>OX457117.1:10150981-10153481 GCA_949752805.1 Deilephila elpenor
TCTAGGACCGGTAACGGCGGAGATAGGGTTTGGGGGAGTGAGAAAGGGAATGTGGGGGGAATTCCGGGATTCCGCCGGGGCCAATCGCTAGGCCTTCCCGAGCCGGTTCTAACGAACCCAAACTCAAGGGGTCTAGGACCGGTAGCGGCGGAGATAGGATTAAGGGGGTGAGGAAGGGAATGTGGGGGGGAATTCCAGGATTCCGCCGGGGCCAATCGCTAGGCCTTCCCGAGCCGGTTCCAGAGAACCCAAACTCAGGGGGTCTAGGACCGATAACGGCGGAGATAGGATTAGAGGGGGTGAGGAAGGGAATATGGGGGAGAGGGGGGGGGGGAAGGTTTCGTGGGGTGACGTTTGGGAGGGGTTTGGTGAAAAGTGCAGCGGGGGGTGGAGGAGACTAAAACAGCTAAGTCCGGGAAAAAGTGGGCGGGGCCAAGGTAAAAGGGGGCGGGACTTAACTTGGGGTGGGCGGGGCTAACACGGAAAAAGTGGGAGGAGCCAACAAAAGTGGGCGGAGCTTAGGGACAAAGTGGGTGGAGTTTATATTAAGTGGGCGGAGTCTATTTTGGCAGAGGGCCAATGAAATATAAGATAAATATATATGGGTTGTACAGCAATTACCAATAGGATGATCAATAAATATTCATTGGTCAGACCAAGTGGCCAATGGTTGGATAAATAAATATTAATAGGTGAGAAAGTTGGACCAATAGGTGATGCAATAAATAGTCACTGGCCGGAGGTCCGGCCAATGAAAATCTGTATCTTGTGAATATCGTGAATGCTGTGAATGATATAAAAATGAAATTGTGAATATGATGAATAGGGATATTGAAAAGGAAAACCTCGCTCAATCAGCCGCTACTGCTCCGATCAGGTCGTGAGTGGTGTCGTTGAATTCGGGAGGTTGCCCTCTACCGAATTATTCTGTCAGACAGACTTCGTACCAGTATGGTGACGAGATCTGACCTTCTTCCGGTGATTCTAAAAATGACTTTTTTGTTTCTGGATGTAGATTGCTGGTTCTTGGTATATATGCTGGGGGTCCTCAAAAAATGATTTTAACACTGGTTCCAAGTTTCTAGGTCTGAAGGTTGCTGAGTAATTACTTGGTGAAAATACTGCACAAAACTCACTTTGTGTCCTGATGAATTTGAAGCACTTCCGGTTGTCAGATGGTGATGAGCTTGGTGTCCAGGGATTGGTGATGAAATGGCGCTTCTTATGATGTATGTCCAGGCCCAGGATCTCAACTCCTGAGAGCAGGAGAGCCCTCCGAAGTCGAGGTTTGAGTTTTGAGGGTGAAAGCACCGCTCAATGGAGAAGTATGGCAGCTAGAGTGGAGCACGTTGGTGGAAAATGTAGCCCTGGCACAGGGCTATCCCTGTAGGGTCCAAGATGAATTGTAGCTGGAAGGTGGTGGAAGTTATGGGAAGAAAACTGTCAATTTCGATAAAATCCGGGTATTACGCACTTCACTGCTCGTTATCTCTAAAAGTACTCACTGGAAAATTCTCTAACTTTGCACAGGGGAGGGGAAGGGTAAAGCGCTTCGAACTGCAGTTCAAAAACTATAGGTCACAGATCGTTCTGAGGAGATATCAACACTTTAGTCACTGAGAAAATTTTCGCAAAAAGTTTTTCTTTGATAACTTCGCCAATTTTGGTCCCATTTTCAAAATTCTTTTTGATCCGCATGCAGGGTCACAGCGCGCACGTTTTGATATATCACACTTGTATTTAACGCACATAAAACCTATTTTTCACATTTTTTGATCGCGGAGCGGCTTAAAAGTGATGCGCGCGGTACGGCGTTCGCGCTGCGACTGGGTTAGGTTAGGTTAGGTTAGGTTAGGTTAGGTTAGGTTAGGTTAGGTTAGGTTAGGTTAGGTTAGGTTAGGTTAGGTTAGGTTAGGTTAGGTTAGGTTAGGTTAGGTTAGGTTAGGTTAGGTTAGGTTAGGTTAGGTTAGGTTAGGTTAGGTTAGGTTAGGTTAGGTTAGGTTAGGTTAGGTTAGGTTAGGTTAGGTTAGGTTAGGTTAGGTTAGGTTAGGTTAGGTTAGGTTAGGTTAGGTTAGGTTAGGTTAGGTTAGGTTAGGTTAGGTTAGGTTAGGTTAGGTTAGGTTAGGTTAGGTTAGGTTAGGTTAGGTTAGGTTAGGTTAGGTTAGGTTAGGTTAGGTTAGGTTAGGTTAGGTTAGGTTAGGTTAGGTTAGGTTAGGTTAGGTTAGGTTAGGTTAGGTTAGGTTAGGTTAGGTTAGGTTAGGTTAGGTTAGGTTAGGTTAGGTTAGGTTAGGTTAGGTTAGGTTAGGTTAGGTTAGGTTAGGTTAGGTTAGGTTAGGTTAGGTTAGGTTAGGTTAGGTTAGGTTAGGTTAGGTTAGGTTAGGTTAGGTTAGGTTAGGTTAGGTTAGGTTAGGTTAGGTTAGGTTAGGTTAGGTTAGGTTAGGTTAGGTTAGGTTAGGTTAGGTTAGGTTAGGTTAGGTTAGGTTAGGTTAGGTTAGGTTAG
>OX457118.1:0-2500 GCA_949752805.1 Deilephila elpenor
CAACCGTCGGATGACTCCTTGTCGCTCATCGGGAGGGATGAGATCGACCCCACTGACATCTTCTCCTTCACTAATGCGCTCTCAAAACTGGCTGATATCATCGATGGCGCCATCTCCGATGGCAAAAGCGTAACAGCGCCCAACAAAAAGTTGGTTCGGCGTGCCGCTGATGACGTCCGAATGCTCGCCAACACCCTACTTTGCTGCGGGTTCGTGCCTCACGGCAGTTCCGGTCCTGCACCTACCGCTAAGGAAGACGCGAACAAGCTCAAAGACGAGATTATGTCCTGCGTCCGTGAGGAAATGACGAAACACCTCGCCGCCATCTCGACCATGAAAGATGACTTGTTGCAACAGCAACAAAAACACCAACAGCAAGCCAAAACAACCTTTGCGTCAGTCGCTGCGGCTGCGGTTAGCCGCGCTGTCAGCAAGCCAACGCCCGCGCAACAAACGCCCCGACCTACACCCCCGACATCTCGCCCTGCGATCATCGTGACACCGAAAGAAAATGTTAAGACGAAAGAAGAAGCCGTCACCGCCTTTAAAAGCAGCATTTCATTCCGTGAAACAAACTATGCACCGGCTAAGGTGCAAACACTGTCGAATAACAAGTTGAGAGTGGAATTTGACTCTACAGAGCAACGGGACGACGCCCTTAAGCGCCTTAAGACGGCTCAACGCGTTAGCGCTGAACCTGCACGCCGCCTGCAGCCTATGTGCATTTTAAAGGGCATATCGAACGATGTTCCCGCGGAAGAACTTCATGCGATTATCCGAGTACAAAACCCCGAGATAGGCGCGCTGATTGCGAGCGACGCGGACCTAAGCCTACGGTTTAAGCGCACAAATAGAAACCCCAACCTCTACAATGCTGTGTTTATTGCGTGTCCGAATGTTTGGCAGCGAATCATTGAGGCGGGGCGTATCTGCGTGGACTACCAGCGGGTTCACGCGGAGGATTTCTCCCCGTTCTTGCAGTGTTTCCGCTGCCTACAGTTCGGACACACCAAGGCAAAATGCACAGCCACAAACTCACCCTGCGCACACTGCGCAGATCATAAGCACACAGCTGATAGTTGTCCGATAAGGGAAAAGCAGGGTAAACCTACTTGTATCAATTGTGTCAATCACAACACCCGGTTCAACTCCAAACTCGATACGGGACATAAGGCGACCTCGCCTAGCTGTCCGCGATTACGGTCCATGAGAGAGAGAATCGGCCAACGAGTCGACTATGGACAATAGTCTATAGCCCACTTAATCTCTCTCATGACCCGCCACCAACACTAACATGCTCTAAGGTGACCCGTGTCGACGCTGGAATTGAACCGGCACACCTCACATTCCATAACTCGCCCATAACACATCATTCATAAACTCAATACAAGCATTACTCACACACGCCTCGCATACATACACACACTACACATCGCTTGGGCCTAACTCGGGTGCGCGTCGGTCGCGGTCAGTGCTACTAGCGCAGCGCCGGTTCGATGCTCGAGTCATTACTCAGGCATATTCGAGTTCCACTCTCAACTTGTTACAATTATAATATTTAAGACATTAATTTGTACAAAACCTTTTTAGTTAATACACCTAGGATTAGAGATTTACTGTATTTTTAATTGTATTGTGTCTGTATAATTGTTAACTTTGATTACTGTTCACAAACTCTGCACCAAACAATCGTTTACCATATACTTTATAACTTAACTATTGATTATCACAGTTTTGATTTTATGTTTGCTTATATTGTTTATTCTGTAAACTCTTACTTTATTTTATTCATTTTATACCATGTTCAATTTCCTCGCGTCAATTTATTATTATACTGATTAATTAGCTTTAAATGTGTTGTACAACGTATTGTCTCTTACCAGAGATAATACGTCAGGCGCCTGTCGCTGTGTTCTTAGCAACCCGCATTTGATGCGGGGAACTATAACAGTTGCGGCGGGCCCGACCTCGTACAACAGAGCGCGAGCGCCTGGCGAATGCTACCGCCTGTATTGGTGTTAGCGCTCGACAGGGGCCGTGTACGCATACACCCGACATTAACAAATAACATCTATGTAACTAATTTATATCTTGCACTCTTTCGACAACTCATCACACTACATTTCTTCGATGATTACGAGCTTCTGTACTCTTTCACCTTATGTATTATTAACGCTTTCGCTCACTAACTTTACACTTCAATTCGTATACTATATTATTATTAAGCTATCTGCTGCATTGTAGTTCTTGGCACTTAATTATTGATAATTGATTTTACAAAATTATGTCACCTTTTGATTTACTTCGCTATTATTTATAACACTACTTGTAACTCAATGTTTAAATCTGTCGCACACTGCGGAGTTCTTTGTAAGGACTTTACGCTTAGCGCCTGACGCCGCGGTCATAGCAACCCACATTTTATGTCGGTGACTCGGGCCGCGGCTAAGGACTCGTATAATGTGCCACAGAGCGCGTGTGCCTGGCGAACGTTAAAGCA
>OX457118.1:751806-1299306 GCA_949752805.1 Deilephila elpenor
AATAATAAAATAAATAATAACAGGCAACACTAACGATCATCAGTTGTGAACGTCAAATTTTCGTCGATTTTTCTTAATTTATATTACAATATACTTGAATTCCATCAAACAAAATTAGTCCACAAACAAATTAAATAATGCCATATCACAAAAACGTTAAACTTATTTCTAAAAGCAATAGTTGTACTCGTAATAGCAAAGAAAACATTTTGACAAAAGTGACAATGTCATCCAATATATTTTAATATAACGATGTTCACAAGATGAAAAAACGAGCCAGAAGCAAACACGCACGACCAACATCTCCCAGCTCGTCGAGCTCCGCGTCGTGGGCGTCAGCTTCGGACGTATTCGAAGTGACGCCGAACATCGACGCGTCGAGCCAACGCGACGAGCTGCAGTCGTCCCCGCCGCCACCAAGACCTGCGCGGCGAAGAGGACGACCCCCTCCAGTGGTGGGCTTGGGACCAGTGGGACCGAGTGTCCCGCCTACGGTCCCCGCTACCGGTGGAGTAGTGCGCCGCATGAGATGGACTCATCAAATAAATGAAAATGTCATGCGGGCCTACTTTGGGGCAACAAGGGGAGGAACTCACCTTACTGCGTATCGTGCTAAAATGCTGTCTCTGTTTCAGGCTTTGGAACCAACAGTTGAAGTATCATCCCAACGATTGTCGGATCAAGTGCGATTTATTCAGCGGCGTAAGTTGTTGGATGATGAAGCACTTGAGCGGTTGCGCACAGACTTAAGAGTTGTCCAGGACAACAATGTCCAGCCCGTCAGTGGAGATCAAGCAGCAGACCCAACACCAATACCTATTGCTGTTATTGAGGTGACGGACAATTTGGACGACAACGTAAGTCCCCAAGATGAACAGCGTCTGAGAGGGGCTTTGGAGCATGCGATTTCGGAATTCATGCCTTTGTCGGCGTCTTGTAGACCGCGTCTTCCGCGTTTGCCAACGCATAGAAGAAATTTGGCGCTGATGGGAGCTTTGGACTCCATGTTACCTATATACCTGGAGTCCAGTCGGGATCTTGTTGATACGCACTCGATCCTTTACTGCGCAGCCGTCGCAGCATGTCGTGTGGCTCATGTTAATTTCCCAAATGAACGTAGAGCCACTCGAGATGTTGCGGCTGTGCCTGCCTGGCAGTGTAGGATTGAGGAACGTATCAACAGGGCCCGAACTCTCATCGGCAAGCTAATTTCCTTCAAAGAAGGAAATAGTAGACCGAAGATTATGCGTTTTGTGGCGCAGGCTTTTTCGGGGACTAACACCAGTCCTCGCAATTATAGACTTTGCGTCACAGAACGCATAGACTTCTACAAACAAAAAGTCTATGCGTGGGCAAACCGCATCCGCCGCTACAGGAGGCGATGGGATCGTTTCCAACAAAATCGTATGTTCCAAAGTGATCAAAAGAGGGTTTATAGATGTTGGGAGAATTCTCCACAAAGTGTGGTAGATGGGCGGCTACCTAGTGCTCATGAAATGCGTGAGTACTGGACAAATATCTGGTCGTCGCCTGTCTCTCACACTGAAGCCCCCTGGTTCAGTGTTGTAGATCGAGCTTGCAAGGTGATACCGGCTATGGAGGCCATTTTAATCAGTCCAGAGGACGTTCTGACCGCGATTCGTCCAACCCAAAATTGGAAGTCTCCGGGACCAGATGGTCTGCACAACTTCTGGTTAAAATGGTTTCCAAGTTCGCATGCTCGATTGGCAACACAATTCCAGGATGCGCTTGAAGGGGGATCACTCCCAACATTTATGACAACAGGTGTCACTCACCTACTCTTTAAATCCGGTAGTACCACGGAACCAAAAAATTATAGACCCATTACATGCCTACCCACAATTTATAAAGTACTTTCGTCGATAATTAGATCAAAAATTCAATGTCATATTACAACTAATCAAATTCTTTATTCCGGACAAACAGGTTGCAAGAGCGGGTCCCGTGGTACTAAGGAACTCCTTCTCATTGACATGGCCATTTGCCAACAGGCTCGTCAGAACCGAAGGAATTTATCAGCTGCCTGGATTGACTATAAAAAGGCATATGATTCGGTGCCCCATACATGGCTCATGAGAGTGCTTAATTTGTATAAAGTTGATACAAAATTGAGCACTTTTCTTGGGGCATGTATGGGACAATGGACAACTGTTCTTAAATATCCAGGCGCTACCAATCCTTCGGTGAATGATGAGCCGATTAAAATCAAGCGGGGTATATTCCAGGGTGACAGTCTGAGTCCACTGTGGTTTTGTATGACCCTGAATCCCCTCAGTACTCTGTTGTTGGATTCGGGGTTAGGCTACCGTCTGCGGAGAGGGTCTGAGCCTATCTCTCACTTGCTCTACATGGATGATCTCAAGTTATTTACATCAAAACAATCTGAATTGATTGAGTTGTTAAAAATAGCTGAAAGATTTAGCAAATCAATCAATATGGAGTTTGGTGTAGATAAATGTGCGGTTATCCATGTAAAGCGAGGCGTGGTTGCGGTCTCTGATGACATACGTGTCTCAGAGACTGTAAGACTCAGATCCCTTTCGCCGACGGAAACCTACAAATATCTGGGTATGCCTGAGGCTCTAGGTATTAGGGGTGCAGACGTAAAACAATCGATAAAGGAACGTTTCTTTAGCCGCCTGACAAAAGTACTTAACAGTTTTTTGTCAGGTGGAAACAAGATTCGCGCCTTTAACGGTTGGGTTATGCCTGTACTTATGTACTCCTTCGGCATACTCAGATGGACTCAGACCGAATTGGACGCCCTGGATCGTAAAGTCCGAACTCTACTGACTGCACATCGTATGCACCATCCACGTTCGTCAGTAATGCGATTGTACATCCCGCGGAGATGCGGAGGCCGAGGTATGCTTAATGCTAAGGACCTGCATAATCGCGAGGTGTGCAATCTCAGGGATTATTTCCTTCACAGCGACGTGGATATGCATGGGGTTGTAGTGATGGTAGATAAAGGATTTACCCCGCTCTCTTTGGCGAATGAGAACTGGCGGAAACCTCTGGTGATGGGTATTAAAGATCGCGAGGAAATATGGAAGGGCAAGGAGCTGCATGGTCGGTTCTATCGGGCCCTCCATGGGCCTGATGTGGACCGATTAGCGTCTGTGTCTTGGCTACGTTTCGGTAACCTCTTTGGGGAAACTGAGGGTTTTGTCTTTGCAATTATGGACGAAGTTATTAAGACGAACAACTATAGGAAATACATCCTGAAGGACGGTACCGTCGACATCTGTCGGGCATGCCACCGTCCTGGCGAGTCCATCAGGCATGTTATCTCCGGTTGTTCGTATCTTGCTAACGGCGAGTATTTGCATAGACACAATCTAGTAGCCAAGATCATACATCAGCAAATTGCTCTTCGATATGGACTTGTGACTTTTGAAGTGCCATATTACCAGTATGTTCCCCAACCAGTTCTTGAAAATGGTCATGCTACGCTGTATTGGGATCGGTCTGTTATCACAGACAGGACTATTGTTGCCAATAAGCCTGATATTGTGATAATAGATCGATTGGCGCGCCGGGCAATACTTGTTGACGTCACCATTCCGCATGATGATAACCTCGTTAAAGCAGAAAAAGATAAATTGACAAAATATTTAGATTTGGCACACGAGGTTACTGAATTGTGGAATGTCGACTCAACAATTATTGTCCCGATTGTTGTTTCTGCACATGGATTGATACCAAAGAGCCTCGACCAACATCTCCAGAGGCTCTCAATGGGCCGTTGGGTCATGAGCCAGATTCAGAAGGCAGTATTGCTTGACACGGCACGTATAGTGAGGAGGTTCCTCACTTTGGGGTCCTAACCACCGGTGGCTTGGGTCTCGAGCCTCGCCATCGTTGGGTTAATCTCTTTTTTTTATATTTTTATATGTATTTTGATTTTTTATTATATATGTAAAAATGTAAAAAAATAGTAAAATAAATAAAGAGAAATAAATAATAATAAATACACCCAACAGTCACATACATAGTCCTGACCCCACACTAAGATCGAGTCTTGTGTCGCGGGTATCAGGAACTGCGAGAGACTTTTCGGTCTCACAAACACCCAGACCCGAAACAAATACCTGTGGTTCGCTCAAATATTTGTTTCGATACGGGGATCGAACCCGCGGCCTCTCGTTTCACAGCCGGCGTCTAACCAACTGCGCCACGGAGGCTGTCAAGTTTCTTCTGTCAGTTTTTATACTGCTGCGTGACGGCAAAAATAGTAGAAACAGTGGTACCAACCTAAGAGGCCGTTGCATAATACGAGACTTTTCTAACGTTGGTAGCCCTGCATAAAGAATGTGAAATAAATTGCGCGATTTAAAAGCGTATGATTGGATGCAGCTGGTTCGTTTCCATAGCGACGCCTACCTACATTATTGATAGCTTTATGTATACTTCTACAATAAATACGGACTTTGTTTATTTGTCAATTACACAGAATTGATTTCCTTTAGATATATTTATCAATGAGTGTCTTTCTGGCTGCCTCGGTGGCGTAGTTGTATTACGGTACGGTTACAAAGCTGAGGTCTTGGGTTCGGGTCCCGGGTCGGGCAAAGGGATATTGGATTTTGGTATTCATTATATATCAGCCCAGAGTCGGGAATTTGTGCCCGATATGGCGATGGGCTCGCCCCCTATCACATCATGGGACGGAACATACAAGTCGAAATGAGGGTGTCCTGGCGGCGCCTCTGCCTACCCCCTTCGGGGATAAAGGCGTGAGTTTATGTATGTATGTATGTGTCTTTCTGTCTCACTACTAGAAATGGATCGTGAAGTTATTCAGTTGTTTGCGTGTGGTTTATGAACAAAATGCAAATATAGCGACCACCATACACACTTGGCTACACAATTATAGAAACTCCGTCATAGTGATTCATGCAGGTGTGTCGTAGGTATTTCGGGTTCAGTTTAAATACATAAAATGTATATATCATATATGTATACGAACGAGCGACAGGTGAACACTTTTCAATAGGCATGTTATCATAGGCATGTTGGTTAATCAATAATATTTGATAAAAAAATGTGTCTCATCTGGTTGTCAGATGGGTGAGGGGCGATCTTCACCGGCTCTTAGACTACAATGTTGGCATTTCACTTAAGAATAGGTCCATTGTAGACAGTTTTCGTGCCATTCTGAAGTTGTCGCAAATAGTTGACGTTGCGTCTCAAAATAATAGTAGTTAGATCATACTGTGTCATATAATTCACTGTTACAAACACCTAAACAGGCATGGAATAAGAACCACTGGCGTAGTTAGTTAAAACGCCAGCTGTTTATTGAGAGGCCGCGAGATCGTTCCGCACTCTGAGACAATATTTCTGTGATGCGCAAATATTTGTTTGAGTTGGTGTTTGGTATGGGCACTTATGATTTTTTTATATCTACCACAAAAAAAATTATAATAAAAGCCTTCCAAACGAAGTGAACTACAGCGATTATGAACTTGGGTTATGTAGGGAGTGCTCCAAATGTTTCGGCGAACACTTCTTATTAACAATTTAAAAACCTTAAATGGTCGAATATTTCTGATAAGGGCCAAATATAGTCTTTTTACACAAGTAAATGCTTGGAAGGGTCTCAAATGGAATTTGTATTACGAATGCATAATAATATGGCGAAGCTTGCTCATCAGGTGGTCACGTTTTTTGCAGTCATCCGGTGAAATTATGTCACGGTACATGATGGTATGCGTGTGGTCATTTTTTTTCATATTTACCTCGTTGGACACACGCCCTTTAAGCCATATTGCAAGTCTTATTCTTCAATTGGATACACGCCCTTCAAGCCATATTGCCAGTCTTGTTCTCTTGTTTATGTTAATGTATTTAAGTAGGTTCAATTATTTGTAATGAATTTCCGTCATTGTATACAATAACTTTATTCGGCAAATTTTTAGACGATCTTCCCTGAGCAATGAGCTTGTTATGTATGTATATATTTATGAAGTACACTTGCTGTTAAAGTAAATACACCCAACATCTGTAAGTTCTGTTTTATAAAAGGACTCCTGTCACTTTTGTCAGTATCAATTCAAAATGAAGTTTAGACACAAAATGGACAATTAATGGGAATACTGAAAAAGCTTGTTACCACAACGCTATTATAAGCTGGGTAATACTTGTCTGTTATTGTGTCATTATTGTCGATAGGCGGAGAATGTATCATTGCCTCCGACAAAAAGCCGGTTTAAAAATCTGATGCGCTAGACTATTAAATATGTACCTAGGGCTTACGATATACGATGATTACATAAGTTAGGTTACTTGTTTTTCGCTCATTTAAAAAAAAATCGCATTACCAAAGTAAGTTTTGCTCGTTTAGGCAATCTATGCATTTAATTACGCATTTAATTGACAGCATCCGAGGCGTACTTGGTTAGACGCCGGCTGCGAAGAGAGACCACGGGTTCGATCCCAGCACCAAGACAAATGTTTGTGTGAACCACAAATATTTGTTTTAGGTCTGAGTGTTGTGTTCTCTATCTTGTTAGGAAAGGTTGAGGGGAGCAGACCACGTGGCCACAGACGAGCTCGTTGGGCTGATCTAGTAAGCAAGACGCTAGCCATGACTATCCCGGAGGCGCTGTATCTGGCGGATTACCGTCAGGCATGGCGATGAGCTGTCCAAGACTCGACCAAGTGACAGGGGTCTCGATCCTCAGCATTGAGGGAACGATTGGAGAAAGTGTTGTGAGAAAGAAAAGTCTTTCGTAGGGGTACCCACGACACAAGAATCGATCTTAGTGTGGCATCGGGACTATGTATGTGACTGTTGGGTGTATTTATTTTATTTATTTATTTCACCTTAACAAAGCCGGCACTATTTTGTCTGCCGGTGGATAGGTACTCTTTGGCTCTCTACTCTATCATGAGGTGGGCTCCAGATTTCCTTGATTTATTAGTGCTGCAAAAGCGCCAACGCCTCACCAACCTTAATCCACCACATAGTTCCAGTTGATATGCACATCTCAAAATCTTTTAGAGAATTCTCACTTATACAAGTTTCGTCATGCTAAACCGCAGTTAATATTGTACAGTTAATAGATGTAATATTGCGCTGAGACTCGAAAAAGCACAAAATTTTCTTACATCATCATCTACGAACAGCAGTGACGCTTGCTACCACGCGATGCGCTCATCTCTTCACTAATAAAAACAGAAGTGATTTTCCAAAATCACATACCAATTAGATGATATAAACCAGAAACGCTGAGTCAGTGAGCACGACCGTGGTGTAATCAAATCTGAGCGGGGTCGATGACCCTTGGCGGTCAAAGCTCTCGATTTTTTCCAAGGGCTTGTTATTGTGCGGTTTGGAGATATTGTGAGTTTTAGACTAAGTTAAACACCTATTTTTGACTTAACATGTTGTATCAGGATGGCGTGCGCGGTGGAATGCCAAACATTGCTTTGTAATTCATGGTGTTGTTTGGTTTTTCTACTCTCCATGAGCGGTCGTATCGCTTACCATCAGGCGAATGGCATGTACGTCTCGCCATTATTGGCGAAAAAAACTGACCACAAAATTAGTATATTTTTGAGTATTTTCAGTGCAACCTGTATAAAGTTTAATTTACAATAAATGATTTCGAATAAGATTAAAAAAAAATCTTACGCAAACTTCTTATCTCACTTTCTTTTTTAAAACATTGAATTTAATAACAAAAGTACATTTGTATATTAGCCATTAATAACTTTAAGTTTCATATATTGTTGAAACTAAATTTTAATTATTTTAATTTCAAAATTTCCAAGTGCTATTTTCCATTAAAAATTGACTTGTTCATAAACTAAACAGAGTTTTTGTTCCTAAAATATTATCATAATCATATTTCGAGTCGATTATGTACAAGAAGTTTCGTAAAAACATTAATAGTATTTTGATGGCCTGGTACTTATTCTGCATGTGTTTAATCGCAATCGTTCTATCTTTAATCATTCTCGTATATAATATTATATATAATATGTGCATATCTTTTTAATAAGCATAACATAATATACAATATACATACTTATACAATACAATCTTTATACAGTCTCTAATACAATTTCTAATAATTATTCCAATATTATATTTATCAGAACCCCACCCCCTTATATGTACATATAGAATATATATACCGGTGTTTATTTATATTATTATTTATTACATACAAGAAGAACACAAAACATAAAAGATATTACATAGAAAATAAAGAGTACCTACAGATGGCGGTCTTATCGCTCTAGGCGATTTCTTTCAGACAACCTTTGGATGGATATAAGAAAAGGAAAAGAAGAAAGGAAAGGAATTTTGAATATAAAGAATACCTATCAAAAAAATAGATTACTTACCAAATTATTTATTATTTATATACACCATAATTATGGTACATATAAGACGTTATAGACGATATAAGATATTTCAATTCTCATTTTCTTTAATAGTGATGAAAAACATCGTGAGAAAACCTGCATATCATAGAATTCGTAGGAAGATTTACTATTGTGTGTTAGGTCCACCAACTCGCACTAGTTCAGCATGGTGGCTATGGCCTAAGCTCTCTCAATCGAACTTTGCAGAGGATTACGAGCTCATGATCTGATACAGTAAACATGGACACGATCAACAATTATTATGTTAAAAGCTATAAGAGGCGCCATGTGGGTTTCATCGAAATGTAATGAAAGGGCTTTCCATAATTATTTGTTCAATTAGTTTTATCTTAAATATATAAAAATATAACATATTAGTTCAATGGGTATTAAACCCATAAATAATTTGTATCGAGAATGGTGACGGGCTTAAGATGCACTTAGGGGGGCCACGACCCTCACTTATTTAAACATGTTTTTTTTATTACTCCGTTCGATTTGAAAATACAAAGGTGTTTGAATGTCAATTTTTTTTTATTAAATTGAGGATTTTGTAATCCCCTTTGCGCTTCTGTTTATAAAAATGACCGATGACCGTATTTGTAGCAGATGTTGAGTATAATTTGGACATTGATTAGGTTATTATTATGATATGGGAATAAAATGACTTATTATGTGTATTTTCTACTATGTGTTAATCGGTATTATTCTCTTGAGTTCAATAAAAAAATTGCGCATACTTTGAAAAATAACCCTGAATAAGCACAATCCTACTCCTATCTTTCATTACAAAATAAAATTCAGATAATTTTATAACAAAAAAACAAGTGATGATTCATATATTTGCATAGGCAAGCAATAATACAAGCACAAGGTTTGTGTGTTTACGAGGAGAATGTACGCATTTTGTAAATATATTATTGTGTAAGTATTGTGAGAAAATGGTTGTACGTTTAATGACCACTCGTTATGGTCTCTTGTCCAGTAAATCATGTAGTTCTTGTCAACGCGATAATAACTTGAAGAATGTCGCGGTTTACGCTTATAAATAATAAATGATGTGTTGTCGAAGACGTCGTAGATATCCAAGATTTTCGTGTTTCGTATTTAACCTGTGTCTATACATTTTCAAGCAGGCCAGCATAGTAAAACATGTTGATGATTTTCGTTATATGGTTTGCGTCATAACCACGCTAAATAGTATAAAACTAATACAGTAAGCTAGAATACCTATAAACCACTTAATGGTCTCCCAAAGTATTGTAATATCTTCCACTTCCCCAAAGGCACAGAATGCTTTGTATTCCTATAAAAAGCAAAGAATAATCCCCCAAAATATTTCTAAGCCCGGCCCACTTGCCCAAAAGCACATGGCCCTACGATGGCCCGAGAGACCTTGGACTCAGCCGTAGTACACGAGCTATTTCGTTGTATTCACGTCGAGTTGAATGTACTCGCGGTTGGGATAAAAATAAAAGATTTAATACTGTCGTGTTCCGGTAAATAGACGTTTGTCGTCGAAGCCAACTGTGATATAAATGAAAATGTGGTGATATAAATCAAAATATTAAATTCAACGTTGATTTTTAAAAATACGTTTGCATTTATAAATCTCCATCGTCCAAGTAAATAGGTACGTCCCAGTCCCGGGTACCGGCTTCCTCTACAACCTGCACCTTGATTTAGCTGGTTTTACATACTATCATCATCATCAGCCCGTTGCAGTCCACTGCTGGACATAGGCCTCTCTCAAGGTACGCCGCAGAGCCCGGTCTGCTGCTTTACGCATGCAGTCGCTGCCGGCCCTCTTGTGCAAGCAGTCCCGCCATCTGGCCAGAGGGCGTCCCATGCTACGTTTTCCAAGACGCGGTCTCCACTTCAGAATACGCTTACTCCAGCAGTTATATGTTCTGCGACATATGTGGCCAGCTCATACATACCATAATTGGTAAATCTCTATATTATGTAGATTTCCTCGCGATGTTTCCTTTTACCGTCAAAGTTCGTGGTAATTGGCGGCCAATACAAACATGACTCTGGAAAGTCATAGACTTGCCCTGTTACCGTCGGTTACCAAGATGCCACCATGGATTATTCAAAAATAAATAAATGTATTTTTATATTGCTCTACAATATTATAACGATATTGTTTTACAGACGCATAAATGTGTATTTGTAGGGCATACAAATATTTTCCGTCCGGATATTGGGGTCGCGAACTCTAGTACAGAAAAGCGATATATCACCGCGCCAATCGCTGGCATATAAATTAAATGCTAACTAGGTCTATCGTGTCTATCAAGACTGTAATTTGTTTTTGGAGTGGAAAGTTTATGTCAATATATAGGTAGTAAATAAATACACCCAACAGCCACATACATAGGCCTGACCCTTCACCCTTCACTAAGATCAATTAAGTATTGTGTCGTGGGTATCAAAAACTACGAGCAATTTTGGGCTCACAAACACCCAGATCCGAAACGAATACCTGTTAATCAGAAAAATATTTGTCTCGGTACGAGGATCATAGTGGCTTCTCGTTTCACAGACAGCGTCTAAGCAACGTCATGAATCTGACAAACTGACGAGATGACCATCTTGCCTCGATGTATAGTCTATCGCATGATGCTTCAGGTCTCATGCTTGATAAAAATGAGGCACATACCGCGGAAAACTGAAGTCGTAAAGGCTACATATTGGGTAACAGAGCATCAGACATGTGCCGTAGTGTATAGTGGACGCAGATGGACGAATATGGACGTCACTGTTAAAATCCTTGAGGGAGGCCTATAACCAGTGAACTTCCTAAAGTTGAAGAGAGAGAGAGAGAGAGAGCTTCAAAAAGCTGATTCGTTTTAGTTTCACAAAATTTAGGCTTTGTCAACCAAAAGTGTACCCTATTTTCAGCTGCACAAGATCCATAATTTCTATGAGGTAGGGATTGTGGGTAAGTATTTGTTTATTTATACGATTTGCTGGTGCTTCCTAATCAAAATATGAGTGTACGGGTGGTCACCACTTGAGTACAATTGCGCTCTTATGGTAGTTGATACAGCTGCTTAGTTATACGGATCATTGCCACTTCAATCACTATTAAAATGGTATAGGATTTTCTTATAAGGGTTATTGATATTTATGTAGAGCAAAACACTAGACAAATAAAAAAAACATATTAGTATTAATATTTAATGCAAGTACCAAACTAGTGGTAGGTTCATTGGTCAAATGGCAGTATGAAAGGTCTGTGAATCGTAAGTTCATAAGTTCGATATCTAGTTAGGTTAATCCACTTTACCCGGCTCATTCAGTTTGAAAAATATTTAAGACTAGAATTTGAGTAAGCATGGTGATAAGCTCCTCGTTCAATCTTGAGATAAATATCAGTAAACTGAAAAGAAATATGCACAGAGGGTCAATACGAATGCGAACAAATAATATGTCTAAATAATTAATAAATTATTTAGACTTTGAATGTTTCCCATAAGGGACGCAAGGTTACAGGAAGAAGCTACCGCATGGCGTTAACTATCTCTCCGCTCGATCTATACATTCATTATAATTGGACGGCATGCCAAGGCCAGACATAAAACATAGAGGAATTTAAATTACTACAGACCATTTTACAAAGTCTATTATTTAAATATTTTAAACTTGATTTACGATATTGACTCCGAGTCGATTTTCTTGATTAGATAGTTATTTTATTGGCGTTTTGATACAATTTTGTTCGTAGAATAATTATGTGTGAGATGCATAGTAATTTACATTAGGGTTGACGAAAATGGAAACTTATCTACTTCGGAACGTGAAACGAGAAATTCTTCGATTTGAATAATTATAACTAATTAATAGGGAATTAATAAAAACCAACCGCTACTCAATCAGTCCGAAATAAAATGGTATACAAATACTGTTGTTATTTTTGACTACTTTATAAATAGACTGGATCAACTAGGGCGTTATCATTGTCTTACAGAAAAAAATAGGAAAAACCATGACTATCATGTTTCATTCGGTGAGATAGATTTTTCCTCACGTATTTTGACGTCACTGCACTTGATGTTAAGCGCAAATGCCGTCCAGACAGAGTAACGAATGGCATCAGAAGTCCCGTGCTATTCGATACAATTATGCCTGCTGAGATGCATCTTGACACTCTTCTCTATACTCTCAAATTATAAGATAACTGACTGATCTACGATCCAAATGGCATGAATGTTCATGGGCGGTAGTAATGCCTGACCATTGTCAGTCGAGCAATTTGCCGGGCTAAATCTATAAAAACAAATTAAATTTTATTTGCGACCGCAATACATCAGACATCGCACAATACGACACTATATTGTACATCACTTTGAATTCACGAAGCGTCGCCTGCTACTATGTAGTAAATAATTTGAATACAACCCAACTGCTCGGAATCCGCGTTTACAGCATTTTTATTCATGCATGCATTCCCGAGGCATTTGCAATGCGGAGTTTGTTTGTCTGCCGGGGTTTAAGGTAATTATCCACTTAGATAGACGACAAGGGAGAGAGGTGAGCTGATAAGGGTAGTATGAGAATGATGGATGGAAGTGACGGCATGATTAAGTCCGAAGGAGATCAATGGATGGCTGAATCCGGGTCGTTTTCTGCAGGTTCCTGTGGTAAATCCCGTCGGTTTTCCTGTCATTGGTTGTCTTCGCGTCTGAAATAACAATAATATTATTATCTTTGTTGGTTTGTGTTTGATGAAACCGAGATGTGCTAGAACCTTTTTCTTCGCCTAGCTTTTCTTTGTATTTCTCTAACCTTTTCTCCTTATTTAAAGCCCAACTTTTTTTAGTTGATGGTAGAATATTTGTAAGCGTCCGTAAAACAAGGGTTATATGCAATAGGTGCGAATTCGTCATCGTGACGGACCCAAGTGCCCCAGTTTCGGGCTCAGCCTGTGTAATCCCGGATAGATAGTGCATTATTATGGCAAAGTAAGGGAAGATCTGCATATATTACTGAGAGAATCGAATCTTCTTGGTATCATACATTGTTGGTCAATTGTACCAATATAAACATATCGCCATGTGTTTTCCTGAAAATAATACCTATATTTTCACTGTTCTTACACAGCACATGTGTTACCAATCATTTCAGCTCATTTACCAATCACAACCGAAAATGCATGCAAATAGCAGTGTGTGGCTTAAGTAGATGCTTACCTTTACCCCACGTTACGTGTCTGGCTAAATGCATTTCTGTTTGCAGTAGTGATCTAATATTTAGTGCGCGAAGTGCTAATGTCAATAAAAGATGTCACGATTTGTATTTAGGAAGCGCGCACACTGACAATCGTTTTTATATCGATTTTTTATAGCCGCGGGCGTGTATCGATTGCAAATCGATTGATTGTCTTTTAATCGTAGACTGTGCGGCGTGACTGTACTTGTTTTAGCTAACGATAAAGCTGCTTTATTTCGATGATGCAAAAGAACAAATTCGCGTGAATAAGTAGAGTGGAATTCAGTATATTATTCATTGGTGCATGCATGCAAAATCTACATAGCACTATATATATTTGTATTTTTTTCTTTAAGTAATATCAAATGGATTGTCTGAACAAAAATATATACTCGCATGTCTAAGTCCGCCAACCCGCACTAGGCCAGCGTGGTGGACTATATGGCCTAACCACTCTCAATCGATTCTCTCGATTGTAGAGTAGGCCCGTGCCCTGCAGTGGGACGTATATGGGCTGATATAAGATAAGATAAGATGTCCAGAAAATATATTCTAAAACTAGCGTCCAGTTTTGTTCTTTGGCCCTTGAACACTCAATTTGCTTTTGACGCAATCCACGTCTGAAAGATATTGCCGCGTTGTAGTGTGGATACTGCTTTTATCATCATTTTTTTCAAGGCAGCAATTGGATCATAGACTTCTGTCAAGAATCTTTACAGAATGCCGTGGCTTTATGTTATCTGGGTGTCAACACTTTGTCTATTTCTGCCGCGAGCAGCACTGAGTAAACACTGTTGCGTTCCTGTTCGAAGGACATTGAGTCTCAATGTCTCAGGGTGACGGGCGCAGTGCTAAGTCATGCAGTACTTAATAATATAACTAATATTTTCTGAGTGATGTTGCCCCTGTTTATAAAAAAAATGATAATTAATTACGAAGTGGTAAAGCCACGCTGTTGTCAGTCATAACTCAGCATGAATGGGCAGACTCGTCTGGAGCGGTACCACTGTCTCACAGGAGATGGACGTGAAGTGACAGCTTTTCTGTCACGTTTCGCCTCTTTCCTTTCTCCATACTTTGTCCTTCACGCTCTCCTCCCGATTTGGTGGGCCATGGATCATCCAAGCGTAGCATGGACGGCAGTGGTCTTTTACCATCAGATCACCAGTTTGCCTGTTTGCCAGTCTAATTGAATAAAAAAATATAAAGATAATGTGCGCACTCCTTTACAATACAACGGTTGTAAATTGTCAATGTTGGCTGCTCAATGTCAAACTTTATTATATATTATGACATCGTAGTGATTATACGAGAAAAAACAATTGTTATTCAATATTGTTTTGCTCGTTTGGTATTGATATTCATCCGGATAGGGTTCACCATACATAAAGATTGTAAGTCTTTCACAGCAGTCCACGCCAATTGCACATTTTTCAGGAGCAGGGGATGCATTTTACATTTGGAGCTGGTCGTCACCACACGTTTTTTGTCATTTTTTCTTTGAAATTAAGCACCTAACTAATTAGAAATAAAAAGTCAAGAGCGTATTCAGGGCAGGCAAAGAAACGTTATTTTCGTTTCATAAAATTGACTGCCTCGGTGGCCTAGTTGTACTGCGGTACGATTACAAAGCTGCGGTCTCGGGTTCGAATCCCGGGTCGGGCAAAGTGATATTGGGTTTTTCTATTCATTATCAGCCCGGAGTCAGGAATTTGTGCCCGATATGGCGATAGGCTCGCCCGTATTACATCATGGGACGGAACATACAAGTCGAAATATGGGTGTCCTGGTGGCGCCTCTGCCTACCCCATCTGGGATAAAGGCGTGAGTTTATGTATGTATGTATGTATAAAATACTTTTGAATTATAAAATGTTGTGATCCTCTTTAAAAAAAAAAATCTTCAGCAGACTTGTCCTTGAGATCGAACCTTGTACCTTACGATTCACTGAGCTGTCATTAGTTTAATCGCCCGTGAAATAGCGTGAGACAAATTCTTGATTATCCCTCGGTGCGCGTTGAATACGATTATTGTCTGTAAAATTAATTATAGCGTATAAAATGCGTGATAAAATATTTAATTTGTCGTTAAATTAAACAAACACAGCCAAGTCACTCAGTACCGACTCCACATTAATAAAGATCCTGTGTAAGACTATTAGGGATGATAAACATTTTGACAGCCTCTGTGGCGCAGTTGGTTAAACGCTGACTGTGAAACAAGAGGCCGCGGGTTCGATCCCCGCACCGAGACAAATTATTGTTGAGACCCACAAGTATTTGTCTCGGGTCTGGGTGTTTGTGAGACCGAAAAGTCTCGCATCTTCTGATACCCTCGACACAAGACTGATGTGGGGTCAGGACCATGTATATGACTGTTGGGTGTATTTATTTATTGTTTATTTACATATGTTTACAAAAATAAAAAACTTTATCCTGTGTATATTGTGTTAGGACTGACTGCGCTGGACTTACCATGACGTCATCGTGGCCATATTGTCATGTATCAGCTAGCGTCCCACTGTAGGGCAATGGCTTCCTCTACAATCGAGAGTACGATTAACAGAGGTGAGGTCATATAGTCCACGACGCTGTCCTAGTGCCGGTTGACGGAAATTGTATACCATGGAAACTCTTGCAAATCTCTGTAGTATGCAGGTTTATGTGATGTTGGTAAGAAGGAGCAGAAATAACGCGTGTGACTGCCAACATAGCCACATAAAACAAATAACGAAACATATAATTAAAGAATCACATACATTTCACTCCTCCACTACCATTTAACATACTATTATTACAATTACATCTTATTAAGGCAACAAACTTATTACACTACATGATGTTTTCCTTCACAGTTATAGTGGGTGGTGATTGACTATCAATACACACATGACTCCGAAAAGTCCGAGGTGTGCCCTGGGATTTGACCCCGTGATCATTGTGTACATATTGGCAGCTGGTCTGTTGGTCGTCTGGTCTGTTACCAACAGCGCATGGTCATGCCAATATAAAATAAAATCGTCGATACTAAAGTGACTTAGCTCATGGGTTCTTAGATTTACGCGAATGTTACAAATAGAAATAAACTACTTATTACGGATTTATCGTGGATTTGGTTAAATTTTTATATTCTCTAACTGCCCAATGCGACGTTTCGATTACTTTACAGTTTCCGTAGTCACAGGGCGGACTAAACGAAAGCTGTAAAGTAATAGAAACGTCGGGAAGGTAAAAAATGTAAAACTATATCCGCGATAAAATCCGTAAAAATATGTTTTATTTCAATGGGAATTTCAATTTATTTCAATTGGCTAGGATTGCGGGAAGCTTCTGCATAATGTCGTTTTAGAAATTGCTGTGGGATGCGTATATCCAGCAGTGGGCTCACTGTTGCTTAAAAAGAGAATGAGAGATAAAATG
The DNA here is from genome assembly GCA_949752805.1 of Deilephila elpenor. Classification (NCBI taxonomy): domain Eukaryota; kingdom Metazoa; phylum Arthropoda; class Insecta; order Lepidoptera; family Sphingidae; genus Deilephila; species Deilephila elpenor. The sequence continues at coordinate 768,846 of OX457118.1, forward strand.
AATTTCATTTACGTAAAGACATTTGGAACTGACAGTGTATTATATAATGAAGTAATTGTTACGTTTTTCGACAGACGTTTGCATGTTGAAAATATGCCAAATTGATTCGCAAAAATGCATCTATTTTAAAAACGTTGGCATTTGTACTCTTTTAGCAACAATGGAAATTCTGTTTAAACGTTTTTTGGATGCGAAATCGGACTACTTATTTCGACCTGTTGGCAAAATCATGATATTCGATTTAATTTGGAAAGATTGCGATCAGCATCGTGTCATTTGTACACCGAAAGCTATCAACATAAGTAGCGCAAGATTTGTAAAAACAAAGACACGTAATGTTTCTGAGGAATAGGAAATAAACTATTATATACATTTATATCTGAATCACAGAAACAGGGGGTGTGGTAGGGTAAAATCTGGGTAGGTAGAAAAACACTATCTAGAATTAACTTAGTCACGCGGGCGCATCCGCGAAGAAATATTTTTACATTTGACCCAAAATCTTATTTATTTATTTATTTAATTTTATTTAAAAACTTATTGTACACCAGTGAACAAAAAAAAAAGAATTTAACAAAAATGAACAAAAAGTAAAAAAGTATACAATGGCGGCCTTATCGCTCGAGGCGATCTCTTCCAGGCAACCTACCATAGGATGGATAAGACAGAACGACAAATTGGGGGAATCATGAGGTGTACGAAAAAAAAAAGTAATAAATAAAATACAGGAAAAAATAATTCTATTCTACTAAAAAAAAAAAATTATAAATTTAACAAGAATAACACAATACATATATTTGCATATATAAATACATATGATAAACCCTATATAATATATGCATCAACACATTACATCAAAGCAAGAAAATATAATAAAAAGAATACACTACGCTATGTCTTCAGGTATGTAAGGAGAAATTCGTGAAACAACACTGCGTAAATGCACTGTTGTGTTTCGGATTGAAGGACATTGTAGCCAGAGTAACTACTGGACATATTGAGACTTAACATCTTATGTCTCAGGATTGCGAGCGCAGTGGAATGTTGCTACTGTTTATGAGCGGTCGTATCGCTTACCATCAGGCGAACGGCTTGCTCGTCTCGTCATTCATTGAAATTAAAAAAAAAAAAAAAAAAATGCTCCTTTACTAAAACATAACTCTTCTTCTAACCGAAGTCGGGTAACAGCGTAACTTTCAATTTTTCATCAGTATTTCCCTCTTCAGGACACAAGAAACTTTCCAACGTCAAACTCGGCTTTCCCGTCGCTATCGTCGTAGATGTGCCACAGGTCACTTAGATAACCTAGTCTATAATGCCTATTAGGCTAGAATTTCGACTCTCTAATTAGTAGGCAAATTGATTACATATCTACAGAGATAAACAGATGCAAAATTACCTAGCTATGTATTTCTATATGAAAATACAAGACGTAATTATGTACCTATACTCTATATTATAGTAATATAATCAGTGCAACGCAAGCTTTGCTTATTGCAGACTGTAAGCCGAGTTGTTTTTGTGTATTAACTTTTATCTTACTAATTTATCTGCGTGTATTTCGTAAATATTATTTACTGATAAAAAACATAAACTCACGCCTTTTCCCAGAACGGGTTCGCAGAAGTACTATCAGGACATCCACATTTCACCTTGTATGTTCCGTCCCACGATGTGATAGGGGGCGAGCCTATCGCCATATCAGGCACAAATTCCTGCCTCCGGGCTGATAACGAATAGAAAATCTAATATCGCTGTTTTTTAATACGCACAAATTCAAATCTGTAATTGCTGAAGGAGTAGGCAGAAGTGTTACTAATGTTCATTTCGCCGAGCTTATTTCTTTCCCAACATCTGATATCCTATCGTCATGCCGGCCACTAATAGTATGTAGGTACTACAATGGAACGTAGGTTCAAATCCCAAATCGACCACGTCTAGCCGCTACGAAAGGGCTTTTACCTGCGTGGGAGAGCTTTAGATATGGCTCTAGAAGTTTAGATAAAGCTCTGGAGCTTTAACTGAGGTCTAGACTTTAGGTATCCTAAAATAAAGTCCTGAATAGCGTGGCTAAATATTGCGCCTATTACTAGCTACTCGCATGGCATGAATGGAACCGGTTGAATTTCTCAACCATATACACATTGCAGATGTTGAAATATTCCTTAAGCTGTCCAATACTAACGGCCTTATTCATAGACAGTTTTATATCCTATTTTAATTATCGACTGTTTTGTCCCTTTCGAACGACTTTAGAATTCATTTCGAGCGAAGAAGACAAAACATTCGATGATTAAAATAGGATTTAAATCTGTCTATGAAGCCCGTAATAGTTTTTAGGCTGCATTGCGCTTACTAACAGGTGCATTTTAGTCGCTTTGTCGTGCTGCATAAAAACAACTTGATTGCTTGAAATAGGCTGTGAAATGTGGGGCTCCGTGTTCGATTCTCTCGTGAAATATTTTTTGTGATATTATAAATAATAAATAAATTTATACACCCAACAGTCACATACATAGTTCTGACCCCACTAAGATGGAGTCTTGTGTCGTCGGTAACGGGAACTACGAGAGACTTTTCGGCCCCACAAACACCCAGGCCCGAAATAAAATATACTTGTGGTTCACACAAACATTTGTCTCGGTGCGGGAGTCGAACCCGCGGTCTCGTGTCACAGCCGGCGTCTAACCAACTGCGCCATGGAGGCTGTCAAATAAGCTATGAAATGTGAGGCTCTGTGTTCGATTCTCGCGTGACATATTTTTTGTGATATTAGCTTTAGTGTGTTTTTGTTTCCGAAAATGTGTGTTAAGAGAGAAAAGTTGGTTTTAGATGCCCGATAAAGTACTTATGTGTTTATTAGTCTGAGTTCAGGACTATGTGTGAGACTGAAAGGACTTTTTTATGGCGTTAGCAGGCAGACGCTCATGCGGCCCGTCTGGTGGTAAGCAGTCTCCGCCGCTCATGGACCTTTACAGTGCCAAGGTCCGGCACAACCTGGACGCTGCCTAGCGTGAGGTATATTATTATTGAAGTTAATAAAAATATGGAATTTACATTTTTATGCTTCTTTTATGATACAATATATTCTATTATAATGTTGCAGTATTATAAATCGTCATTTGGAGATTCTTTTAAATGTGAAAAATCGATTAATATTCAATAAAAAAACAGAATGTATTTATACCTTGACATTTTTAATGCAGGTATTGATGCTGCATTTATGTATATTACTATTCAAACATAGAAATTCAAATATACTCACTATAATTTCCAAAAAATAATAATTCACAGTCAAAAATATATTGCTTTCAAAAGCAATATTTACTATTAACACAATTGGGTATTTGACTGTTGTGGCAATAAATTATAAAATGTGTTGCATATGATAGCTTTTTGGTAAACAATAATTATAGGTATTTTTATTTACATTTATCTAAATTATAAATATTTAAATTATCTAAAATAAGTTTGCCATTTTTTATCTGTTGATTAAATGTAACAAAACACGACAAGCTGTCATTGTGCAGCGTGTGATGTCACGATTTTCAATTTTCATTCATCTCTGCCACTAAGATCATTCACCATTTATAAAGCGTGACGTAACTTTTTCAAAGTCACGTGACCTACCGTTTTGGTGACATAAAAGATGATAAAACTGAAAAATATGTTTATTCGTTATAAACAACTCTTTAAAAATAAATTAATAGTTTGAAGAGGTATAGAGTGATTATATCTAGACTTTAAAACACTTTTCAGAAATTAGTCAAATAGCCAATTGTCCGTCGCATGTCACGACCAGATGTTCGACTGTCGCGCAAACGTATCAATAACATAGATTTTAGGCTCGCAAAAACACGAGCACTTTCATAAATAACTCCATAGCGCATGGAGGCACGCGCCGGCTCATTCAGTGTCGGACGGGCGAAGCGCGCGCACGACCATGCTGGCCAAACTATTAGTCGCGATCGCGGTCCTACATACAGTGTGCGGGCAACACTACAACTGTAGCAAGCGCTCCGCTACTCTCCTCCTAAAGAGACCCACGTATGAGTTCTCAGTGAAGTTATTAGAACGTGTCGCTCAGGAAACTAACGGACATTACATATTCTCACCTCTATCGACTTGGCTTCAGCTAGTAACACTGGCAGAAGGCGCGCAGGGAAGAACCCTTCGCGAGATATGGAACATAACCAGGCACCACCGAAACAAATGCTTCAAGGCGAAGCTGAGCTCTATTCTGTTCAGAATAAACAAGGATTTGAAGCACACCTCACGAAGACGCGGGGTCATGATCATAGACAAGTTCATGGGAGTGAAAAACACTTATTTAAGAGATGTGCATAAACTGTACGGCATTAAAACTATACTGGCCGATTTCAACGACCCACTCAGATCCGCAGCCAGAGTCAACAAGTTTGTCAACTATGGCACAGATAGCAAGATACCTGAAGTGGTGTATTACGACGACTTTGTCAACACGATGTTCCTTATGGCGGACGCGAACTACTTCAGTAATGTGTGGAGGAGCCCGTTCAACCCAGACTTTACGCGTCAAGAGCCATTCTATGCTTCAACTGGCGAGCATCTCGGGCTGGTGAACATGATGAGTCAGACAGGCTACTTCTACATAACGGACTTCCCTATGATCAAGTCCCGAGTATTGGAGTTGCCACTCTCGGACCGCAAGTTCTCCTTTCTAGTGTTCCTGCCAATGGATGATGATATGTGGATAGGGGATTTGCTGTATTCATTGGAGTCGACGCGACTGACCTCAATTTACAACATGTTCAAACACACCGGGCCTAAGCTGGTCAAAGTGAAGTTGCCGAGGTTCGCGATCACGACAAGCGTGGACAATTTACCGGAGTTGATTTACGACATGGGAGTGAAAAGGATTTTCGACCCAAACCTGGCTGAAATGGGACGGATTACTAACTTTAAAATGCACGTGTCGTTGATGGCGCAAGTTTCTCAAGTGGAAGTTACGGAAAGAGGAGTTAGGGCCCGATCGGGGGCCCCGTACCCCCTCATAAATAACCAAGGGGCGACAGAGTTCACAGCGAACAAACCATTCGCCTTTATGATCGTTGATAAACAAACGGAGTTTATTTTGTATTCCGGTATGTATTCCTCACCGTCTTTATATTGAGAATAATTATGGTATGTCGATGCATTTAAGTGTTTTTAAGTCCAGTCATAATCATGCCTTCATAAATGCGAAATATATTCATTCTAATTATTACAGCAATAAATCAATAAAAAGATATACTTCGACTTGAAGGATGGGGTTTTCAACCTCTTTGTATCAAATTGACCCGACGAACTTCGGGGTGACACCTAAAAGATGTCACTAGTTAGAATTTATTGACATTATTGGAGATTATGACGTGTTTGTGGAGGCATAAACCATACCCGGTAGTATGGGTATTTACAAATAATATAATCTGTCAGCTGTAAATATAAACAATCCTTGACATGGCGACAATTAATAATAGGCGGCAAAAAGCTGTTATTTTTTTAATTTTCGTGCTGAGATGGCTAAGGTAGATAAAACATAAGGCCTTGGTTGTTAATAATATTCGATGTAATTGTAAAATTAACGAGTTTTTCGAAGTTGTGTTAATATAATACTAAACTGACTTATATTAAGATTTAATTCATTGAATAATGAATGGATATTATTACGAAGGCGTACATAAAAGTAAGTTTTGATAAACAAAACATTGTTATTACTAAACTATTTATTATAGTTTAAGTCTTATTATAGAAATTGGCAAATATGATATTTTGATATGAGTTAGCCATTTTCCAAATTAATTTTCGCATTTAATAAATAAGAAATTAGAGGCAAAATATTTTTTGGATTTTTTTAGATGTTCTAATAAAGTTGTAAAATATTATAATTATGTAAAGCATATTATGAATGATCTGAAATGTATAAATGTGTTTTGTAATAATGTATGAAATTCAAAGCCAGATTCGGTTATACCTATGGGTTATATTGTATAGATTCGGTAAAGTTGCAGAAAGCCGAAACCGAATTCGGCTTAGATTTCGGCGATACATGGTTGTAAGGACTGCCTAGTTCCTAGTTATCGGTGACAAACCTCATGAATAATATGGTGATTAATTTTATAACCTTATGACTTTTATAACCTTAATTAATTTAGTTTTTCCGTATTTTTCTTTCTGTATTTCACATATTAAGCGGCCTCATTAGTCTTGTAGCTGCGAATTATGGGGACTTGGTTTCGATTTCCACGTTGAAAACATTTATTCTGTTTAAAAGCTTTTAAAAGCTGAGTGTTACACTGATATGGCTATAGAATCGCTCATATTATTTCGGGATTTAATTGAGATTAGTGAAAAATTAAAATAATTTATTGGATCCATTGAAAAAGGAAGCACTAGTGATACTTCTGCTTATAACGCAATAATTTTAAGTTCTCTGTGTCATGTAATCACCATATTATTTGCTTGGGTCCAATGTGAATTGAAATATGTTTCGCAAAAATTGGCTTATCTAATAAAATATTTGATGCATGGTAATGCTTTGTCATACTATGGGTATTATATTCCGTTAAACACATTTTGAATTTTTTCAAAAGCCTCCTAATATAGCAAAATATAAAATTAGCAAACCAGCTTATTTATCTACTTTTAGTAATTCATAGAGTAGCGTAGTTTTTCGGAGTCAAAATTCATTAAAAGTCAAAAGTTATCTAATCTGATTCTGGTAAATAACAAATAGAGGTCGTATAAAAACAAATTGGCTTTATTTAGGAAGATAATTTTATTTATTCTATTAAGCTATATCTGAAAGTCGGGAAATTTCAATAACCACTAAATTGTTATCACTAATTTCTTTAAAGGAATCTGATTCAAACGAAGAGGGCGAGCGAATTGGATGAATGTTGTTGAAACAAATATATCTGCCGTATTTAGGAAAATTTTGGGATCAGAATTCCCCGACATTCCGATTTACCCTTTTTGATTGTAGTACAAAATGCGCTTATTTGGTGAAAATAAGCTTCATTGTACAAATAATTATATAATTAAAAAAAAATATATTAACAAACAGTATACAGTGAGAAAAATTGATAAGCTAATTTTTGCGTCACATAGAATATGAACAAAGTGTAAGTGAACAATTTGAAGGAATAAAACAAAGAGTATTTAATAAAATAATTTTTATTTAAACAATTAATAATAACAAGTACTTACGATTAACAATATCTCATTAATTATGACTAGTATCACAATAACAGCCTCGTGTGTACATATATAATTAGACGGTGGAATAAACTTTTTATAAACATATTTTTTTCTCAGCACAGTTCATGTTTCGATTAATAGATGGCGTTAGTTACACTGTAGATTGTGTTTTTGCAAGAAATTTCACATGTCTTTAAAAAAAAGCATTCTCTAAATCTAATCCAGCAGAAACATTTGTTATACTGGTAATTATTAGGACGAGATTTAAAACAATTATACTTAGTACAGTAAAACAATCAATTAATTTTAAGATTTTACATATTATTGATAAAACAAATAATTCTAAAATATAGTTCTAGATGATAACAGTGGCACATGGAGACAATTTGAAACTATACCCTTACTCTGAAAATATTTGTATGTTGGTAATTACTATAAATTTTCTACAGTATATCGTCACATCAATTATTTGCTTGAAGTCCTTGGTACAATTCCCAGTCATTAAATGCAATTTTCCTTTAAACTCAATTACAAGTTTCTAGTCATCAATGTCTATTCCACCGTCTAATTGTCGTAATTTATTTGTTAAAATAAAATGCTAGACCATCTGGAACCTTTTGTTTTTTTTAATTTTGGCACGAATTTGGGAAGCTGCGAAAAACAATACTCGATATATCGTGCGATTCCACTTAAGAAACCTACTTTTAGTGCCTTCGTTTTTAATCGTATCGACTGTTTTACGATTCAAAAGTTTTGACAAGTGCATCACTTGGGAATATTCATCGAATGGTGACTAGGAATCACCAGGAGTAGATTTCCGAGGTCAATTTCTCGAGCCAAACAGCAGTATAAATGCACTGTTGTGTTCCGGTTTGAAGGATATTGTAGCCAGAGTAACTACTGGACATAATGAAACTTAACAACTTATGTCTCAGGATGGCGAGCGCAGTGGAATGCCAAGCATTGCTTTGTAATTCATGGTGTTGTTTGGTTTTGTTACTGTCATGAGCGGTCGTATCGCTTACCATCAGGCGAAGGGCATGCTCGTCTCGCTATTCACCGCAATAAAAAAAGGTATCGCACGATATAGTATAAGTATTTTTTATACTTTGGCAAAGTGACTGTACTGTAGCTAATAGTAACAGTGCTGTTCCGACGTAGTACCAAACGGCGAAAGACTTCATCAAACTTCGAAATAATTATGTCGGCCTGTTCGTCACTTTGAACATACAACGGATCATTATAATTTTGAAATGATAAGGTATAGTATACTATTAAGTTTAGTAATGATGGTTTATGTGCAAGAAGTCATCCGACGTCGGTGAATTTCCACACAAACAAATGATTGATTTATAAGCATTTGTCTTTTAAATGTGGGATTCAAGGGTCTCTCGTAGGTTTTGAATACGACACAAGATTACTGTGGGGTCGAGAATATATTATCTTTTATCCTTATTTTTTTTTAAAAAGCGGTTCCTAGTTCGACATATAATGGTGTCTACAAACTGAGGTACATAAAAAAGCCCATATACATAATTTATTGCGAATGTTGATGTCCTGATCCGTCATTTTAAATCATTGATCGCTCTGATATGTAAACCAGTTATTTTGCGTACCAAATTGTTTTTTTTACCGCTTGTATATAAATCGTACCCACATGACGTCTGAAAGAGCGTATCGATTTTCAGGCTCGTGTTTGTGCAACATCTGCTGTGGAAAAGTACAATGTTTGTCTCGCCATTCAAGGCATTCAATAAATACATTTAATATGCACATTGCATATATTCCTGACTACACAGAAAAATACTTTTTTATGTCTTATCAGAATTCATAAGAACGTTTTTGGTCTCACAATACATAGACCCGAAGCACTACGATTTTAGGAGAAATCATGGAGACTCCACGCAAGTAGTAAAACCATTAATATTCTGTATTAAATAACTATGTAGTATTAAAACCCCGTAATGAATATATGGATATACTGTAGGCTTATTTTTTTATTGAATTGTTTAGGAAGGCAACAGGCAAATTATTAATAGGTATATTTATTATTTATTTTGCAACATGACCCGAAAATTATACTGTTTTATTTTTCTGCTCATGAATGCGTGGGATAGGTATTGATAGCTATGAGTTTTTCACATAACCATGCCTTTCTATCGTAAGAACATCCGTTCATTACAAGAGCTGTTGAAAGCTACTTGTATTTGAGAGGGAAACCAATACGCAGCTTCAATAGACAACTCACTTTCACTAAACGAATATATATTGTGTTATGCGTTTCGGAATTGTTTTTAATGCCTTTTTAGTGTGAGAGAGTCGATACCTTTCAATTAAAGTTCACGGGTTTGATGCTCGAATATAAATTTCGCATAGTTTGTGATACGCCCCAAATCGTGTAGCTGTGGGTCCAATCTTTGCACCTATTTTTGTTTCGGGTCCAGTGCGTTGAGACCAAAATATATCGTTGCAATTTCTGATACATTCATAAAAATACTTTGTAGTCAGGTTTATGTATGGCTATAGGAAGTACTTAATATTTTTGACGACAATTTTTTTAACTGTTTCCTTGACTTGAGACCTCACTTAAAATTAAGACACCGATTAATTTAAACAATAAAATATATGTCATCATAAGTGTCTATAAAATTTAAAGAATGTCAATTTATGATCCTTTGCTTAATTTATATTCTAATATACTTCGTCAAAGGTCTTGTGTCGTAATTAATTATCCTTATTATATAATGCTTCATTTTTGTATATTTTTTATTAGTAACTGTCCAACAATATTTTTTTCTTTTTTTTATATTTGTTACACCAAGGTTCCAATGGTCCTATAATTAATTATTCGATGTACTTACACTAGCTTATCTATTTCCTGTAATATTTTAACCACACAACCAGTTGTAAATATATTATCGATCTCTGAATAAATGTATACACGTGTATTTTTTGTTTCAATTCTCAACCTTATTTCAATGATCATAAGACAATGTAAAATCACATTTTAGACGCGCAATCAAGCAATCATGGTACGATTATTACGAATAGAAGTGATCTCATAATTTTTGTCAATGTCAAAGGTTATTTCAATCGTAATTAGATAAAACTTATTATCTCATTAGAAAAACAGTGAAATAAACTGTTTGCTAAAGAATTGATTGTTCTCTTTTGTTTATTCATAATTAGATGCCTAATATTTGCTATTTCAATATTTGAAAACTTGGTAAGTTCAATGATTCGTCTAAATACGACCTCATTTTTTTTTAAATATAATTTGTATGACATTTTTGAGGTTGTTTTTTTTCTTACCGGAATTAGTTTATTGTTGGTATACTGCACCTGATGGTGAGAGAACCATATAATTGTTTGTATTCTTTACCGCGTGTCCAAGGTTCAAGTCCCGATACCAGCAGTGCGCATCTAGAACAATAAAAATATGTTATTATGTAGAAAAAAAATATGCATTTATAACCTAGTTAATCAATTATCTACATATGTACATACATAGTGTTGACATTGTATTTCAGTCCCGAAGTAGTTATTTGTGACTTTTGAAATCTAAGGTTATAGTTGATTAACATTCATCGTTTTCATAACAGCCTCCGTGGCGCAGTTGGTTACACGCCGGCTTTGAAACGAGAGGTTGCGGGTTCGATTCCCGCACCAAGACAAATGTTTGTGAGGTCCACAAATATTTGTCTCAGGTCTGGGTGTATGTGAGACCAAAAAGTCTTTCGTAGTTCCTGATGCCCAAGACACAAAACTTAATTGATCTTAATGTGGGATCGGACTATGTATGTGACTCTTGGGTGTATTTATATATTTACTTATTTCATCCACAAGAAGTCCTAAACTTGCTATACGCCTCGCTCAAGGATTTCCATAGTGACTCTTGGAAGCGGGCAGCTCCTTTCGACTTCCTGCAACCTCTACCAGGTCGTCTGCCCACCTTGTTGATGACATAGGTGGTAAAAATATCAGACAATCTGTTGCCTCGAAGATCAAACCATGTCGATGTCCGGTGAGTAAATATTAGTACCATTAATCAATATTTGGTTCCGGTCTGAGTTTTTATTCCATCGCATAGTTGTTTGAAAACGTAGCCACTGTACAAATAAATCATAGCATCAGCCAATATTATGAGGTGAGCAAAAACTCTATTAAAACGTCTCATTCAAGTTGCTTGGGACTGAAATTCGTGTGCAAAAGGTTTGTCTTCTACATCTTGAGACGGAAAAAATCTGGATGAAATTTAAACGATTATGGTGACAGCTTTGCCTACCCTTTGAAGGTATAGGCGTAAGGAATGTAATAATATCTTAAATATGATAAATAAATAAATAACTACACCCAACAGTCACATACATAGTCCTAACCCCACACTAAGATCGAGTCTTATGTCGTGTATCAGAAACAAATACCTGTTGATCACACAAATATTTGTTTGAATGAGGATAGTTAAGTAGAATATTAGACTAACAATGATTGTAAAAATCATAGTAAATCAATTATAATCTCTGACGTTGCTAAATATGCCACGCTGTCGCTTAGATGTATGAAATAAAAAAGGTTGTTTAATACAAATGAAGATTGAATTACCACGACTTAAACTCCAAACTGCGTACGCCGCAGAATTTGATCGACATGTAGCTTAGAGCTGATTACAGCAAAATAATTTTATTAAGTTCTAGCAAATTGACTACGGCTTCTCCCGCAATATCATAATATAATTACTAGACATATTCATATACAATTAAATAAGCAAAGATGTCCAAACTAATACGTTATGTATGTATGCGTTTTTATTTTTATGTTCCCGCGTGGATCGAACTCGCAACCTCCATCACAGTAACTCAGCTTCATTACCACTACACCATGTGTATCGGTAATTAGTAAGCCACCGTTAGTGTTCAAACACAAGCAGGTTTGTTTAATTAACATTGAAGCGATAAGATTGCCATTAAGGACGAATTAAAATACCTCTATCACTCCTCGCGTTGTAGGTTTAACGGTAGAGTAAATACGATTTTAAACGTGAACGTTTGGCTTCGATTTCAGGTTAGGGTAATCCAATGTATGTATTTTAGATTGAACAGTTTCATATTTTTATTATTTATTTGGAATGGTAATACAGCATATGACATTAGATATTTTTTTATAAGTTTTGAGTAACATTGTTCAAATTCGGCGGCTAGCATCGGTTAAAGTAACACCACTGACTACCTCATCAAAGAGGAGACATGAGCTTGTGTGTATGTTAACTTGTTTTTAAAATACAAATGTAAAATTGACTGCCTCGGTGGCGTGGTTGTATTATGGTACGGTTACAAAGCTGAGGTCTCGGGTTCGAGTCCCGGGTCGAGCAAAGTGATATTGGATTTTTCTATTCATTATCAGCCCGGAGTTAGGAATTTGTGCCCGATATAGCGATAGGATCGCCCCCTATCACATCATGGGACGGAACATACAAGGCGAAATGTGGGTATCCTGGTGGCGCCTCTGCCTACCCCTTCGAGGATAAATGCGTGAGTTTATGTATGTATGTAAAATTGGATAATGATTATAAAATATGTTTGCTCGTAATTAAAGTCTTTTTTTATACATCTTTGGTACGCTGCATTCCACATCCACGTATCAGTAAGTGCATTGAAATTAATAAAGAGTATAATTTCCGTCATATACGGGCGCTAACCGAACCGGTATCAAAACACCAGTTTTTAGGACTTCGGCAATTTTCACCGAACGAAACTTATCATAGAAGCTGTCAGTCGAGCCGACATATGTACTGTAAAGGTCTACACACACCGAGACGGAATGGCAGAGGATTTTGCCACCAGCCAGCCACTTCGAAGTCACGTCGAAGTATGCATCGGCAGCACATGCATGTACCACCGCTTGGACTGCCTCATCCCGCATGTCACGGCGTCCTTCGTCGTTTCGTTGAATACCGTGGTGCGCTGCGGCATCCCGCCGCGGGATCCCTTAGCGCGCTCTCCAATGCTGTGTCAAGAAATGGCTTTCGATGCCACCGCATCAATTTTAAACTTTTTTTTTTATTGCTTTGAATGGCGGGACGAGCATGCCATTCACCTGATGGCAAGCGATATGATCGCTCATGGACACTAGTAAAACCAAACAAAACCATGAATTACAAAGCAATGCTTGGCAGCTTTAAATATTAACAGCTAAGCTTTACCATTTAAAAAAAGAAATTTCATATACTCGTATTATAATGTTTTGATTTGAATTATATTTAATTTTATCCTCCGAGTGTCAATTAATAAAATTCCAATTCAATAAATATTTATAAGTAGGCGCGGTTATTTCAATGAAAACAATTTAAAACACGATCTTGTAAATATTAATTGCAAATATTAATCGCTGAGAACTTTTAATTGCTTATTCAAGACCGAATTAACATAAATAAAGAATTATGTAGATTGTAGATTATATTTTAATTCATAGCATATTTTTAATATAATTATTGTGTAAAAAAATTTGCGGAAAAGATTTTTTACAAATGATAAGGTAGACACAGCAAATATTTGGAATGCACCATTGTATTACGAACTACTGCGATTAAATACAAGATCCCTAATTTTATTACCGGCTTTTTCTCGATCGCGAGGATATCACCCACTCTTCTATTATTATAGGCAATCCATTTGTTAGAAGAGAAAAGCTGTTTTGCCAATTTAGAGGCATATCTAAGTGTCTACAATTAACATGTAACCAAAGTATTCACAAAGGTTCGAACAATTCTCTTCAGTTGATACTTTTAAACCGGCTTGCTCGAAGCTACATATTACACAGGCCGAAACATCTGACTGCCTCGGTGGCGCAGTTGTACTATCACACGACAACAAAGTTGAGATCTCGGGTTCGAATCCCGGGTTGGGCAAAGTGATATTTAATTTTTCTATTCATGAACGCGGAGTTAGGAATTTGTGCCTGATATGGCGATAGGCTCGCCCCCTACCACATCGTGGGAAGGAATCAAGTATCCTAAAACCTGATAGCATCTTTGTCTACCCCTTGTGGGAAAATAGCGTGATGTATATGCGTGTGCGTAAAACTGATATTGGACACACTCGCATGGATTTCTATATGTTTTCTGTAGCATTCTGACATTGAGCCAGAGTAACTGGGCATAGTGAGACTTAACATCTTATGTCTCAGGATGGCGAGCGCAGTGGAATGCCAAGTATTGCTTTGAAATGTATGGTGTTGTTTAGTTTTGATACTGTCCATGAGTATCGGTTGCAATCAGCCGAATGGCATGCTCGTCTCGCCATTCATTGCAATAAAAAAATATTAAACGACGATCTACAATTATTTCCGTAAAGATAACAGTTTAAAGCGAAACATTTTTAAACACTTGTGCTATCCGTTGCAAAATCATTAGTTGAACAGCTATTACTGTGGTTTAATACCAGCATATACGAGCCAGAATTCTAAGTTTAATGAGTGCATTCGAATTGGCACGCGTCCCGGCGCGGGATATGTCAGATGCTTGTCAATTAATATCTAAGAATGGCGTACAGGAGTGGACGAAACCGATTTATCCTTGCTTGTCAGTAACCTATGCGTATTCGACAGCCTCCGTGGCGCAGTTGTTTAGACGCCGCCTGTGAAACGTGAGGCTGCGGGTTCGATCCCCGCAACGAAACAAATATTTGTGTGATCCACAGGTATTTGTTTCGGGTCTGGGTGTTTGTGAGACCGAAAAGTCTCTCGTAGTTTCTGATACCCACGACACAAGACTCGATCTTAGTGTGGGGTCAGGACTATGTATGTGATTGTTGGGTGTATTTATTATTATTTATTATAATTATTATTCTGTTAGTTCAAGGGATAGGGAATATAAAAGATGTCTACAAGACCGCCGATTATAACGCTTATTTTTATGTTTAGGATTATTTTTATTTAGATGTAAAATGAAGTATAAAAAATAATATATTATGAGTGAATTTCAATCTTTACTGTGTAAATACGAAAGTAAGTTAGGCTATGGCGTCTTCAAGCCTTAATTACTGAACCGATCATCTTTGAATAACGCATTTAAATTGTTAGTGGTGATGAAAAGGACACGGCGTACTTTTCATTCAAAAAATACTGTTCTGTCTGAGAAGCAATGGTAAGAACCAATTTTCTACAAAGCTATATTATGCTTAAATTAATAGAAAGCAAAAAAAGCTGTAGACGTCACGTAGACGTGAGACGGCCTCTGGCCAGTTGGCGGGACGACTTGCACAAGAGGGCCGGCAGCGACTGCATGCGTAAAGCAGCAGACCGAGCTCTGCGGCATACCTTGGGAGAGGCTTATGTCCAGCAGTGGACTGCAACGGGCTGATGATGATGATGATGAAAAGCTGTAGAAAGACGCTGGATGTTGAAGTTGTTGACCGGTCGCTGTGGACACCCTTCAAGAAGACCATAAACAGCAATTGGCTTCTTGCGGCTGAAGATTCAATAAGGTAGATAAGAAATACGAAATCACCAAATTCCCTACTTACATAGTTCAGGAGGCAATAATTGTGTCGAGTGGTGAGATATAGTAATTATTGTCTATCATTTGACACTCTATGGACGTCATCGCGTTTATCGTAAGGTGTAGTATAACTAGGTATAGTTTCTTTACCAAGCCAGTGATCCACAGGTATTTGTTTCGGGTCTGGGTATTTATGAGTCCGAAAGGTCTCTCGTAGCTCCTGATTACCACGACACAAGACTCGATCTTAATGTGGAGTCAGGACTACGTATGTGACTGTTGGGTGTATTTATTTTATAAATATTTATTACTCTTTATTGCTCACCATACAATTATAAAACATATTGGTTTTAAAATAATTTACAGTGGCTACCTTTCTCACATTAAGCGATTTCTTTCTTTGAATGGACATAAATGTATGACTGCAAGAGAGTAGGTACTGTTCTTATTTCTTAGACATAAAACAGTGTGTCTAATTTGAAAAACTTACAGATACTAATAAAGATGTACTTAAAAGTAGGCCAACTTATAAGTTAGCAGTACGCGGACCTCCTTAAGTGTCTTTTAAGTTACACTGACTCCCGAAAATTAGCGCTACAATACAGTTAACATGACAGCCGCCGTTGCACAGATGGTTAGATGCCGCCTGTAGAACGAGAGGCCGCGGGTTCGATCCCCAGTACTGTACCTACTATATCAGCTCATAATAGCCCATTGCTCGGCTATACACGGCATTATACGGCTCCTTTATAACCGAGAGTACGATTGAGAAAGGTTAGGTCATAGCCCGCCACACTGGCCTAGTGCGGTTTGGCGGACTCACCAGAGAATATCTTCTTATTTTTCTAAAGAATAAGGTGATTATTTAACGATATATAAAACTTGGTTATCTCGTAGTATGGAACTCTCAAGTCGATTATTTTAGTATCGAAACATGCGTCGGCCTTGTACGCTCGACTAGTTTTTTTCCGCGGTTCCGACTGCAAGGTCGCTGTGACGTCACGCGTGTGTAATGCCCTAGTGGCTTGGCAGAATGCAATACACCATTATACTGTGAGGATTTGGGTTCAAACCTAGGATTTTCTTCGATCGTAGTAATACATTTTATTGGAACAATCTGATTTGTATCGGCGATCAGTGTCTCGGTATTGTACGTCTGGTCTGTTGTGAACCGGCTATTTTCATCTACTGCTGGACTCGGGTCTTCAAAACTGTCAAGATTTCGTTCAAGAGGTTGCAATTGTCTCCTACTCTGGCTTATCCATATTCACGAAATTCACATATAAACTCTTGCAAATATATTATTGGTATGCAAGTTTAAAGGATGTTTTCCTTCATTGTTAAAGTGGTAATTATCAATACACGCATAACTTCAAAAAGTCAGATTTGTCTTTGGATTAGAACTGGCAACCACCGCATTTGTATCATTAGTTGGTTACCAAGAGGCCATGACGCACATTATATTTATTACTAGCAATAAACCTACGACCTCCATGATGTTATTTAATATGGCCTCTTTTTATACCATCATGAGCTATATATAATTAATAATTATGGCCTAATTTTTCGTAACAGTTTAATCTCATTATCTCGAGAGTTTCGTAAGCCCTTCTCCATATCAACAGCCTGATTTAATCTGATAAGAGTTGCGAGGACAATATGTTAATGTCTTCCCTTTGACTTGCAACATCCGACATTTTTGTGTCGTGAATTTAGAAGATCAAAATATCTGTCGTAATTTCTGATACCCACGACACAGGACTCGATCTATGTGTGGGGTTAAGACTAGACGTGTGGCTATTGGGATTATTTATTACAACGAATTTTCATAGTGGTGGAGTCTTGCTGAAGGTTGTTAAAGCTACAGCACCGAAAAATCAGTTTGAATGGGGTGGTGTCTCACAGAAAACTATTGTAAAGTAACAGGTTCCGTGAGCGAGATTTCAGAAGACCCATGCTATTAAGACGATGTTCGTAGCCTCCCGGATAGGGACTACCGTATATATGTGATAGTAAATCATTGCGAGGAACACTGCAAACCACAGAGACTGTTACAATAATGTTTATGGCATTTTAAGTCCACAAAACCCCAATAAGCCAGCGTGCTTGACTATAGCTCAAGCCCTTTCAATCGTACTCTCGATTGTAGAGGAGTCACGAGTTCAGTAAGTTCGAATCATTCGACGAATGTAAGGTGCCATAGTGCAAATATTTTCGCAGACAGAAATAAAATTTCACCGCTCCAGAAACGAATGTGGCCTCGCATTTCATAGCTATGAGAGGTCAACCACTAAACATTAATGCAGAAACATTCAGTTAAAGAATTCAATGCCATAGTTGAATCACGACTGAAACCGTACTCCATTTTGCGCTAAACACGCTAATTTGTATTGATTGATTCTCGCCTTAATCTAAACTTGGTGATTTAAGTATCATCATATTCGACAGCCTCCGTGACGTAGTTGGTTAGACGCCGCCTGTGAAACAAGACGCCGCGGGTTCAGTCCCCATACCGAGACAAATATTTGTGTAAATTACAGGTACTTGTTTCGGGTCTGGGTGTTTGTGAGACCGATAAGTCTCTCGTAGTTCCTGATACCCACGACACAAGACTCAATATTAGTGTGGAGTCAGGACTATGTACGTGACTGTTGGGTGTATTTATTTATTTATTTATATTATATTTTTTATACTGTGCTATAATAAATTGTTAAGTATGGAAATTACATACATAATATATAGATAGATAATCAATTTGAGAAAGATAAACGTCTTATGACGGTCGAAACAATTATGCTGGCCTGCTCAAAACCGGGTGTAACGTTCAGTAAGCTAAACCACCGTATACAGGGTTAACTATCAATACTCTTAATTATTTTACTACCATTTTATTGTCTCCGTCATATTAAATATACGGGAAGCTGGAAGCAACAGGAAAACTTACAAAAACATGGGAATGGAATCCACGACATCACGATTCGCAGTCCATATATGATTCCCGTCTCAATCGTACCCTCGATTGTAGTAGACCCGTGCCCTGCAGTGGGGCGTATATGGGCTGATACAGATACAATACAATACAATACAATCGTTTGCTCCAGGAATGATGACCGACGCTTTGTTTGAATAAGGGGGTGGGGTTCTGATAAATATAATATTGGAATATTTATTAGAAATTGTGTTAGAGACTGTATAAAGATTGTATTGTATAAGTATGTATATTGTATATTATGTTATGTTTAATAAACGAATTACTTTATTAAAAGGAGACATACAATACAATACCATAAATACAATACAATAAATGCTGCCTTTAGCAATAAGCTATGAATATCAACACAATTCATGCTTACATATTTGCTCATATGAATAATATTTAAGGCATTTTTAGCCAAGACAGTTATTTTACATATAGTTATTTTTATTATAATACCTCATACATTGATATATGACTACCGAAAAACAGAATTTGGTAGTTTAATAATACACCCACCCAACAGTCACATACATAGTCCTGACCCCACACTAAGATCGAGTCTTGTGTCGTGGGTATCAGAAGCTGCGAGAGAGTTTTCGGTCTCACAAACACCCAGACCCGAAACAAATACCTGTGGATCACACAAATATTTGTTTCGGTGCGGGGATCGAACCCGCGGCCTCTCGTTTCACAGGCGGCGTCAAACCAACTGCGCCATGGAGGCTGTCAAAGTTTTCGAACATAATATGTTTTTTTGGTTTAGCACGGCATACTAAAGCGACATACATAAATATTTCCATTGTTTGACACACGTGCAAAAAATATGTACTTTATGTTAATACCACTTGCGTTGGAATTTGTCGTTTATTGTTATAATGTATTATGTTTTTGCCGTGACTAAATATATTGGCATGTCTTCAATGTCATAGAAAAAATGCTGGTTCATCTTTCTTTTCCTTATGCTTCCCTAATGCTGAGGTAATCTTTAAACCAGTGCCAATTTATTGGTTAGAACAGTGGCACAGTTCTGTTGCGCAGTTGGTTAGACGTTGGCTGTGAAACGAGAGGCCGTGGGTTCTATCACCGAATCGAGACAAATATTTTTGTATTCCAAAGGTTTTTTTTTTTTGGCGGGCGAGTGATTGTGAAACCGAAATGTCTCTCGTAGTTTCTGATACCCACGACGTAAGACTCGGTGTTAGTGTGGGGTCAGAAATTTGTATGTGTTGTATTGTTTGTATGTGTATGTGACTGTTAAAAGAAATTGACTCGTGGATGGATAGTCGGATGCCAACCACCGTGCGTTGTGGGTAAGGACCCGCCATATTGATCGACGTAGGTGTGTCACGGGTTCATCCTTTGTGTATCCGAATTAGATTTCATTGCAAAATAAACAATATTAATAAACCAACACAGCCAATATTAATCAGCATTCACATCTTAATTTAACACAAGGACTCATAATTGAAATATAATCAGGAGCACAATGGGGCAGATGTAAACGTGTAATGGATGATGGAACATTCTCGAAGCCGATCAATGGATTCATTGTGTCGGCACATTGTTCCATTCAGTTTCCGCGCCGCTTGTCGCCGTGAGATACTGCTCCACGCTTCAATGAACCTGCTTTTATAGCTGTACGTGGTTTTGGCTGCTCGATAATTTAATTTATAAATAAAAAATACACAAAAGTCACATACATAGTCCTGACCCCACATTAGGATCGAGTCTTGTGTCGTGTATCAGAACTACAAGAGACTTTTCAGTCTCACATACACCTAGACTCGAAACAAATACCTGTAGATCACACAAAAAAAAGTCTCGTTGCGGAGATCGAACCCGCGGCCTCACTTTTTACAGCCGGCGTCTAACCAATTGCGCCGCAAAGGGTGCTAAAATTAGACACAAACATACAGACAGTTATATCAGCGCAATATTAGTTCTATTATAAGGAAGTTAGGATTTGAAGGTGAAACTAAGTTCAGCGCAATGATGGATTTACTTCGCCGAGACGGCAATAAATTGTCGCCGAGTTCATGCTTTGATAATCGCCGCATAAATTGTACAATACCAGAGTTATTTACGCGTTATAAAATATTCAATGATATAATGATACGCATAGTGAAGCACAAAACTGAATGCTCGGTCAAAAATCATGGGACCGATTTCAATTAAATATCGCTTACTTCAACAGAGAGAGAAAATGTGATCTAACTTGAGTTTTCTCAAGCTCTTCAGAAAATTTTCGAAAGTATGTATATAAAGTTAAATTAATGTGCATTAGGTCAACGTGATGAATCGAAATAATAAATGTTCTGCTGGCTAATGAATGAGAACATTGAGAAATAATCAGGAAACACAGACTCCATATAAATGTTGGACAAGGACGGATAGATGGATAGACTATGAGAAAAGCACCATACTATAAATAAATAAGTACACCCAACAGTCACATACATAGTCCTGACCCCACACTAAGATCGTGTCTTGTGTCGTGGGTATCAGAAACCACGATAGACTTTTCGGTTTCACAAACACCCAGACCCGAAACAAATACCTGTGGATCACACAAACATATTTTGTTTCGGTGCGGGGCTCAAACCCGCGGTACTCTATTTTATTTGTGCGATTTACGGGCATTTCTGTCGGTTGTGGTTCATTCTTGATTATTTTAGGTCGTCGGAGGTTTCTACATTACCCATAAACCGACAAGTCAGTCACTATGAATAATGTATGGCTAGTTTTCATTAACCAACGACGAAAATTACGTCGTTCTTCAAATGTTGCGTAAAGAGTAAAAACCTATTTGAAACCGTAACACGTTTTATCTGTATATAAACATTTTAGGGCCGAGGCCGTTCGGCATGATTTAATATGTTTGAAAATGTATGTCTATGGGTCGACATAAATGTAAATAAAAATGGGTGGTGTATTTTTATACAGGGTATATCAAGACCGCGACCGAAAACGAAGCCAGGTGGTAGTATTAGTGACTTCAGACACAATGCAACTAAAATTTACGAAAAAGAAGCGGCAATTTTTTTTGTAAAATTTTACTTATCGTCCTATTTGTGTGGTAAGTAACAGATTTCCTAAAATAATAATATGCACCTTTGTATTTTTAAAGACACAATGGTACGAAAGAGTTTAAACTATAATTTTAGAAAAACTAGGTATTTACTATCCAAACTAGATGATATTTAAAAAAATTGCCAAAAATAGACTGTGACTTTTTGTAACTGCGAAATTTTTACTTGCATTGTCTGTAATCATAATACTACCACCTGGCTTCGTTTTCGGTCGCAGTCTTGATATACCCTGTATATTGTTGTTATAAAGAAACACTCACGTTCTTAATCTGAAATTCATTGTAATTGTGTATGTATTGTAAAGTATTTTGTTATGATAATGTACTAAAAATTTTATGTACACACCTTTTATAGTTTTAAGTTTTGCAACGTATTTTTATCCGTTTTTAAGGTGTTCCAAGTGCAGGTTCCCGGATTTGACATAAATACCATAGAAAATCTCGCAAATCGCTGTGGTATGCAGGTTTCCTCGCGAAATGTGTGTTTTATCGTTGATAGAACCCTCAGCCTTTCGTTTCAGCCGTCGTCTAACTGCGCCACAAAGGTTATCGAAATGCGACAAACTTGCTTCAATTTGGGGTTTTTATCTTGTTTTGTGATCAGTATTTGAATGAATACGAATGTCCTTCCAGAAAATTAACCAAATGGTTGCTGTACAAATTACAAGGCTATAAAAAAATTGACTGTGAATTTCCCGAAACGCTACCGGGAATTAGTCATAATGACTGGGTTTTTCTTTGAATTCGATCCAGATAATATTCCGTTCTTCGAATTAATTTGCACTTATCGTGTTTCAAGTAGGCATATCTGAATTAGTAGTAATTATACCGTTACATTAGCATGTGGTTTATACTTTGTGAGCAATAATTGGAAATAGTACTGTTTGCCAAGATAGAGTTTTGGGTTCGATATTAAGGTGTACGCTTTCAATTATTTAGATTATGTGTGTGTTGCCTCATCCTTGTCTATCATAATTTAGACTGCAGATTAGGCTCATGCCCTGCAGTGGGTCTTATATGGTCTGATACATATACAGAATATACAGAACTTCATAATGAAGGCAGATAACATTAGCAGATTCGCGTATATAGGAGTTGTCTACCAGATTACAAATGTATATTAGTAATCACTGTATTGAAAACTGGTTTTGAAAAGAACAACACTAAAGTTTCTAACCCATTCTTCTCTACCGCTTTCCGAACCGAGTAGTATAACGAAAGATTACTGAAGCTAAATGATGTTGAACATTTTTATAGATTCAATAAATTATTTTAATTTTAATTTTAGTATGCAGTAATACAGCTTTAAATATAAAGATTCCGTACTATATTATAATTTTTAACATAATAGGTCTCGTAATATGTAAGCACTGAGAATCTAAGGTCTATGATTCGTCGGACAACTTTGCGTTTTCAATCTGAATTGTATATTAGTTGCCTGGGGCTAGAATTTGTATCAGACACGATGCTACGGTGTCTAGCACATCTTGATATTTATAAATAAATACACCTAATAGTCACCTACATAGTCCTGACCCCACACTAAGATCGAGTCTTGTGTTGTGGGTATCAGAAACTATGGGAGATTCGGTCTCACAAACACCCAGACGCGAAATAAAACCTCTGGACAACACAAACATTTGTCTCGGTGTGGGGATTGAACCTGCGGCCTTCAGTTTCACAGTCGGCGTCTAACCAACTGCGCCATGGAGGATGTAAAAAATAATTGTATTATTTAAATGAGTACATTTTCTGGGTAAATAATCAAGAAATTAACCCACATGTTCTCACACATATGTGTCACTGGATCAGTAAATCATTTCCGTGGCATATCATTTGTATCGTACAGATCGTCTGCAGCACTCCGCATACAAAGCGATCGATCATGGCCGCGATAAAACCATCGAGATTCCTCACACACTACGAATTAATTCCAATAAATTGCGCTTTGCGATGTCTGAATGAGGATGTTTCCTTGCGAAATTGGGGTGGAGTGGGGATGGGGTTAGGAAATCTTTTGATAGCCTCCGTGACGCAGTTGGTTAGACACCGGCTGTGAAACGAAATGCCGCGGGTGCGATCCCCTTGAGATAAATGTTTTATCAAACCTTGAGATCAATTAACCTTGTGTCGTGCGTATCGGAATCTACGGGAGACTTTTCGGTCTCACAAACACCCAGACCCGAGACAAATAAATAAATAAATACACCCAACAGTCACACACATAGTCCCGACCCCACAATAAGATCAATTAAGTCTTGTGTCGCAGGTATCAGAACTACGAGAGACTTTTCGGTCTCACAAACACCCAGACCCGAAAGAAATATTTGTGGGCCGCACAAACATTTCTCTGCGTGCGGGGATCGAACCCGCGGCCTCTCGTTTCACAGCCGGCGTCTAACCAACTGCGCCACGGAGGCTGTCAAGTACTTGTGGGCTTCACAAACATTTGTGTCGGTGCGGGGATCGAACCTGCAGCCTCTCGTTTCACAGCCGGCGTCTAACCAATTTTGTAATTGAGACTGCCTGGGAATTAGTTGGGATTCAAACCTTTGACTACTGTATCGGCTGTTCATGTCTGCTCCGCTGCCAACAGACAACGACACACTTCCGTGTTGTCATCAAATGTTGTTTAGACCACATAAAATAGGTATAGAAAATATTGTCACCGATTAAACTTCCTTGCAATAAAAGTGTAATAAATCATGATGTTATCTTAATTCTTAGTGCAATAAACACAAGTATTTCAATTAATAGGAACCTCTCAATTACAAACGATGTTGAACACAGATTGTCCCGTATAGTGTTACTTTGTGGGGTGGGTAGGCGGTTAGAAAAATCCCCATTTTTTTACACTAGCACACAATAATGACGACATCAAAGTGAATGAGAAGTGAATTGTATTTCAGATAAAGTATACAACGAGGAGATAATGGATAATTTTAGATTTTCTAGACCGTTCTTCTCCGATAAAAATTGCCTTCCAAACTTTATGGTAGAGATAAAAAAGACTGTAATTAAACTATTTGTCATTGAAGTAAAACTAATTTTTATGGGTTCTATTGCGGACTTGGTAGAATTTTTTTCATTTTTTGACCCATTGATGTGTTCCAGATTTTGGTTTTCGGGGCTAATTTTGTCCATAATTTCGTACAAAATAAATATTAGTACATAGGTTTAAAGATATTTGTTATAGGGGAGTGCTTTTAACGTATACTTCATTAAAATGCCTTCAGATTTTTATCAACAGAACCCTGTATAGAAAAGTGAGATCTCGCTTCGTCTGTTTTTTACCGTTGACCTAATTTATCACGACGTAACAAAAAATTAGACAATTGTAATGGCGCCCAAATTCCTTCGCATTAATTATTCTTAATACATGTATTATTACAAGTGAATAGAATTAATTAATAGCTAAAACATAATCATATGCTCATGCCTTAACGTAAAAACGTTAGGCAGAGATGTAATGAATACTACCCATAATTCGTTGAGCTTTTTCCGTCCCAAGATGTGATAAAAGACGAAACTATAAGTCTTCTATTGAAAACTCTCCTATTCATTTTAGGAACAGTTCATTTATTATTTACTAATCTATCTAAAAGTGTTGTTGTTAAATCTCAACTAACATTAGAAATGAAAATGTGAATTTGTTTCCAAGTTTTAACTAAGTTTATCACTATGCCGTGCCAGATTAAAAAAAATATGCCTTCTTATGGTTGAAGTAGTACGCTTATTAAATAATACTGACCTGAGCTCCACGCGTCATTGAAACGCGAACATCATGATGAGTATGGGCACGGCGATGACACACACCATGTACACCGAGGTCCGGGGTTCACACTCCGAGATGATCACAAACTGCTCGTTCCATAGGGAGTCGTTGTTGCGCAGGGGGACTTCTAGAACCACCTGAAAAGTGGGAGAATAATTTCAAGAGAGCTTCTACACAGCTACAACACATTCCGAAGTGGTGACTGTTTTAATTACAAAATTACTTACAAAAACTTACTACACAATAACAGAGTACCTAAATGAAAAAATAAGACATCTTAATATAAGCAAAGGTATTTTTATTTTTTTTTTGTCTATGGCAACTGATTCTGCTTCCTTGCGAATATTATTACTAATAAGCAAAGGTAAAAACATAGTAAACTTAAATAAATAATGACTGATTTAATTACATACATACACTGAATATAAAGACTATGGCTTCCTCCTCTCCCCAAAAATATTATTTTTTGCCGTGCTCTACAGGGTCCACATTGTACTTAATAAATTGTAACATATTTTTAACATGTTGAGTGCAATAAAGTATTGAGTATTGAGTATAATTTACGATTCAAATATCTTTTGAAAGACTCTTAGAATAAATAATATTTTGATTTAGTTTAGAGGTCAATTCTAACTGATGGTTAATTGATTCGTGTTTATTACAACGCAGGAGGATAAAAAGGACCGAAGTGAAATAAAACTTGCTCCGTTTCGTTCGGTATGATTGCCTGAGATAGTAAGGTAGTAAGATATTATGATTTGCCTAGAGAAGTACCATAAAATGATCGTAATAAATTCGTCATGACTCGCGTGAGTGTCGCTTTTTGAGTTAAGCCTCTGTTAATTGTATGCAACGACTAGATGTTATCATATCTTGTAGCGGATTCTGTATTCGAACTGCTTTGCACCCAAGAGCGGATCCAGCTTTCAAGTCAGGGGGGGTCATATAGTTCTAGTCAGAACACTGGACGTACTCGAATTCGATTATAATTATACATTTAAAAGGGAATATTTAAAAGTTTGTTACACCTGTGATTAGTGAATATATTTACGATTTTTGAAGTGAAAATCAACGATATATTTAAAAAAAAATTGTCAATCTGGGGTCAGCCCAGGAGGGGGTCCTGACCCCCATGACCTCCCCCCTGAATCCGCCCTTGTTTGCACCAACCATCAGGAGTAATTGTGCCCTTAAAACATTGTATTGTCGTTTCGTTATTTGCCAAAAATCCATATTATAATTCTCTGCTCACTCCTATTTGACAAAAGCGTGTTGAGTATACAACTAATTAAGTCCCGCTAGAAGTCACGAGTATAACTCAGGTACATTTCCCTTCAGCAACATTCCAATAACACCAAGAGCAAGCATCGAGGGCGCTCATTACAAAGTGAAAGTAGTCCACGATTGTCTGATCTTATGAGCGTCCATTGTCCAACTGCCATTGTTTCAAGTAATTGAGTGAATGTTGGGCACACCCGCTGTTGCTTTTAATTTGATTAAATAATAACGGAGTTTGGTGCGTTTTGTCTTATAAGAGGTGTAAACATTGAGAGAAAGTTGTATCTTTAAGTGGCAGATAGTAGATGCCGATATCACCAGTTTTTCAGCCTAGTTTGGAGCTGGGTCCGTCAGAATATTGAATAAACTTCTTCATAGATGCTAAGCATCGGAGAACGAGGTGTTCTATAAACTGCACCTACAATCTCGTGTCTTTATAAAATTTGTTGGTGAATTATCAGGCCGGTTACTATAATAGCTAGCCAATTAATACCATCCGATGAATATTTATTATATAGGCAAGAAGATTGTAATGGTTTGGGTCTTTCATGGTCTCAGACTGGGCTTGGGTAACAACTTTGAGGTGTCGAGTTGTCCTTGTAGCGTGTGAAATGTTTAAAACATGAAGCCGTTATTTTACCGTGTGTGAAATGTGTCCAGGAGAAACTAGAAGCTATAAATAGATGCAGAAGGGGTCTATTACCGTCGTTAGATATCAGTGTGTATTTTTATTGATGCACCTTCATTCATAAAAACTAATTCACAGTGAACAAAAGTCTAGTTAGACGCCAAGAGAGAAGAAGAAGCAGAAGGCATCTATTACGTCCAATACGGACGTATGTTATATATTTCTATATTCCTTTATTACGTATTAGATATTATAACTGTTACGTATACCTAATTTCTAATACTTCCTTCCTTTTTAGTTATTAAATAAGGAGTCCGCAGAAAACACGCTGTATTATTTACACGAAATTTAGTGATTGCTTTCCCCACAAATTGCATCTTTCCGTACATCGATAGCCTCCGTGGCGCAGCTGGTTAGACGCCGCCTGTGAAACGAGAACTCGCGGGTTCGATCCTCGAACCGAAACAAATATTTGTGTGAACTACAGGTATTTGTTTCGGGTCTTGGTGTTTGTGAGACCGGAAAGTCTCTCCGTAGTTCCTGATACCCACGAAACAAGACTCGATATTAATGTGGGGTCTTAATGTATGTGACTGTTGGGTGTGTTTATTTATTTATTTATAATTCCTCAGAGCATTCGCCATGATACAGACGTTCATCGTTTCCTTCATCCTTATAGTGTTCAGGATGTAATTGGGTATTTGACTCATTTTTTTTATTGTGTTCATCAAAAAGTATCCATATCCAAAATCTAACAAACAAATAATTTTGTAATATCATTCAGAATTAAAAAAGTTAGGAACGTTTTTAATCTTGTAGTGGGGGTAAAAGAAAAGGTATGCAAAACAAAATTAGTGACGTCACTATTCTTAATATGCATTATTGTGTGCGGGTGTGAAAGAGACGGTAAGATGTCCCCGCTACGTCCCCACTCTTTCATTTAAAATACTAATATTTGCCACATGTTACAAGCTACTTTATCACTGTTTTCACAAAAATGTTTTATTTTAATGGCACTACTGTTTGTTTGAAAAATAATACAAAAATTCGATGATAGTCAAATATAACCACCGGCACGGATCTTGAGCGCTCGGCGACAGAGTGGGGATTGCTTTGCGCATCGTGAACTTAAGGACAAAATAAATGAATGAATTGAACAAACGCAATGAATTAATTAGGCATAATAACAATATGGCGTTGCGTAGTGAACCAATCACTGGCCGATGCGATAATGCCCCCGCCCGCTTACTTCATCATACCTCTAAAGAGACCCAAAAATCGACATCTGCGCAAGTAACGGCCAGCGCTCAAGATCCGTGCCGGTAGTTATACCCAATTGTTGGGTGTTATTACCTTCTGCGCGGAGAAGATGTCGAGCGGCAGGTCGCAGCGCTGCGTGGTGTTGGTGCACTGGCGCAGCGCCGTCCGCGCCACGTCGTAGCGCGTCTTCTGCAGCTGGAAGCGCGCGCGGATGTAGTTGCGCTGCACCTCGTTCTCGGAGTTGAACACGAAGAAGTAGTACCCGTTTGCCGGAACCCTGAAGGGAACAGGCTTTGTTAGTTCAGTGCAGCCATCGTGCTAGCATTATGGACTTGTCTATCCTTATCTATCCTCGTAGATTCAGAATTATATTACTGGTGGTAGGTTCCTCATATGTGAGAGGCTGACAGGGTACGTACCACCGCAATGTCTATTTCTAGTGTAAATGCACTGTTGTGTTCCGGTTTAAAGGACATTATAGCCAAAGTAACTACTGGACATAATAAAACTGAACAGTGAACATCTTATGTCTCAGGATGGGGAGCGCAGTGGAATGGCAAGCATCGCTTTGTAATTCATGTTGTTGTTTAGTTTTCATGAGCGGTCGTATCGCTATTCATTGCAATAAAAATAATTATTATTATTAAATGAAATATTTAATTTCAGTGATGCAAGCTATTTTCAACAAATTTCTCGCTGTTTTTAGAAATTGTAATGAAAAGTATGAACTACCTGGCTTGGAAGTTGGAGTGACTGAAGATGACAACAATTATACCTAATATAACACATAATAATAATAATCTTGACTCCACGCCTCAGAAAGATACAAGTACTCTTTCGAGGCAATTAGAAAATATGAGGCACTTTTTGACCTCAAAACATCTATAGCCTAAACAAATATTTCTGACACAGACAAAAGTTATCTTTAGGCAGTATATTGTGGTTTGTTGTGGCTCAGGTAACTGAATAATTGCCTAGATGCTGGTATTTCGGTGCATCTAATTTCGCAACCCACTTTTAACCAACTGCGTCACGAAGAATGATAGCTCATTAATTTTGATAATATATACCTGTACGTAAGTGCGTTGACCCTGGCAGCGGAGAAGGTCTCGTTATCCCCGGCGTCCTTGTGGCAGTTGGAGTGGGGGGTGAGCGGCAGGTTGAGGATCAGCCCCTCGCACTCCAGCAGCGCCTCCTCGCTGCTCGAGAAGGACGACCAGAACTCCGAGTTACTCATGTCTATGGACGTCGTCTCGTTGATCTTCTCGTGGTGTTCTGCGAACTCGTCGGGAGCCAAACCCTGGAGATTGAAAAAATATTATGAAAGATCAGCAAAATAGTTTGTCCAATCATTAGTGTCGGTTTCAAATAATCAAAAAAGAAAAAAAAAAGACAAAAATAACTGGGAAACATGGCTTATAGAAATATTACTAACGTCTAGTTAATCCAGAAAATAAATTTGAGATAAGACTGTACCCTTCAAAAAACCTAACTAGATCTCAGACACATTTCACAACAGACTATATGTATATTTAATATCTAAACGGAATCAATTTTCTTATCCAAACTTAGCAAAGCACTGCACCCGATGGTAAATGCATTCCTAGACGGAATATCGAAACGCGACAGCCAAGATGTCGCTTCTTGTGGATCTCATGTGAGACATTCGTACCGCCCCAGACGAGCCAGCCTTTTCATGGCACGGGACAGGAGAGGACAGAATTGCATGCTTTTAGTCATGGGACAGAATGAAACGGGACAGACCGGGATATACATAAAAAAATGCCAGGACTTGGTTTTGATATCACAGTTTAGACACCATTAAATGAATCAATTAATATTCTTTCATTAAACTAATACTACAAATACATGCTTCCCAAAACTACTTAAATCAGTCAATGGTAATATATCCGCATAAATCACTGCCCTGACTCATTCTCAAGTGTTTTTGTATTGCTATATTTAAATTGGTAAGTGTATAAACACGTGTATATTATTCTGTGGAAGGAATGTAAACATTCCGCAGTCGCGTGTAGTGGAATATTATTTACAATAGGATTTGACTATTTTTTTTATTGTAGTAATCAAAAAGTATCCATATCCAAAATCTAGCAAACAAAGAATTTTGTAAATTCATTCAGAATTAAACAAGTTAGAAACGTTTTAAATCTTGTAGTGGGGGTAATAGAAAAGGGATGCAAAACAAAAGTAGTGACGTCACTGTGCATTATAGTGTGCGGGAGTGAAAGAGACGGTAAGATGTCCCCACTAAGTCCCCTTCATCTTCGTCTATCATTTAAAATACTTATATTTGCCTCATGTTGCAAGCTACTTTAATACTGTTTTCACAAAAGTGTTTTGTTTTAATGGCACTTGTGTTTATCTACAAAATAATACAAACATTCGATGATAGCGAATATCCAATTGTATCGGTAAAAATTTATCTTTTGTCGACAATTGATATTCTGCCTGTAAAGTTTTAAAGAAAAAACAATAGATAGTAAGAGTATCTATAATACGTGGTGGATCAGGCAATGATAATAATAATCTAGCAAATTCCGCATGACGATCACTTCGTTAAGGCAGAAAAAGATAAATTATCAAAATATTTAGATTTGGTACACGAGGTTACCGACCTGTGGGATGTCGACTCAACACTTATAGTCCCGAATGTTGTTTCTGCACATAGATTGATACCAAAGAGCCTCAAACAATACCTCCAGAGGTTCTCAATGGGCCGTTGGGTCAAAGGGCCTCAAAGGAGTTGGAAATAATCTTAGTACGAACTGTTGGGTGTATTTATTTACCTCCTCGGCTGCGTAGTCCCTGGCCTCGTCGTCTTCATTGAGTTCTCTCTGCAGTTCGAGCTGGCCTAACAACAGCTCTCTCTTGGCCCGAGCTTCTTCTCTCGCCGTTCTTCTCTTCTCTGAAACATCCAATATTATATCATCATTATTGAAAGGCCCAGCAATAGTCTAGTGACGATAAAGAAGGCTAAAAAAGTTATTCGCACTGCTTTTCTTTATTTTTTTCCAATCTCACAACGTTCTTTTAGTACAAAATTATATATTCAAGAATGGAGTCTATATCTTCTTTAAAGGCTGGAGACGCACCGAAAATACTTACACCGAAAATAATTATTATAGATGCTAATGGGAGGCAGTGGCTTGTTACGACCACATAACTCGTCTACTCATTTACCCCCTATACCCTAAAACTAAATTTTTCCTTATCTACTTCTTCATTATAATTAAAAATATCCGCATTATTTTTTTACGCCTTTATTTATTAACTTATTCGGAAAATATTTTAGTTATCATTTTCATTATATGTATTAAAAATAAACCAAATCATTTTCAGGATATCAAAAGTTTAAAACAGTGCCATCTATCGGAACTCCTTAGTACTATTTTCTATAGACTCACGTTGTCTCTCGCTCCGGTTCTTCTCCTCGTCTATGGCCTCCACCAGGATGTTGCGGAGGTGGTCCAACTCCTCGGAACTGCCGCGGACTGCCGACAATATTGACGGTGATTTTGGTGAAGGCTGGAAATAAACAACATCAGATATAATATACTGCTGAACACAGGCATCCATCTAAGGTTTACAGGAGACTATCATCTTAGCGTTAAAGTCATGCCCTTACCAAAAAACAAAAAAGCCGCCACACACGTTCAAGTGAATTTGCGCGAAAGCGAGTTTGCACGAGTCTCGAATCGAAAATTGGAACGAAGTTGGCGCAGTTCAAAGAAATTCATCTGTATATTCCTGGTCATTAACGTTGTTTATTGGAAATACACAATAATATTTCTAGATGTTAAATAGAAACTAGATAATTGATCTTATTTACATTAAAACCACATTGTAACATAAGTGCAGAGAGCGCCATCTATCAAATTGTATTATAACTATATACTGGATGTACTGTAAACGTAAACTGAATAAATGGACTGAAAAAAAGATGGCGCCACTTCACCTTGTATTTTGCACTTATTTAATTAAGCGTGTACTTGTGGCTATTTTTTGAAGATAAATAACTATTACCTTATCTTCGTAAGTGACTCCCATGGACTCGTGTAGTCTTTTGAGCACTCGCTTGCCCTTATCGCCGAGTGCTTGTAGTCTGTGGAGGACATCTTCAAATACCTCTTTTGAGTTAGCCTCTACACTTGATGTCTGAAAACAATAAAATATATTGCTAAAGTTGACTGCCTCGGTGGCGTAGTTGTATTACGGTACGGCTACAAAGCTGAGGTCTCGGGTTCGAGTCCCGGGTCGGGCAAGGTGGTATTGGATTTTTCTATTCATTATCAGCCCGGAGTCAGGAATTTGTGCCCGATATGGCGATAGGCTCGCCCCCTATCACATCATGGGACGGAACATACAAGGCGAAATGTGGGTGTCCTGGTGGCGCCTCTGCCTACCCCTTCGGGGATAAAGGCGTGAGTTTATGTATGTATGTATGTAAAGTTTCTTGCTCCATCCATTTATATTATCCATTAATTCATAGGAAACGTAATCTAGGATTACTACCGTGTAAGTCTCTAAGTTTTTAATTATGTAGATATTAGCTTCTTAAGAATATCTTTTGAGCGCATAGGTGCTGCTTATCTTGTCTTGGGTCCGATTGCCAAGTCATGCAAGTCAATATCTTAGTTTTTCAATATAAAAATCTCTTCAGATTTGCACTTACTAAATGTATATGGACAGAATAAACCCTGCGCGCTATTGCTGACATTAGTGACTACACACTTCTGGTACAAATATCTCAGTTTTTATTCACACCGCAATTAAAATATACGCAAGTATTACCCGTCGGAAATATCTGTGGACTTGAATAATTGACGTCATTGGAACATAAATTCAGCAAATTCAAAATATAGGTCAAACAAATTGAATTAATATAGACAAAAGGATAAAAAATAGAATTCGCATCCATCTCAAAACATTTTTAATGTAAAATAACATAGTAGATAGGGGAACACAAAAAAATTAAATGTGAACCGCATTCCAGCTAGGTTCACAGATATTTCCGACAGGTTATATACGTATTTAAATAAAAATGTATATAGAGGAAACACTAACAGCTAATAACTAAATGCTTGTAATCGGAACTCAAACATTGATAACTGTTGACCGAATTAAAACTCAACGACGCTTATCAAACCGCGAGCGTGTAAATAGCCACCATAGGTCAACATTTTCGTATAAAGTCGCATAATTTAATAACATGACTGCCTCGGTGGCGTAGTTGTATTACGGTACGGTTACAAAGCTGAGGTCTCGGGTTCGAATCCCGGGTCGGGCAAAGTGATATTGGATTTTTCTATTCATTGTCAGCCCGGAGTCAGGAATTTGTGCCCGATATGGCGATAGGATCGCCCCCTATCACATCGTGGGACGGAACATGCAAGGCGAAATGTGGGTGTCCTAGTGGCGCCTCTGCCTACCCCTTCGGGGATAAAGGCGTGAGTTTATGTCTGTATGTAATTTAATAACATTTATGTTTACAGATAGTGGTATGGAGACAGTGGTCGCGAGTTCGACGTATTTATTTATTTTTAAGAAGTGTTACAATTTAATACAGTGTCTCCCGCCAAACAGCAGTGTAAATGCACTGTTGTGTTCCGGTTTGAAGGACATTGTAGCCAGAGTAACTACTGGACATAATGAGACTTAACATCTTATGCCTCAGGATGGCGAGCACAGTGAAATGCCAAGCTTTGTGTTGTAATTCATCGTGTTGTTTGGTTTTGGTACTGTCCGTGAGCGGTCATAGTACTTACCATCAGTTGAATGGCAAGCTCGTCTCGCCATTCATCGCAATAAAAAATATACTAATGTACAGAAAACTTGAATACAAATATATGTGACATTTCGGAGTCGTTTGTGTATTTACACAACAAGGTGAAAGAAAACATTGTGAGAAAATCTGATTAACATAGAAATTTTAAAAATATTTCCTACGGTTATAACAAGTCTACCAAACCGCACTAGGCCAGCGTGGTGGACTTTGGCCTAACCCCAGTCACTCAAACTGTCACTTGTAGAGGTGTGAACAGATTGACAAAGAATACTTTAAACAAGATACGTTTAAAACATTGAGGTATTATTATTATATTGTGCTCGTTGGGTTTGTACCAACCAGGACCGCAGGAAAGTGGAAGAGCGAGAGGAAATAGGGTAACTGCGTTAGAGCGAAAGAGACAACATAAATAGCGATATATGTATTGCTCTTTTGTCACTATAGTTTTATGTCGCCTCATGTTTAATAATTCAATATTTAAAAGTTGATTTTTTTATCATTCAAACAAAAGACAGCAAACACAAATATTTAGACATGTCTTGTTTAGTCTTTATGTTTTCATTGAGCTGAATTTAAATGATGACGTTCAGACGTCGCGTCCTCACTATTTTAACAGCATGATAAGATATTGCCACAAGAATTTACAAATATTGATGTCATAAATATTGTAATATATGTAAAAACATTTCTAAAGCCTTTTACATCCTGCATATGTTTCAGAATGATTATTACAGCATTTGTGAAAAGAAGTGCTCTAGCAACGTAATAAGGAAACAGTTCTGCTTCAGTAATATATGCCTCAACCTGGACAATATTGACTGCCTCGACAGCTTAGTTGTACTACGGTACGATTAGAAAGCTGAGGTCTAGGGTTCGAATCTCGGATCGGGCAGTGATATTGGTTTTTTTCTTTTCATTGTCAGCTCGGAGTCAGAAATTTGTGCCCGATATGGCGATAGGCTCGCCCCCTATCACACGTGGGATGGAACATACAAGGCAAAATTTGGGTGTCCTGGTACCACCTCTGCTTACCCCTTCTCGGAAAAAGGCGTGAGTTTATGTATGTATGCAATGTTGTGGGTCGACCAAAAATCCTCAAAGAAGTCGAGAAAGGTAATATAAGATTCAATAGTCTTACACATGAGGGCGCTGAAGATCGGGTGATGTGGAGGAAACTTGGTATATTTTATTTTAATGAATGGCGAGATGAGCATGCCACTTGCCTGATGGTAAGCGATACCTCTGCTCATGGATAGTAGCAAAACCAAACAACATCATGAATTACAAACCAATTATTGGCATTCTAGTGCACTCTCCATCATGAGACATTAAATGGTAAGTCTTATTATGTCCAGTAGTGTCTCTTACTCCAATGTCCTTCAAACCGAAACACAACAGTGCATAAACAACCTAGTTTGGCGGGAGAAATATACATTGCGGTGATACCTACCTAGGCGGCCTCTCATATATGAGAGACCTACCACCAGCAAATGGTATGAAAATGGTGTGACATAAATGTAGTCCTTAGTCGGAATAACGCTAGGTAGAACGAACATTGGCTTGTAAAATGAGCTCAATTCACAATAAGTAACAAGAACATTCTCCTATAATAAAAACTTTGTGATTTAACAATTTCTCTCAAACAATATCATGACCAAGTGACTTCAGCTCACCTGATCATAAGTGAAGTTTGATCCAAAAACATCAATCAAACAAAATATATTGCATATTATACCGGGTATATCAAGACTGCGACCGAAAACGATGCCAGGTGGTAGTTTTAGTGGTTCCAAACACGATGCAATTAAAAATTTCGCCAAAACAGTGACAGACATTTTTTTAGAATATTTTGAAAATCATCATGTTTGGGTGGTAAATACCTAGTTTTTGCGAGAATACTAATTTAAACCCTTACGTACAATTGCGTGTTCAAAAATAAAGAGGCGTACATCATTATTTAATAAAAAACTAAGTTTAATCACTCAAATACGACGATATGTAAAAAATAACAAAAAAAAAATTGACGATTTTTTTTGTAAAATTTTTACTTGCATTGTGTTTGAAGTCACTAATACTACTAACTGCCTTCGTTTTCGGTCGCGTTCTTGATATACCCTGTATATGAACGGCATAATAATTTGCTTAATTTTGTGAAGTAATATTTCGCATGCGACATCCTTTCGTTTGACTACTTTAAACACAATTCGTGCAAAACAATTCAATAAATAGATTAATACTGGCTGCGATAGATTCTGATAAGTACATTTCCATGAGCGTTTTATTATTTTACAACGATTGTAAAATATTTCATCAGATAACATTGCGGATCATTTACTTTTGCTTAGCAAGAATAGTAATGCAGATATCTTAGATTGAGGAGCTTTGGCTTCGATAAATATATAAATAAATACGACCAACGGCCACAAACAAAATTCTGACACTACACTGAGATACAAGGTCTCTGAAACTACGTGAGACTTTCGATATCAAAAAAATTCACCCAATATAAATACTTGTGGATCAAACATTTGTCTCGGTGCGGGAATCGAACCCACGAACTTTCGCTTTAGAGCCAGCGTGTAACCTACTATTCAACGAAGGCTTTATAGATATAATTATCCGGTTAGAAAATATTTGTCATGAAATACAGGGTGAAAGAGTCTGAGTCCCAGGACGTTAGGTTGTAAATACAAAATTCCCTGTACATTTATATCAATTATTGTGAAACAATTGATTTGGCTAGACTGCAACACACGCAATGATTGGTGTGCTTTCTTTTTTATAGTATAGGGGGCAAACAAGGTTATCACCATCGCCTATGAACATCTGTAACACCATAGGGCATGGATATGTGTTGCCGGCCTTTCAGGTGTGAATACGCTCGATTTTTAAAGGTTTCTAAATAGAGAATTCACGCCAATCCTCATAGTTATGCCGGTCTGATGGATAACAAGCTAAACTCCAACGCGATACATTTGCGTGGACCTACGACTAGTATAGAAAGTTTTATCTTTCTGTGTTTCCACCATCATAAACTAGTCCTTTGTTGAAAAGAGACACCGCAATATAATTTATTAGTTAGACAATAAAGTTCCAAATTAAGCCTCTAAAGATCATAAAATTGAAAGTAATAAAAGTATTGATGTAAAAATACTGTTTCGTGTTGCTAAGGGATTTACCGATTGGTTTAATCTCAAAGTCTAGGCTCTGGCAAAATAAGGGTATTATCATAGCTTTAATGTTATTGTTAAAATGACCAACCTAAAGATTTATGGCAGCAATAGTTTTGGGATCTACTATACACAATTCCTTGCAGATACCCATATTATTTTGATTCAAACTTTGCTCTCTTAGAGGTGAATTTATTCATTAAAAAATCTAATACGGTCTTTGGTCGGTTCTAGGGTCGTGTTTTATAAAATGTTGTATAACCAAGATTTTAGGTTTAGGCGTCAAATTGTAAAAAACAGTTACAATTGCGATTACAGTATTAGCATGTATCACTTACCGGATTTCCGTAATTATTATTAACTTCCTTCAAATCCACAGTGACACCTTCAACTGGCCTTTCAGTAGTAGGTCTTTCAGTGACTTGGGGTTTCTCCAATGGCTTTACTTCCGCAACTTCTGGTCTTATATTATCTTTCTTCGCCTTAGTTTCTGCTGTTTTTGGAAATTCTAGCTTTAGCGAAATCTGCTCTTTCTTACCATTCTTTGCTTCTACTTCATCTGGCTTTTTGACTTGGGTCTCTGGTATAGTATTGTTTATTTTTTTCGCTGTATCATTACTTTTTTTATTTGTGTTTGTCAAATTATGAATTATATTAGTATCTATTAATGTCGATTTAGGCGAAATATTTGTATTATTAGACTTTCTTTCTTCTAAAGTCGGATTTTTGGAATCTGTTGTTTCACTGTTGTTTCCATCAATATCTGTAAAACAAATATTAGTGTTGTAAGCGGTTTAAAGATTGCGTTTAATCTGTTTTATAATATGAATTGAGGTATTAATTGGCAAATAAATTGCGCCTTATTATATCGTCTTTATGTGCATTGCCAGGCTATAATCTTCAGTTATTAAATTTGATAGGCAAGGAAATAATAACACCATAATCTTCAGCTATAGGAAGTCCACCAGTGGTCAACTCCAGTGCGTGGTGGCCTGTTGGTAAACGTACCAGACGCAGCTACTAACATGTTCATGGTGGTCGCGGGTTCAAAGTCAGGACAGGCAAGTCTATGCTAAACTTAGACCCTCCTTAATTTTTTCCAAAGCTGATGTGATCGTCCTTTTATATATTAATAATAATAATAAATTAGTATTAAATCATCGTCATCCTTAAGGGGATCCCTATCCAGCAGTACGTTCCTAAGACTTAACAGAGAGATAGCATTGATAACCACCTTTAAAAGACAGCCATCGTCGTTCATCTCGGTCGACGTTGGCGTCCCTGTGTCTGTGCAGGGCGGGTAACGGCATGAGATGAGACGGCAGCTGATAGTACTTCATCTGCTCGTTTTTTACAGCTTCTCGTAACGCGTGCAGCCTCTCTAGGATCTCGCGAAGTTCCTGGTTGTAAAGGTATTCATTATCTTTTAATGAGTGGTGGCCGAAACTAAATAATCATACTGAAATGAATCTATAATTATTTGATCTGATTTATCTCTTTACAGTATCGATCCGTCATGAGAGATTGAGATAGTTATTAATTTTAACCGACTATTCATTGTAAGATTGGGAAACTCTGGCTTAAACCAGCAGACTTGTTAATAAACATCATATTATGCAACTGCAGCCATTTTTAAACAAATGAAAAAAATATTCCCAAAAATCTGTCAATACACCAATGAAATTGGAAGCAGCAAAAGCTTAAGCCAAATATATTATAATCAGCGGTGAAACTAAATAGATCTATTTAGAAGTAGATTTACTTTCTAAGTAAAAATAATCCAGGATCCTCACCTTCGGGTCATGATCAGTGACGTCAATAGCTGGGATGCTCTCTGACGACGATGACGTAGAGTTGCTCACCTTGGCGGGGTCGTGGAAGCTGACGCCGGCTCTATGCCGCCTCATCGTATCTGAGTATACCAAACTATAACTATACTTTATTCATTGAAGCATAAATTAAGTGCAGACAACACGATCTTTTTACATTATTTTCAGGGTGCACAATAATTTGGGTTTTCTCTATTTTGTGTCACAAATACACACAACCGAAACAAATACCTGAGGATCACACAAATATTTGTATCGGTGCGGGGATCAAGCTCCTGGCTTCAGGTTTCACAGCCAGCGTCTAATCAACAGCGCCACAGACGCTGTCGAATAGATCCGACTACAATTTACTGAATCATCCGACTCACCAGGATTATTAGCCTTCTGCTCTTCCTTCCTCAGCTCCTGTATCTTTTCAGTGAGGGTGTCGTTCGTCAGCAGGCCCTTGTTGTACGCTTCTATGAGCTCGTCCAGCTCCTCTGAGGAGTCGTCTCCGATGTACGCGCACTCCTGTAGGTGCTTGTACCCTTTGATCATGATCAGCGACGCGCCAGGCCATCTGGAGGGGAATGGCAACTGTGCAGGTTTATTACTACTCTCATTTCTGAAGAGAAAGCGTGAGAAATTGATAGAGAATGTTTTCAAAAATACATAAAATGATGTAAATAATATGCTATCGTACTGTGTTGTACCAGCCCATAATAATCGGCATCTTCTACTAATCAAGATTTCGATGTTGTTGTCTTAATGGAGTTAGGACATGGTACACCATACGAGGCTAGAGCATGTTTGAAAAAAAGAAACATACATACATAAACTCACGCCTTTTTCCCAGAAGGAGTAAGGCAGAGGTACCTGTTGATGCCTTGTATGTTCCGTCCCGTGTGATAGTAGGCGAGCCTATCGCCATATCGGGTACAAATTCCTACCCCCGGGCTGATAATAAATGAATAGAAAAATCGAATATCACTTTGCCCGACCCGGCATTCGAATCTGAGCCCTCAGCGTTGTAATGGTACCACTAAAAAATAAATAAGACATCTTGAATAAGTGAAAAATAAATAAGACATCTTAATGTAAACAAAGGTAAACTTAAATAAATAAAGACTGATTTAATTACATACATAACTGAATATAAAGACAATGGCTTCCTCCTCTCTCCTAAAATTTAAATTTTTTTGCCGTGCCCTACAGGGTCCACATTGTACTAAATAAATTGTAACATCTTATTAACATGTGGAGTGCAATAAAGTATTGAGTATTGAGTATTGAGTATTGAGTACTACAACTGCGCCACCAAGGCAGTCACTTTCTTGAGCCAGAATGAAAAGATAAGCGTATTTCAAACATCACAGATTGTAAGTATTCTGCACTCGTTTATCTAACACTTGGAGGAGACAAAGGTGATGTAAGTGAAGAACACATTTGCGTCACAATTAAATCTCAAGTACGCACTCGAAGTGGAAGGCGCAGCTGATAGTAAGACGTTAGTCAGGAATGCGCTTTGAATGACCACCGTCTATGTGTATGTCACGTAATTAAGACAATTGTTTATCGAAGATATACAGGGTATATCAAGACCGCGACCGAAAACGAAGCCAGGTGGTAGTATTAGTGACTTCAGACAAAATGCAATGAAAAATTTCGCAAAAAAAAACGTCAACTTTTTTTTTGGTAATTTTTTACTTATCGTCGTATTTGGGTGATAAATATATAGTTTTTCTAAAATAATGATGTACACCTTTTTATTTTTTAAGACGCAATGGTACGATAGGGTTTAAATTACTATTTTCGCAATAACTAGGTATTTACTACCCAAAAACAATGATTTTCAAAAAATTGCAAAAAAAATCAGTCGCTTATTTTGCGAAATTTTTATTTGCATTGTGTCTGTAACCACTAAAACTACCACCCGGCTTCGTTTTCGGTCGCAGTCTTGATATACCCGGTATATCCTTATTTATTAATTTTACTGGTCTCAAATATGTGAGAGAACGTGTGGATAGGTACCAACGCAATGTGTATTTCTGCCGCTAAACAGCAGTGTAAATACGCTGATTTGAATCCGAGAGCTTTGAAATCATTATGTAGAAAAACTGCGTCTCCGAGGCGCATTTAACCAATAACTAGTTCAGATCTCATTGCCTCAGTGGGAATGTGTATGAGCTGTAAACCCTGGCGTTCATTGTTGAATTAACTATGATGTATTCCTAGCCGTTTTCGGCCTCGGCGACTATTACATTGAACACAAGTTTTTTTTTTTTTTTTTTTTTTTTAATTAGGACGTTGATGTTCCGTCCTCTCATGCGCTCTTGCGTGGCTTATGTACCCTAGCTTGTTAGTAAAAGTACGAGCGCATTTTGGGCATGTCAACACCCCGCTGACGTAGTTGTAGTTAATGGCCACAGGTGGTCGGGCCTTTAGCTCGTCTCGTTTTTTGTCGAGACCTTCGCGACGCTCAGTTTCAAAGGCGTCTACCTGAACCTGAACGAGGCGTCTCCATTCAAGGCGTTGTTCTGCTTTGGCCTCCCAATCAGATGGATCTATTTTGCATCTCTTCATGTGTCTCTTCAGAACATCCTTATATCTTAGGTATTGGCCACCGCGTTTACGCTTACCATACTGGAGTTCTGAAAAGAAGATGCGTTTCGCCACTCTACTCTCCGACATGCGAGACACATGGCCACACCATCGCCGTTGTCGCCTCATCAGATACACCTCAATGCCGCCAATGTTTGCGCGCCTCAATACATCTGTATTCCTGATGCGGTCAGACCATCGGATGTTCATAATGTCTCGGAGACATTTATGGTGAAATCTGTCGAGTGTGCGAATGTGTTTGCGATAGGGGACCCATGTCTCTGAAGAGTACAGGAGGTTGGGCAGTACCACTGATCTATAGACGCTGACTTTGGTGGAAAGTTTCAAATCGTGCGACCGGAAGACCTTACCTCGTAATTTGCCATAAGCGGCAGCGGCAGCACCTATTCTGCTGTTAATTTCAGCATCCAGGTCATGTTTTGATGTTAATGTGCTACCTAGATATTTGAACTTTTCCACACAATTTAAAATATCTCCTCCACCAATGCGTATGTCAGGAGAGGGGTAGTCGGAAGCATTAACGACCATTACTTCGGTCTTTCTAATATTGATTTTTAGGCCAAATTTAATGCATGCTTCATCCAACCCAGTCATTAGATTTTGAAGGCCATTGGGCGTATCGGCAACAAAACACAGATCATCAGCGTACATCATCTCAGCTATTGTGGCAACAGACACCTTTGTGCTCGATTTAAGACGGGACAAATTGAAAAGACCACCATCTATTCGAAACCGAATACGAATTCCTTCCGACAAGTGTTGAATAGCCTCGCGGACTACAATGGCGAAATATAAGGAAAACAGGGTAGGTGCTAAAACGCAGCCCTGTTTCACGCCACATGTGACGGGGAAAAACTCTGACTGTTCGCCATTAGCTGTTACACAGCAGATCATATCATCATGCAGCAGCCGCAACAACCGCACAAATTTATCCGGGCAACCCAGTTTGGTCATAATAATCCACAATGCATTACGAGAGACACTGTCGAAAGCCTTTTCAAGATCTACAAAACACATGTACATTGGCTGGTACTGCTCTCTGCTCTTCTCCATAATTTGACGCACTGAAAATATGGCTTCGCAAGTCCCTCTACTTGGCCGGAATCCAAACTGAGTTTCCGGCAAAAAGCTCTCCGAGACTCGTGTGAGGCGATTTAAAAGTATTCTCGCAAATACTTTTCCCGGTACTGAAAGAAGTGATATGCCTCTGTAAGAGTTGCAGTCGGAACGATCACCTTTGTTCTTATATAGTGAGCATATACGAGAGATTTTAAAACATTCTGGCACCCGCTCTTCATCCCACATACGTAGGAATAACTTCCATAGAGTTTTATGCAGATTGTCGCCTCCATATTTCAGAATCTCCCCACACACATTATCTATACCTACAGCCCTTTTGTTTTGCTGCTGTTTAACGGCTATTGTAACCTCATCAAGGGTAAGTGAATCCACCAGTTCAGTTTTTGATGGAAATTCAGGAATAGACCTTATGAATTCCAGATCAGCTGAACGATCGACGTTGAGCAGTTGGTTATAGTGTTGTGCCCATCTATTCAGAACTTCTGACTTCCTTGTGAGGGGATCTCCATCCAATGATCTAATCGGCACCGAGCAATGACTTACTGGACGGGTTATCTTCCGAATTTCGTCATAGAAAGAACCCAATTGGTTGGTATCAGACAGCCATTGTAAATACTGTGATTTTTCCTGCCACCACTTATCTTTAATATCTCGAGTAAGCTTTCTTAAATGAGAATTGCTGCTCCTGATTTGCTCTGTTAAGTTGTCGGTCGATTTTTTCTTCTTTAGAAGGTCTCGATGTTTCCTAAAGGCGTCAGTAAATACATGGTCATTTTCATCAAACCAGTCCTCACGCTTAATGGTTTTAGTACCTATTACACGAAGACTGACTTCACTGATCCTAGAAGAAAGTGTATTCCAGATTGCCTCAAGATCACCGTTGTCAACTTCGAACGAGTCGAGAACATCATCCAGAGCTCGTACAAACGCCTCTCTCAGAGATTCAAGCTGGAGTTTGTCCACGTTCAGACGCATTGGTTTGATAGTGTTCTTACGGCGAGGACGACGGAGACACAGTTTCAGTTTAGTGACGACAAGCTGATGGTCGGTCCAACAATTCGCACCACGCATGACGCGCGTCACCATAACCTGACCTATGTCTCTATGTCGCACTATTGCATAATCTATAAGATGCCAATGTTTAGAACGCGGATGCATCCAAGTAGCTTTGTGCTTTGCCGGAAGTCGGAAAAATGTATTGGTTATAGAGAGATCATGTTGAGCACAGAAGCTGAGTAATTGTTGCCCGCTGCTGTTCATATTTCCCATCCCGTGTCTACTAATAACGTTAGGCCACGCCTCAAAATCTCGTCCAACTCTCGCGTTAAAGTCACCTAGCAATAATATTTGTTCCCGTGGTCGAATTTTTGCTATTGCCTGTGTAAGTTCACCATAAAATTGATCTTTAATTTCATCTGCTTTATCTAA
Source organism: Deilephila elpenor (assembly GCA_949752805.1). Lineage (NCBI taxonomy): Eukaryota > Metazoa > Arthropoda > Insecta > Lepidoptera > Sphingidae > Deilephila > Deilephila elpenor. The sequence goes on from OX457118.1 coordinate 813,478, forward strand.
AGTTGGTGCGTATATGCTTAAGATATTTAAAAAGTTGTTATTTGCAAGATGCACCCTCAGCGTCATAAGACGATCCGATAAGTAGACCGGGAATTCTTCTAATCGCTTGGCTATTTCTGTTTTAATAACGAGACCAACTCCCGAGCGTCTTGGTTCATGCGCTGCAGTACCTTTCCAGAAGAAAGTATAGCCGCCACCATGTTCAACGAGTTCCCCCTCTTCAGCAAGGTGGGTTTCACTTAGAGCAGCTATATCTATGTTGTATCGGCGGAGTTCTCTTGCTACTACAGCCGTCTTGCGTTCAGGACAGGAGTTACCTTCGCGATCCAGGAGGGTGCGAACATTCCATGTAGCAAATATGAGATTGGTTTGTTTTTTATACATTTTAAGATTATTATTATTTCGGCCACGCCAAAAGGGAAGCAAAGGCAGCCGTGGTTACTACCTCCCGATAAAAAATTGGAACAAACAATTTTTAGAGCACCTTTTCTAGCTCCCTCCTCGGCTGGGCGAGGAAAGCAGTGCCTCCCTAAACAGGGCTGCTTTGTCAAACGGAGTGCTGCCCAGTTCACACTGTTGTAATTCAGGGGTGTAGTGGGTTTTCAGCGTCCGGTCCATCCAGTCGGCTATTCAGCGGAGGACTATATGGTTAAAATCGTTGATACTCCACAACTCTCACCAGTGGCTCCTCGCAGCTGTATGCACGCAGCGGCCACACCCCGGGCAACCATGTCGACTCATGGGCCAAACCTGGTTGAGGGGGGCTTGTATGTTTCGGCATTCAAGCCTTGCGGTTACCTCCCGCATAGTGCACATAGTCTGTCTCGGCATTAATGGCAATCCACTCCCGGTGGCGAGGCAGCGAGGCAATGTTGATGGCCTTAAGGATAATGATAGAGGTCTTGTTATTCATTTCCAGATACTGCAGCCTTATCCCTTTCTGATCGTAGCGGCCATCCGTTCCATTGGGAAAAAGGGGTAAGGAAGAGAGAGTGCGTCTGTGTGTGCGCGAACACTTACGCACTATAATATATCCTGCGCAACGGACTGTTTTTTGGACACAAGGTTTTTGAGATTCTTAAAAGTCCCTGTGGCGATGGACTGAGGTAGAGAGGTCTAGTTTAGCAGCTAGGCTTTGTCTGAGGTTTGCACACAGGCGGCACGGAGAGTTAACACAGTTAACACAGTTAACGGCACGTTAACAACTGCGTAAAAAGCAGAATTCCATTGGTCTTGCAAGTATCTGTACAGACGATAACCATTGCCTGCCAGTGCGGTCACTGGACCGTGTTGTGTACACTTCACTACTCATTAGAGGACTAATAACGATACGATCGCCTTTGTACTGCGCGTTTTTTCGCACTATACGTTTTAACGAATAAACAGTAGTGACGCTATTCATCTGTTTAAACGTTTACTGCAAAAAGACGAGTCGTTTAAAATCGCTGTAAGATAATTTTACATGTAGACTTTCGATATAAGTTCACGTTTGTACTGACAAAGGGTTGCTTAGAAGAATACGTAAAAGATGGGGGGATGACGCTTCTATAATTTGATTAGAACGATTCATTCGTAGCTGTTACGTACTAAGTTAAATGATAAAGCAAAACATCAAGCAACAAAAAGCTAGTAATTACGAACGGTCAAATAACATGGTGATAATATGATAACAATTTTATTTACAAAATATATACAAGGAAAAACGCAGAAACATTTATTTCTGTATTTATCTCAATTGATAAGTGTTACTGCGAAAAAACATTGCAAAATATTAACTAATATGAGTATCTTTGTGAGTGTGAAGTGCCATCCGCGTTTGTAAATACCCTACCTAGCTATAAGGTCTAAGTAAATCTTTCTCACCGAACGAAACCTAACAGAAAAGTTACCTCACGTCGATATTCTGTGACACGGTAGTACTACCGTATTCGTGCCAATGAATGTGGACTATATCCTAACTTATCAATACTGGTGGTAGGTCTCTCATATGTGAAAGGTCGCTATATCTATTTCTCTCGCCAAACAGCAGTGTAAATAAGTAAACAAAAATAAAAAAATATTTAGACTTATCATCTTATGACTCAGGATGGCGAGCGCAATTTCAAGCATTGCTTTGTAATTCATGGTGTTGTTTGGTTTTGCTACTGTCCATGAGCGGTCGTATCGCTTACCATCAGGCGAATGACATGCTCGATTCGCCATGTATTGAAATAAAGTTAATAATCAGAGGGTGCCATACTCAGCACTCCACATTCACGAGTTTTAGTAGTTCCGTTGCTTAACTACTCAAGAGGATGTCACTGGACTCCAGGGCAATGCTTGAAGGAGTCCTTTTTCACCAGTGGAGTTTGAAAGAGTACGAGAGAGTTGGGATTATACCCAATCCAACTCTCGATTAAAGAAAAATCGTGTTCAGCAATCGACAATCATGTGGTCCTCACCTGACACAAGCTGATACTGTCACCGAGGATCCCTTCAGCAGGTAGAAGCCCCAGTACTCCTTCATGTCGTCTTCCAGCTCCAGCTCCCTGGTCATGGAGACTGGCACTAGTTCCTCAGACAGCTGCGGAGGGCCTGGCACCACGAACGCGTTGAACGTCGCGTTGGACTTCACCACCTGCCTCTGAAGAGAAAATGTATGTAAATAAATGCTATAGAGTCCTGACTCCAAAGTAAGATAAATTGTGTTGTGACTCGTGCGAATCAGAAAAAATCTAACAATACCCAAATTCCTAACAAATTGCCACTGACTCAGAGCTAGTGATACATTAACTCACGCCCTTTCCCAGAAGGGATAGGCAGAGATGCTACTAAGACACTCACGTTCCATGAATGTGGGACTAATCCCACAATGGGATAGGGGAAACCCATCGCCATATTTTCTGATTCCTATCTCCGGGCTGATAATGTATACAAAAATCCAATATCACTTAGCCCGACCCGGGATTCGAACTCAAGATCTCTGTGTTTTTGCCGAAGCACAACTGCGCCACCTAGGGAAGCTAGTGATAGCATATTTGTATTGGCCTAGCGACCAATGTACAACTTGTTAAGAAATCGTCAAATTGACCCACGTAGGCGTGTTGAGTCACTTTCCTCCTGCATGTTCTTTTTCAGCAAATATACGTCCTACTACAGGGCACGAGCCTCCACTACAATCGAGAGTACGATTGAGAGGGGTTAGACCATATAGTCCACCACGCTGGCCTAGTGCGAGTTAGCTACATGAACCAGTATACAATAAGCCGTCATAATTGTGAGAAAGGTCGAATATTAACCATCTCATGTCGCTGGATGTGGACAGCCCTGCTCTTGCCATCAGGTTTATTAGTCATTTTTACGTGCCGCTTTAAAAATCATTGTACTAACTCAACAGTAATCACATTTGTGACGTGGGTTTGAGAAATTACGAGAGACATTCTGATTTTTCATCCCGACTAAAAACTCGTGGTAGGTGTCTCATATGTAAGAGGCCACCTTGATGTTTACCACCGCAATGCAAATTTGACATGCTTGTCTCGCCATTCATTGCAATAAAATAAGGTACAAAGGAATAGTATGCTTAAGGATTTTTGGTAAGCAATACAAAGATTCGTCACAAAAAGTATATTTGCTGAGCTAGTATAAAAATAGAAGGAACTAAGCATATACGTATTTGGATAATATGCGACTAATGTTAAGAAAACAAAGCAATCGATTAATCTAAAAAGTATCTAAACATCTCTCAAACCAAATGAATCAACACATAAGCCAAGAGATTTTAGTCCTAATAGACTAAGCATTAACATGCATAATAGCATCCATTAAACCACCTAGTTACTAAATAAAAATAATTCAAGCCAACATCCGATACGTTATCAAACCTTATCTTTTAGACTGGATATAAGCCCACGATAAAACAATAAATATGTTATAAAAATATATGTTATATAATCCCTTGTAAAGTCATCGGAATAACATGTGTTTAGATAAATAATAGGCCGATGGTAACAATAAGAAAAGTCGATAAGTAGATTATAATAGTTTTGCAGCTGCGTTTTGTGTGGATCTCAGGATGTGTATGTGTCTGTATCAGTCCATATACTTCCCTGCAGGGCACGGGCCTCCTCCACAATCGAGGGTACGATTAAGAGGGGTTAGGCCATATAGTCTACCACGCTAGCCAAGTGCGGTTTGGCGGACTTTACATACCACATATTTCTTACAAATCGCTATGGTATGCAGGTTTCCTCTAGATATTTTTCCACCACTATAATTACCCCTCACTATGGTGAAAAGCCGGTCATAAAGAACCTCGCAAGAGAGGTGAATTTTGGGTTCAGCTTGTATAATATAAATAATTAAATACACCAAACAGGCTTATAGTTTATACATAGTCCTTATCCCACACTAAGATCAATTAAGTCTTGTGTCGTGGGTATCAGGAACTACGTGAAACTTTCGAAAAAGGACCTGTGGATCACACAAATACTCGTTTCGGTGCGGGAATCGAATCCGCAGCCTCACGTTTCAGAGCAGGCGTCTAACCAACTGCGCCACGGAGGTTGTCGAATATGTTCATATCATATGTTCGGCTATGACTAGACCGGTAGCGCTTTTACGTATTTTGCAATTACGATAATTGTAAAATTTTTGCTTAAAAATCGCTAAAACCGTTAAATTCGTAGTATCTAAGTGCAAAAACAAAGCAATCACTTTCATAGCACAGTGCTGCTGATGAGATTTTCTCTCAAAGGTGTGTCGCAATTTGGACTGCACTGTCTACCATTTGGTGTATTCTACTCACTGTCTTATGCTATTATAATCTGAGTGTTTGTGAGACTGAAAAGTCTCTCGTAGTTTCTGATACCCACGACACAAGACTCTTAGTGTGGGGTCAGGATTATGTATGTGACTGACGGGTGTATTTATTTTATCTCTCTAAATCATTCTTGGAGGCTGTGCCGGAAGGTTTAGATATGTCTGCCGATTTGTAATCAACAATCATGCTATTCTAAAATATATATGAAGAACGTCCGAGGAAAGTGTTTTACTGATAAATAAGACGTTATCTTGCTGTCACTTATTATCGTCAACTTGTATCGGAAATTTTACATTTCATAATTTGAATGACAGGTGTATAGATAAGTTTTCAAATAAAAGAAAAATGATGAATTTAAACATAAAGGCATTATATTGTTGAAAGTTCGGTTTTTTCTTCTAGACTATATCAATCAGTCTAGCATTAAAAGCAGTCGAATCCAGTTTAATCAGAGTTTATAAAAAGCGTTTTAAACGATTCATTCAACATTCACAACATTCTTTCCATTGGTTAAGCTAAAAAATCTTGCCGAATCAAGTTTATTTATGTAAATTATAATGTCGCGTAATAAAAAGAATAACTGTTAACAATCTTGTATCGTTTCAGCTTGGGCACAATTCCATATTTCTAACTGGCAACATGATTTTAAAAAATGTCAGAAGTGGGATTCGAACCCACGCCCACAGAAGTGGACTGCGACCTGAACGCAGCGCCTTAGACCGCTCGGCCATCCTGACTTGCTATAGTTGTCGAAATTGTCTATTATTATAATATAGGTTCGTGTTTTATGTCGCTATTAATATAAGCTCTCTTAATAGCTGATTCAGTTAAATTTTGTTTAGTGTCTTTGATACAGAATTTCAAGAATTTCTATGTGTACTGGTGGTAGGTATCCCATAATGTGAGAGGCCGCCTGGGTAGGTACCACCGCAATGTCTATTTCTCCCGCCAATCATCAATGTAAATGCTCTGTTGTGTTCCGGTTTGAAGGACATTGTAGCCAGAGTAACGACTGGACATATTGAGATTTAACATCTTATGTCTTAGGATGGCGAGCGCAGTGGAATACCAAGCATTGCCTTGTAATTCGTGGTGTTGTTTGGTTTCTACTGTCCAAGAGCGGTCGTATCGCTTACATCAGGCGAATGGCGTGCTCGTCTCGCCGTTCATTACAATAAAAAAACACATGTGTAGTCCGCCAACCCATACTAGGCCAATGTGGCGCACTGGCCTAACCCCTCTCAATCGAGCTCTCTATTGTAGGAGAGGCACGTGCCTGCAGTGAGACGTATATTAGCTAGATATTTCTATTATTTATCTAAAACGCCACTTGTATGGAAAATTAAATGTAGGTCGAGTGGAGAACCTAACCTTTAACTATATCAGCCTACTCGTAATTAGATATATCTAAATTGTTATACCGAAGGGCAAGCCGATAGGAATATTACTTAGAGTATTAATAATATAAAAGGAGCGCTGTTATACATTTGTTTCTTCAAAAACGTAGATATTTTTTTGTTCGCAATGTTAGTAGCACTCCCATATGAGTAAAAAATCAACTAATGATTTAAAAATAAATTGCCATAAATTGCGTTGGTAACCGAAAGTATATTAAGTTATTATCCGTGTAAAACGAATTTGTGAGGAATTTTTTTTTTATTTTTCTTATAATTCGTGCAAGTTGGACAACCTGTCAATGGTCACCCGACAGAAGGGGAGAAAAAGGTGGCCTAGCACCACCATTTTAGTCTCCGTTTTTGAGGTACCAGCACTCCCTCTATACCGGGTATATCAAGACTGCGACCAAAAACGAAACCAGATGGTAGTTTTGGTGGTTACAAACACAATACAACTAAAAGTTTTCCAAAAAAGCGACAGATTTATTTATGCAATTTTTAGAAAATCGTCGTGTTTTGGTGCTAAATACCTAGTTTTATCGAAACCCTCACGTGCCATTGCGGCTTTAAAAATGAAAAGGTGTACATCATTATTTTAGTAAAACTATGTATTTTTTAACCAAATACGACAAGTAAAAAATGAAAAAAAAAATTGGCGTTTTTGTTTTGCGATTTTTTTTCATTTTGCCTGAAGTACTGATTGTTTATTGTCGATTGTACTTATTGTTTAGTTTTGTTATTATCTCTGTCTTTTTTTCCGTGGTGTACGATAAAGAATATATAAATAAATAAATATGTCACTAATACTATCACCTGACTTCGTTTTCGGTCGCAGTCTTGATATATCCTGTATTATAAATACTCTAAGGAACATTACTTTGCTGTAATAATTGTTTCGACACGAGTTTCGATCTCATTGTCAGCGTCACCGGATATTATTAGCTTCTATTTTGACGGCGCCTGGGACAAGTCTGCGTGTTTGGGGAAGCGTATTCATATGCAAAATTGCGTTGACGATCTGTAGTAATGTATTATTAGAATATTATATTATACAGGGTATATCAAGACTGCGACCGAAAACGAAGCCGGGTGGTAGTTTTAGTGGTTACAGACACAATGCAAATAAAAATTTCGCTAAATAAGCAACAGATTTCTTTTTGCAATTTTTTTAAAATCATTGTTTTTGGGTAGCATATACCTAGTTATTGCGAAAATAGTAATTTAAACCCTATCGTACCATTGCGTCTTAAAAAATAAAAAGGTGGACATCATAATTTTAGGAAAACTATGTATTTATCACCCAAATACGACGATAAGTAAAAAATTACCAAAAAAAAGTTGACGATTTGTTTTGCGAAATTTTTCATTGCATTGTGTCTGAAGTCACTAATACTACCACCTGGCTTCGTTTTCGGTCGCGGTCTTGATATACCCTGTATACCGCAATGTCTATTTCTCCCGCCAAACAGCAGTGTTCCGGTTTGAAGGGCATTGTAGCCAGAGTAACTACTGCACATAACGAGACTGATCTTATGTCTCAGGATGGCGAGCGCAGTGGAATTCCAAGCATTGCCTTGTAATTCATGGTATTGTTTGGCTGTCTTTGTCTGTTCAGATACGAATTTCCTCCCACCAGGAGTTTATTATTTGTTCTCGTAACAAAAAAATCATGGAAGAAAAACACAACTTCCTTCATAAAGATAAAACCTAATATCGATGAAATGTATATAGGTGAATACATAAATATGTATATGTATGAATATTTTTGCGCTTTCGTGACATATTTAATTTCATATTATCATCTCATATTTCTAACGCAGAGATTTGTTTTTTTAATAAATATGATTGTGTGTGAATGTATGTAAGTGAAAATACACACCTACCTGGCACCACGTGGGCGAGATCTTGCTGTCAATGAGTCGCATGTCGGTCATGCTCATCGGATACATCTGCCCCGAGAACACGCGGTACCTGCGACAAATATTAATATATTATACATATATACATAACCACACGCCTTTTTCCCAGAAGAGGTAGGCAAAGGTGCTACCAGGACACCCACATTTCGCCTTGTATGTTCCATCCCACGATGTAATAGGGGGCGAGCCTATGGCCATAATATCGGGCAGAAATTCATTTTGTTTTTAAACTAAATTCAAATATATTCAAAATGTTACATACATTAATAAACCCCACAGTCACATACATAGTCCTGATCTCATACCAAGATTTAGTCGTGTGTCGTAGGTATCAGAAATTACGAGACTATTCGGTCTTACAAACACCCAGACCCGAAACAAATACTTGTGGGCCATATATTCTCTATCAAAACATACAAGACTCCGAAGAGTAAGAAGTGCCCTGGGATTCCAACACGACTTTCGTTTCGGAAACCACGTCTCGTCCCTTAACAACAGGTCCTCACGCGCGTTATCCAGACTGTCCACTTAACATTGGGTACATTGTAGCAACTTTGTAATAAATAAACGAGGTCAATATTTACGTCCCTCCGACCTCTTCAGAGGAAGTGGCACATCATATCCAAACATGAATATCAGTCACCGACTCACACTTCACTTCGAGTGCTTTTCGTAAACTTAACCACCAATCACAAGTCGACACGATAACATATCTACCAATAACGTAGGAGTTAATTAGGGTATAGCATTCAAAGAACCAATGGACTATTAAAAACCTGTCTGGTGTCCAAAAATTGCAGACATTTGAAGATTGAAGTTTTTATTATTATATCTTATTATGGCGATAAACCTATTCAAATAGGTTTGAAATTCCTCCCATGCCTCATAAATATTTATTAAAATATAATACCCGTATCTATGGCTCACTGGCCTCGCAAAGTTTCGATGACTTGAAAAATTTATTAAAAATCGAAAATTAATGGGATCTGTTGGCATAATTTTGACTCCCATGTAATTTTTTTTTATATCATGCGCTATTATGGTATTCAAAAGGTATTTTTTGTTCCTAATTCAAAATTCAAAATGAAATTGAGTGTCAAAAGCACTCCAGCTGAGCTATTACGTGACGTCATGTTAATAGAATATAGAAAACACATTTTATTGTACGGAACCCTCACTGGTTGTATCCGCCTCGCACTTGACTGTGTCTATGAGTAATTACCGCGAGATTGCACCCGTGTAGGTACTCAAGTGTTGTATTTTGATACGGGGAGTAAACACTTGCTCGTAAATCGGCGGCGACGCGTTTAATCTCAATTGAGTTTTATGTTATTCCTGCATATCAAGTGCCCTCTTGTTGGTACAATTGTTAGGTTTCATTCGATCATTAAATTGCGGTCAACTGAAGATAATAGCCTTCTTTGATTCAGCATTAAAGCAATGCGTGTTCATTGCCCATCAATACACACATGACTCCGAAAAGAGGTGTGGCCAAATACAAATAAATAAATAAATACACCCAACAGTCACATACATAGTCCTGACCCCACACTAAGATCGAATCTTGTGTCATAGGTATCAGAAACTACGAGAGACATTTCGGTCTCACAAACACCCAGACCCGAAACAAATACCTGTGGATCACAAAAATATTTGTTTCGGTGCGGGGATCGAACCCGCGGCCTCTCGTTTTACAGCCAGCGTCTAACCAACTGCCCCACGGAGGCTGTCGAATACAGTAAGGAAAGTATATGTTTCTCACCTCAAGTACAGTGGCACGAATATGAAGATGCTGGGCAGTACGATGAGTAGCGCCAGCAGGCGACACAGGCGGAGAGGGGCGCGGTAGCACGAGCGCGGGGCCAGGTGGCAGTTCCGCGCATGCGGGCGCGGCTGCGGTCGGAGCTGGCCCGCTGGGGACAAGTTACCACAAAACTATTATACACACATACAACAACATCACGCCTTTTCCATAAGGGGAGGCAGAGGCACTTCGACCCGTCCATAGCGCTGAGTGAAGCGAGAGGTCTTACGTTCGAACCCTGCACCGAGACAAATGTCTTTGTGATCCAAAGGTAGGTATTTGTTTCAGGTCGGGGTGTTTGTGAGACCGAAAAGTCTTGTCGTTTCTGATATCCACGATACAGGCTTGGATCTTGGTGTTGTTCCCTTGATCTTGATCCCCCAAGGATATCTACATCGACCTTGTTCCTGCCATCCATATCGGGCACAAATTCCTCACCTCGGGGTAATAATGAATAGAAAACCCTAATATTCTTGCCCGAACCCAAGACTTCAGCGATAAAATCGTACCGTAGCACAACTGCTTCACCGAAGCAGATGAAAAAAAATCAGTAAAAGACCACTCACCTTCCAAAGGCACGAGCTCTTGCGGGTCCATTGCTGGCTTTTCTCACATCACTGTCTATTCACATAGCACACGCGCGCACTGCTTTTAGCAATAAAATTATATGCACTTTATAGTCCACGTCTTGATGATTTATTTAATTAAGCGCTGACGTAATACAACTAAGCCACCGAGGCAGACGAAATATTTAATAACTAAAACAGGTTTTACGCATGTCTATGAATAAGGTCGTTATGCATTGAGATCAGAAATCACGATGAATATATTGGACACATAATCTAATCCATATTGAAAGAAATCTCTGTTTTTCGATATGATAGTTACGTGGATGCGAAAATCGAATATCGAATGTGATTTCAATATATTACTTTCCAGCCTTTATTTATGGAACAATACGTATTACCCGTCTGAAATATCTGAATATCTGTGCAACTGGCTAATTGACGTCATTGGAACATAGGGTCAGCAAATTCAAAATATAGAGGTTAAAAATCTGAATTAAAATAGGAAAAATATTGATATAACCGCCGGCACGGATCTTGAGCGCTCGGCGACAGAGTGGGGATAGCTTTGCGCATCGTGAACTTAAGGACAAAATAAATGAATGAATTGAACAAACGCAATGAATGAATTAGGCATAACAACAATATGGCGTTGCGTAGTGAACCAATCACTGGCCGATGCGATAATGCCCCCGCTCGCCTTCTTCATCTACCTCTAAAGAGACCCAAAAATCGACATCTGCGCAAGTAACGGCCAGCGCTCAAGATTCGTGCCGGTAGCTATACCAAAAATATATTTCGCATCCATCTCAAAATGTTTTTAGTGTAAAGTACATATTATATTCCAGCTAGGTCCACAGATATTTCCGACAGGTTATACTTAAAGTCACAAATCCACTTTAAAGTACCGTAGTCAGAACGTTATTGAAGTGCCATAATTAAAAAAAGAACCTGCGGTCTCTCACTTTACAATCTGATACTCATTTCACTCTACATTTCAAAGTTACTTTTCTATATAGAACGGCAAAGTGTCTATATCACACCTCATGGTAAGAACAGTGTAACGTTAAATTATGTACTTTCGAGCGAAATCTTTACAAAATTAGTCTCAGCGTAACCGAGTGAGAACGAATCAATACACCACTTAAATGTTGTTCACAGTCAATGTTACCATTAGCAATGTTCACTATTATTTTATAAATAAATAAATAAAATAAAATAAAATGCTTTTACATACATACATAAACTCACGCCTTTATCCCCGAAGGGGTAGGCAGAGGCGCCACCAGGACACCCATATTTCGCCTTGTATGTTCCGTCCCACGATGTGATAGGGGGCGAGCCTATCGCCATATCGGACTTAAATAAAATGCTTTTATTTCAGGCAATAACCCATAGTACATAGTCACAATTTTTTTTTTAATTATACAATAGTATTTTAAAATTATACAATAGTATAAATATTTTTAACTAATCAACTATTTTAATGGTACTTGTGTTTGTACGAAAAATAATAACAAAAATCGATCATAGTCAAGTACCCTACAGTGTTACTATGTCGGGTGATACAATGCGTGTTGCTACAGGGAAATTAATATCCTATGAAATGTGATAGTTCATGGCTCGATACAGCCACTCAATCTATATTCACTATTCGTTTTATCTTCTCCTTATCTATATATTAGCGAGCACGTGGCAATACGCTGGTCTTTGAGTGTTCTACTATAATTGCGGCGAACACGTTTTGCGGAATATTATTAGCTCAGCAAATATCAGATTGTGTTTTTCGCATAGATTATTATTCCATGAATAATTATAATGCTTTATACAGGGTATATCAAGACCGCGACCGAAAACCAAGCCAGGTGGTAGTATTAGTGATATCAAACACAATGCAAGTAAAAGTTTCTAAAAAAAAATCTTTTTTTTTTGTATTTTTTTACTTAGCGTCGTATTTGAGTGATAAATACATAGATTTTCTAAAATTATGACATACACCGCTTCATTTTTAAACACACAATGGTACGTGAGGGTTTAAATTACATTTTTTGCAAAAACTAGGTATATAAAATACACGATGATTTTTAAAATACTGTAAAAAAAATTCGTCGCTGTTTTTGCAAAATTTTTAGTTGCATTGTGTCTGTAACCGCTAAAACTACCACCTGGCTTCGTTTTCGGTCGCGGTCTTGATATACCCGGTATATTATAGTGGGTAAACGAGCAAACGGTTCACCTGATTGTAAGTGTTCACCGCCGCTCGTGAACATCTGTAGCACCATAGGGCATAGATATGCGTTGCCAGTCTTTAAGATGGGAATATGCTTGTTTTTTGTAGGACGCCAGGTCGTATTTGTCTGCCAATTGGTTCCACAGATTTGTACGTGGAAGAAAGTGTCGGGAGAAACGTACTGTGGTGGATTTCCGACCTCCGAGGTGATGTGGGTGGTATTTGGAGGCTTGCTGGGTTCTACGGTGGCGGAACTCAGCAGCAGGGATAAGTTCAGACAATTTTTGTTATACATTGCGTCCCACAGCAATGCCACATGGAGGGTAAGTATCTTAAATACTGTAAATAGACAATTTTACATACATAAACTCACGCCTTTATCCTCGAAGGGGTAGGCAGAGGTGCCACCAGGACACCCACATTTCGCCTTGTATGTTACGTCGGTATATCGGGCATAAATCCTGACTCCGGGAATAGAAAAATCCAATATCACTTTGCCCGACCCGGGATTCGAACCCGAGACCACAGCTTTGTAAACGTACCGTAATACAACTACGCCACCGAGGCAGTCCACAATAGACAATTTCATTGCATGAAAACATAATTCTGATTTAAAACAATTTAAAATGCATTTGAAGAATTTTGAATAATCGCCTGATAAACCGAGCGATGTATACTAGCACGGTTAATCAACCAGAATGCTGGTTGAGATTGAGTATCAATTTGTGAGAGATAATCACGATTCCGAGAGCTTGCGTGGCTCAGTTAATGCCACCGGCTGTGAAACAAGGAGGGCCTAGATTCGATCCCTCATCAAGACAAATCCTCGTGTTTTCCACCAGTCTTTATATTCTGGGTGTTGTGTGACCGAAATGTATTTCGTAGTTTCTAATATTCTCGCTAGTCTATATAATTCTTATATCCGTTTTACGGAAAAGTGGATATATACAGGCTGATTTACAGAAGACGCACTGACTTGAATTACTTTCTTGAGTTTTACAACTATTGTATGCAGTCTTATATGCATACACATGAATATTATGGTCTCTCATATGAAAGAGGCCGCCTGGGTAAGTACCACCGCAACGTCCATTTCTCCCACCAAACAGCACAAATGCACTGTTGTGTTCCGGTTTGAATGACATTGTAGCCAGAGTAACTACTGGACATATTGAGATTTGAGACTTAACATCTTATGTCTCAGGATGTGTAGCGCGATCTCGAGCGCAGTGGCGAATCCAAGTATTGCTTTGTAATTCATGGCGTTTGGTTTTGCTACTGTCCTTGAGCGGTCGTATCACCATCAGGCGAATAGCATGCTCGTCCCTTCCTTTATTGCAATAAAAAAAATACCAGGAAAGATTCATCTTAAGATAAACCGAGCTTTAGACTTCTTGCAGTATATTGCATATTAACAATTCACCAAACAGCCGTTTGACACAGAGATGAGATTATAATAGTTCTGTTCTTCCATCTGCGGAAATTTCCAATACAATAAGTCAATGTTCCGTTATCGGCTTTACGAGACAATCGTTTATGCAAAAATGGTACAACTGCTATTTGTTTATTCGTAATTGTGTCATCAAGTATACAAAATAAATAATATTATAAAAATGTTGTACATTATATTGTCTTGACCTTAAAATCTTTTGTCATGGCTATCAAAAAATAATCACATATTGTCTGGTGCGTTTTTGGTAGTCATGGAATTTGTTGCTTCTTTAATCAAATAAATAAATAAAAATATAATAAAAATACACCCAACAGTCACATACATAGTCCTGACCACACACACAGATCTTGTATCGTGGGTATCAGGAACTACAAGAGAATTATCGGTTTCACAAACACTCAGACCCGAAACAAATACCTGTGGATCACACAAATATTTGTCTCGGTGCGAGGATCGAACCCGCGGCCTCACGTATCACAGCCGGCGTTCAACCGACTGCGCCACGGAGGATGTTAATTACATAATAAGAAGCAATTTTTTACAGTGAAATTACATGTAAATTTTAAACAGGCAATGATTTTTATTAACAGCCGTAGTAGTATGTGCTGTTAAAGAAATGTACAGTCCAAGGCTGCCACGTGGACTAATATATTGAGGCTTGTGTCTTTATTTCTGTTGCTAGCGATAAATGTAAAAAATAAACCAAATCCGCGATAAAATATGTAAATAGTTTTATTTCAATGTATAAAACATTAATGTTGTACGTATATTTTGAGATCAATTGGTATTTTTTTATTGCATAGGTCCGAATTCCGATATACGAGCAAACAGGTCACTGATGGTAAATGATCACTGACGCCCATGAACATCTATAACACTAGTTCATAGATGTGTCGACCCATCAAATTGGGAAGGGATCGAGACATCGGAGGAGACAAAAAAATTTGTTACTAAATGTTTGTCTTCTTCGCTCAAATTAAGTTCTAAAGTCGTTCGAAAGGGACAAGAAATTCGATAACTTAAATAGGTTATAATATATCCATGAATAAGGCCGTAAGCAATAGACTGAAAACATAATAATATTTTTAAATATCCCGAGTTTATTTTGAGTTAAATTAAAATATGTATTGGACCACACCGAGATAAGATATTGCAAAAGATTTTAAGTCTGTTACCGCGTGAAGCCACGTGCAAAATTAACATTATTTTTTTATCTGGAAAGTGTTTACGCGAATGTTTTCGATAGTACGAATAATGTTGTTATGATAAGAGCGTTCAGTGTCTATCGTATTGTGAGAGGCCCCTCTTTCGGGTTGCCTTATGATAATTACATTTCGCAAGCTTAAAAATATTCTGCCTGCTTCGGTAGCGTGGTTGTACTACAGTATGATTAAAACACTGAGGTATGGGGTTGGAATCCCAGTCGGGCAAATGATATTGGATTTTTCTGTATATTATCAGCCCGGAGTCAGGTATTTCTGCCCGATACCTCAAGCTAATATTACTGCGCTAGCTCAATAGCTCAATTTCACGATACGATATCGTGGGACGGAATACACACGCAGACTGTGAAACGAGAGGCCGCGGATTCAATCCCCGCACCAAGACAAATGTGCAATATGTGATCCACATGTATTTGTTTCAAAAGTCTCTCATAGTTTCTGTATAACGACACAAGACTCGATCTTAGTGTGTGGATTATGCATGTGACTATTCGGTGTATTTATTTATTTTGTTCTAAATAATAATTGGTTATGACAAAGGTTGTTTGTTTCCCATTAGTTGTACTGTAATTAAGCAGTAATTAGCGGTAACTGAACAATGAGGGTCACGCGTTAGTTATCAATGTACCGAATGAGGTTCCGTAGCCAACTGTAATCAACAATGGCGTGTTTAGCCGCGGATCATCGTTTACTTAAAACTGCATTGTTATTGTATTTTTTATATTTTTTATTTGGCCATATTCTTCCTACTGCAGAGTACGGGCCTCCTCTACAATCGAAAGTACGATTGAGAGGGGTTAGGCCATATAGTCCGCCACGCTGATTTAGTGCGTGTTGGCGGAGTTATACCATAGAAATTCTTTCAAATCGCTGTGGTATGCAGGTTTCCACACGATGTTTTCCTTCACCGTTATAGTGCGTGGTGATTGACTATCCATACACACATGACTCCGTAAAGTAAGAGGTGGGCCTTGGGTTTGGAACCCGCCACCACCGTGAATTTGTTGGCAGCCGCGTCTGGTCCGTTACCAACAGGCCACCACGCACATAATTAAAAATTTGTCATATATTTTTTTCACTGTCAATGATTATAATTCATACACACATAGAGGTTACTCCTTTTTCCAGAAGGGTAGGCAGATACAGGAGATTTAAACATATAAATGCGCTTGGATCTTACAATTTCCAGCTACTCAATGTTTTCGAGTCGCCAACTAATCGATTGACAGCAAAATTTGCCGTTTTAAATTACTCAAATAACCGAGGTGGCTCTTTTTTTTGTTTTTTGCGATAAATGGCGAGACGAGCATGTCATTCGCCTGATGATAAGCGATAAAACCGCTAATGGACAGAAGCAAAACCAAACAACAAAGCAAGGCTTGGCATTCCACTGCGCTCGCCATCCTGAGATATAAGATGTTAAATGTCATTATGTCCAGTAGTTATTCTGGCTACAATGTCTACAAACCGGAACACAGAAGAGCATTATCACTACTGTTTTGAAATCTTTGATAGAAATGACGAAGTACGCATCACAATAAATTATAATCGAAGACTACTCTATATAGATCCTTAAATGTATACCCCAGAAACAGTTAGACGATCCGATCCAAATTCAAACTCCGTTGTCTATCTATATCAGCCCATATACGTCCCACTGTAGGGCACGGGCCTACTCTACAATCGAGAGAATCGATTGAGAGTGGTTAGGCCATATAGTCCACCACGCTGGCCTAGTGCGGGTTGGCGGACTTACATACCGTAGAAATTGTTTAAAATCGCTACGGTATGCAGGTTTCCTCACGATGTTTTCCTTCACCGTTAAAGTGCGTGGTGATTGACTATCAATACACACATAACTCCGAAAAGTCAAAGGTGTGTCCTGGGATTTGAACCCGCGACCACCGCGAACATGTAGGCAGCCGCGTCGGGTCCGTTACCAACAGGCCATCACGCACTTCTATTCTTCTATTCCTTATCAGTATATGGATTGCTACGCGTAGTGTCATCAGAAGGTGCCTTGTGAATACCAAACAATTAAATAATTAAATTCGACAGCCTCCGTGGCGCAGTTGGTTAGACGCCGCCTGTGAAACGAGAGGTCGCGGGTTCGATCCCCGCACCGAAACAAACGATTGTAAGGGCCACAAGTATTTGTCTCGGGTCTGGGTGTTTGTGAGACCGAAAAGTCTCTCGTAGCTTCTGATACCCACGACACAAGACTCGATCTTAGTGTGGGGTCAGGACTATGTATGTGACTGTTGGGTGTATTTATTTATTTATTTATTTATTTTAAATACACCCAACAGTCACATACATAGTCCTGACTCCACACTAGGATCATCTGAAGCGACATTCACAAGGGGAGAATTTCTCGCCTCGAAGATACGAATATCGTAAGGATATAAACAAGTTGCATCGTGTAAACATTTGTCAGAACACGATAATCTATGGCGGTTATGTCATGCGGTAATCGCATACGATTCTCGCCGCGAGGATCTATCTCCGTGAAGAAGGAGCCTTAGTCTTGTGTCCTGGGTATCACATGCTACCAGAGACTTTTCGGTCTCACAAACATCCAGACCCGAGACAAATACTTGTGGGCCTCACAATCGTTTGTTTCGGTGCGGGGATCGAACCCGCGACCTCTCGTTTCACAGCCGGCGTCTAACCAACTACGCCACTGAGCTGTCAAACATTTATGAATACATATTATGTTTACAATCAGTTTCACAGCTGTAGAGCGACACTGTAAACATTTTTACGGTGGATTGGTGGACTTAACATACCATGGTAATTCTTACAAATCGCTATGGTCTGCAGGTTTCCTAACGATGTTTTTCTTCAAGTTTATATTCTGTTGTGATTGACTATCTAGAGAGAAGAGAAGAGAAGTCAGAAGTGTATTGGTATTTCAACCCGCGACCACCATCATGTTGGCAGTCGCGTCTGATCCGTTAACAACAGGCCACCACGCACAAACAACATTCTAATCATTGACATGCATCCCATGCTTAGTATAGAACTATAGACAACTCATCTATCAAATAGGTCGCCATGACTGGCGCCGCTACTGCGCACATGGTCGTGAATATATTATGCATAGAGTACTACGCCATTACCAAAGTTACGAGTAAATTGTACGGATCTAGGTTCATTCATAAAAGTTTTCATGTATAGGTTATATACCGGGTATATCAAGACTGCGACCAAAAACGAAGCCGAGTGGTAGTTTTAGTGACACAATGCAAATAAATTTTTTGCAAAATAAGCGACAGATTTTTATTTTGCAATTTTTCTAGCATTGTGTTTGGATAGTAAATACCTAGTTATTGCGAAATAAGTAATTTAAGTCCAAACGTACCATTGTGTCTTAAAAAATAAAAAGGTGTACATCAATATTTTAGGAAAATTATGTATTTATCACCCAAATGCGACGATAAGTAAAAAATTACCATAAGAAATTTGTCGATTTTTTTAGCGAAATTTTTGGTTGCATTGTTTCTGAAGTCACTAATACTACCACCTGGCTTCGTATTCGGTTGCAGTCTTGATATACCCTGTATATGTTAACAGAGATGTATGAAGTCTGTCACTGTATACAATTCCTAGGAAATCTATACATTACCTAAATAGCGTTCAGAAATATAGTACATTCTGGATGTGAATGAGTACGAACGCTAACGAATACAGAGGTCTACACAAAGGGATAGTTAGGTTAGTTAAAAAGTTTATTAAAAACCGGAAATAAACTAATCTAACTTAACCTAACGATTGATTCGTTGAAGTCGGGTATTTTAATTCTCATTTTACTAGTGCATTTTATTTACTTCATTAAACAAAAACATTACTTTTTAATGTATTGTAAATTAATTTGCGTCAGAAAGAAGAACAAACGTACATACATTACATAAACTCACGCCTTTATTCCAGATGGGGTAGGCAGAAGCGCCTCCAAAAACCTCACATTTCAAATATGTGTGTGACTCTTGAGTGTGTTTAGTTATTTATATTAAGGAATGTTGTATTTATCTACAACTAAATCCATACGTAAATACTTGAATAAGCAAATATTTGTACATAATATGCCCGATATCCCATTAGCAATAACGCTTGCAAAAATACCAGGAAAACATGTCGCGTAAAGACTAAAACCAAAAGAATAATCGTAACTCACGTCGATTTTATTTTTACGCACGCGTTTTCACTATGAAAAACAGATTTTTATTCACTATTCGAATGGCGGGAAGCACATAAAACAGCCCGCGGTATCGTAATGGCTGCCGTAAAAGCGCGGGAAAGTTGACGCGTGCTGTCACTTCGACAGACGAACGAGTACTGAGTTGGACATAATCTGTGGCTATAACTTATGATTCGACCTGCATGGAGGCCGATTGATATCTTGCCTTTAAGTTTGGATTAATTAAGTGTATTATTTCGAGCGATTATTATGATAACGACAGCCGAGTGTATCGTAAAATCACGCCTTTTTTCCCAGAAGGGGTAGGCAGAGATGCTACCACCCACGTTTCGCCTACGCCACTGAGGCGGGTAGTAATATATATAGGAATATATACACCAAATATTAGATACATACTTTTTATTCCTTGGACGTTTGGTCCTTATTAAAAAAGATTTAATGAACCGCAGGGCTTTGATTTAACTCTTTAAAAATTGCAATATAAATATTATTTGTAACTCCACTTTCAATCAAGCGCAGACACTTCGTCCTTCCAGTAAATTACAATTAACTTTGTGTAGTTTAGATCCTGCTCGATTCGAGATTTCTTCCCTTAGCTTAAAATTAGGACTCTACTTTTTCATTAATGTAATTTTTTATTCTCATATAATTGATATTTCAATCACTACGCTCGGAAGATTTATAGAATTTTCCGGACTATACTATATAAATATGTATAATAATAAGTCTGTATGTCTGCCATGTGGTATGTATTAATCGTAATTGCAATTCAAACGAGTTAAATATTATAATGAAGTTGTTTAAAGCACTGCGCAGTGTTTTATTAATAAATTATGTGCTTATAATTATGTGTCAATAATGGCGCCTCCAATAGGCCAGTATATAAAAAATGGATAATGGAGATTGGTCGTGGATTCAATTTCGTTTGTTTTATTGCAATGAATGACAAGATGAGCATGCCAGTCGCCTGATGGTTTGGCCAAAAACACCATGAATTACAAATCAATACTTGGCATTATACTGCGCTCGCCATCCTGAGACATAAGATGTTGAGTTTCATTATGTCCAGTAGTTACTCTGACTACAATGTCCATCAAACTGGAACACAACAGTGTATTTACACTGTTGTTTGTTGGAGAAATAGACATTGCGGTGGTACCTACCCAGGCGGCCTCTCACATAAGACAAAATAAGCAACGTGATACATGAATTTAGACTATCAAAGAATGTTTACCTTTTCTATCTTATTCTTGTTTTCTTCCACACCGGGTATATCCATACTGCGACCGAAAAGGACGCCAAATTATTATTTAAGGAAAAACTACTTTACCATCCAAAAACGACGAAAGATAAAAAAAAAATTTTTTTAAATAATGTGTGATGTCACTAAAACTCCCACATGGCTTCGTTTTCAGTCGCAGCTCAGTCTGAATATATTTCAAAAGGTTAAACCGATCCTACCATCTTCAAGTATTACTAGAAATAACTACTAGCAATCGAAATACTTGTAAACAACTCCATCCAACATTGACTATCGCAATTCGCTGAACATACGTAAAAATATATTTTTTGCTACACACATTGTTCGGTTCGAGGTCATTGCTCTGACACAGAAACACATCGGCGGCCCAAACGTTTTGTAACTATCAAAACATCTGAGGCGAAGCGTGACACCGATTGCGAATTGTCAGCACGTGATTAAAAGATTTTCTATTATCTATCTATTCAGCCACAGGAAGTTCACTGCTGGACACAAGCCTCTCCCAAGGACATCCACATGTTGTTGGTAAGTTATTATAGGCGCCGATAAATATCTCGCAATAAGCGCGTGGTGGCCTGCTGTTCAACAGACCAGACGCGACTGCCAACATGTTCACGGTGGTCGCGATATCTAATCCCAGGACCTCTAAATTTTCGGAGTCATGTGTGTATTGATAGTCAATCACCACGCACTATAACGGTGAAGGAAAACATGAGGAAACTTGCATACCATAGCAACCATAGCTACCCGCACTGGGCCAGTTTGGTGGACTATTTGGCCTAACCCCTCTCAACCATACTCTTGATTGTAGAGGAGGCTCGTGCCCTGCAGTGGGACCTATATAGGCTGATACAGAACACTCCAGATATCTACAACAGTTTGGTTCGTCGATGCGTGGTCGGCACTTTCCCTTGTAAGTCTCGGCGACTTGGTTCACAGCTGGTAGCCTAAGCAGCCGTGTGAAGGCCGTTCGCAGGTTATTATGTTAAATAGTATGCAAATGTCACATGGAGTTGTATACTATAAACCTTGTAGAGACTAGATTTTCTGTGATTTTTGGCATTTCTGTCGTATCTATTTTTGGGTTCGATTGTTACACGTTTTTATGCGCAAGTTTAACGTCTCTAGTTAAACATGTTTTATACCGGGTATATCAAGACTGCGACCGAAAACATAGCCAGGTGGTAGTTTTAGTGGATACAAACACAATGCAACAAAAAATTTCGCAATACAAGCGACAGTTTTTTTTTTGCATTTTTTTAAAATGCTTCTTGTTTGGGTGCTAAATACCTAGTTTTTGCGAAAAAAGGACTTTAAACCCAATACCATTGCGTCTTTATAACTAACAAAAGTGTAAATCATTATTTTAGGAAAACTATGTATTTATCACCCAATTACTACGATAATTAAAAATTTAAACTAACACCTGGTTTCGTTTTCGGTCGGAGTCTTGTTAATTGATATACCGATGGAGGGCAGAGGTTAATTATTTTTTTATTATAACCTTCCAATTGTCTACTATCTGAATAATTTTGTTGCGTATTAACAACAAGATACTGTCCCTGAGAGATTTTACTGTTGGTAGGTCTCACATATATGAGATGAGAGGCCGTCTGGTTAGGTAGCACAGAAATATCTATTTCTCCCGCCAAACAGTGCATAACATCTTTCCCGGGTAGCTCAACGTTGAGTCGTAAGACTGGTGAAACCAACATCACCGCTCCGCCCCCCACCAGCCAGGGTTGCGATAAACCGTTTTCCCCGCGAAAAAAAAGGTTTCTATTACACCATGTACGCAGTAATTGAGTGGTTTTAAACACTTCTTTTGAACATTTTCAATTATCTTTACAAAAGGAATAACAAGGGGTCCAAACTGTACTACAAAACTTATTAAAATTAATCCCATCTTGGAATTGAATTTGAGACTTTTGTATTACATCATACTCGTATTTACAATACCATGGGACAATAAGGCACTCTTGAAATAAACTAAACATAGTATATATCATTTAAATTACTCATAACAATGCCTCTGTTAATTCAAAATTTTCTTTCCTTTTTCCTCCTACAGATAACACATTATGTGTGACAGAGATAGAATACGCCTGGCGAGTGGCGACACACGATAACAAAACTATGAATAAGGATTCATTCCAAATACAATAGAGGGTTATACGTATATTACAACAATGAAGGGAACATCTTCCCGGTTCTCTGATTGGTCAACACCAAAACCCGTATTGACCAATCAAAAAGCTGCGTCCCAACCCTCATGGGATAATTTGCATTTTTTTCCAGTCATTCAATTACAGTGGTGCAGACAGGACGTGTAGTGAAGTGTTCTATTTTTGAAATAAGTGGTTATAATTGCGTTTTTATGCCAACTATAGTATCAGGACTTAACGGTAAGATTTTTTTCTATTGATTTGAAAGCTTCAATGTTAAGTATATTAAGCCTAGTTTAAAGTGAAAAACCTACTAGATAGTGTGGGTTCGAAACCAGCATACGTATCTTCCTTTTCTGTATGTATATATTCCTTTTTTGTGTGTATTGATATAATTCTCCATAGCTGTTTTTTCAATTAACACTAAGAAAATTAATATTAAGCATGCAGAAGTTGATGAGGTTCATGTGCGGTGATAAGCTGTCTGTTCTTCTAATGTTGTACTGTGAAACACAATTATCCGGAATGTATTTCGCTTTACCATATGAAAATGAAATATTACAAATTCACAATTTTATCTTTAGAAAACATAATATTCTTATCTTCCTCTATAAACGTCCTACTACAGGGCACGGGCCTCCTGCACAACCGAGAGGAGGATTGAGAAGGGTTAGGCCATTATTTAGTTCAGCGGCCTAGTCCGGGTTAGCCGATGATAGATAAATAAATACACCCTACAGTCACATACATAGTCCTGACCCCACACTAAGATCGAATCTTGTGTCGTGGGTATCAGGAACTACGAGAGACTTTTCGGTCTCACAAACACCCAGACCCGAAACAAATACCTATGGAGGCTGTGTAGATAGGTTGATACATTTTCAAAAAATTCTATGTTATGCGTAGAAATTCACAATAGTTTCTTTATAAAACCTAAACTCTAATGCATTACCTTACTACTTAACTAGCAATGTGCCAAAAAACAATACTAAGTTAAATGCTTCTTTGTTGCATTAGAAACTATTAACTCAAGATGATAACTTTAATAACCAAATTCTTGCGAGTTCTTTGAACTTCATTATCAGATGAACAAGGCGTACAAAATTGTACAATGTAATTGGATAAGAGTACAAACAATTACTAAATGAGTTACTTTTACTGCTGGTAGGTCCCTCGTATGTGAAAGGTTGCCTGGGTGGGTACCGCTGCAATGTCTATTTCTCCAACAAACAGCAGTGTAAATGCACTGTTGTGTTCTGGTTTGGAGGACATTGTAGCCAGAGTAACTACTGGACATAATGAGACTTAACATCTTGGAATGCAACGCATTGCCTTGTAATTCATAGTGTTGTTTGGTTTGCTCCCGCCATGAGATTGTCGTATTGCTTACCATCAGGCGAAAGGCATGCCCGTGTCGCCATTAAAAAAAAACAGATTCTATACTAATATAAAATCAAATAAATATACAATATAGTTTGATTTATGTTTGTGTGAGCGCGCTTATCCGGAACTACTGAATCGACTCAAAAAATTATTTCGCTATTCGCATAGTCCACTTATTAAGAAAGATATATAAAATCACGCTATGACTAATAGGAACGAAGCATTAATGAAACATGTTACCAAAAACGAGGATTTTTTTAATCGAAAAAGTATTCTTATTTTTTTATTTTATTTTTCTAATGAGGACGCAACAATCGTTAGTTGATATATGTTTCTAATGTGAATTGGAATCTAAATACATACGTGGGCGAAGCCAGGCTCGACCGCTAGTTCATAATATTAGTAAGGACGTTATACATACATACATACATACATAAATACATACATAAACTCACGCCTTTATCCCCGCAGGGGTAGGCAGAGGCGCCACCAGGACACCCACATTTCGCCTTGTTCCGTCCCACGATGTGATAGGGGGCGAGCCTATCGCCATATCGGGCACAAATTCCTGACTCCGGGCTGATAATGAATAGAAAAATCCAATATCACTTAATAAGGATGTTATGTATATGTGTATTTGGTTTGCGGTATACAGCTAATTGCAGCATAATGTTCTTATAAAGCCAGCGAGGCAATCAGCGGACGCCGTTATCACAGGAACTGCTATTATTAGAGACCGTTGTTAAAACCGTACTGTTTACAACGATCCACGGTTATTTTTGTATTTCTAAATACAACTTGGATTTTAGAGATAAAACAAGATTTCTAATAGAACAAAGGAGAAGGCGCATAACGACAAGCGATATGTCATGCATGAAAAGACGTTTCCAATGACATATCACTCGTGGTTATTGGTCAATAGGTTGGAGTCCATACATGTTTGCCCCTTCTCCTAGGATCAGAACCAGACGTTACAATGAGTACACCAGAGACAAGAAAAACAAAACAAAATCGCCCGGAAGTAAACAAATATTTTGTTTTATATTAAAGTATACAACCTGTATTAAAATTTATTCCATTAATGTATATGTACATAAACTCACGCCTTTTTCCCAGAAGGGGTAGGCAGATATGTTACCAGGCCACCCACGTTTAGTTTAGTATTATTCCGTCACATGATGTGATAGGGGACGAGCCTATCGCCATATCGGGCCTTCTAATGAGGCATCGGTGTAAATCTGTATCGACAACTTGTTATAGCAAATTTCTAAGATAGGCTGCAAGCACAACACTTGATGGAAATATTGTTTGATTATGTTTCTTATTTATATATCTAAGTTTAATTGTAATGGTTCTGGGTGTTTCCCAAATATAAATGAATACGAAATAAATAAAAATATTTATATATTTATTTAACACTTTGTAGAATTGAAAAGTGCGTGGTGGCCTGTTGGTAACGGACCAGTCGCGGCTGCCTACATGTTCACGGTGGTCGCGGGTTCAAATCCCAGGGCACACCTCTGACTTTTCGGAGTTATGTGTGTATTGATAGTCAATCACCACGCACATTAACGGTGAAGGAAAACATCGTGAGAAAACCTGCATACCGTAGCGATTTTAAAGAATTTCTACGGTATGTAAGTCCGCCAACCCGCACTAGGCCAGCGTGGTGGACTATATGGCCTAACCACTCTCAATCGATTCCCTCGATTGTAGAGTAGGCCCGTGCCCTGCAGTGGGACGTATATGGGCTGATATAGGTAGGTATAGGTAGAATTGAATAGTACAGGCGGACTTAATGGCTAAGGCCAAAATAAAAAGGATAACAAAATATAAATAACAATGAGCTTATCTATATTATACATATCCGAATACTTACAATTGCTACATAAATAATTATTATACATAGTAATTGCCGAACCTTCGTTTTGAATTTATTGGTCCACTGTAGCAATACTGGCGGATAAATACGGTCACGAAAAACTACTTTGAATTATGAATTTTAAATGTTTTTATAACAATATCATATGATGTTCTTCATATTAATGCGTATTGTTTATTACCAGTGTGCCCAACAACCATGGCCTCGGACCAGGAATCATGTTCCGACGAGGAGCCAGACAGCGAGATGCTGAGCGATGATCTGTGTCTGCCGGACAGCGACGATGATAGACAGGCAACCAGGACTGTCCAGGTAACCCTTGTAGTGAGATGATGAGCATCTAGTAACTCTGGACCCAATCTTTACATTATAACTCAGGGAATTTCTAAAATTTGTTTTGATCGTAATAAAATTTCATGTGGTAACATAAAAATATTTTTTGTCCTCTAGCCTCCATAATGTTGCTTAAGAACAGCCCCCGTGGCGCAGTTGGTTGAAGGCCTGCTGTAAAAAGTGAGGCCACGGGTTCGATACCCGCACCGAGACGAATGTTTGTGGGATCCACAAGTATTTGTGTCGGGTCTGGGTGTTTGTGAGACCGAATAGTCTCTCGTAGTTCCTGATACCCACGACACAAGACTCTATCTTAGTGTGGGGTCAGGACTATGTATGTGAATGTTGGGTGTATTTTATTTATTTATTTAAGAAATTATTAATATCTTTAGATACAAAATAATACGTGAGTCCAACTGTAAAAACCATGAATAAAATTATACGGGACCTATTCCGTGTATAGGGACTATTTTTTGCTATTATATCCTTACATATTAATCTTGTTATCAGAATCACGTGGAAGACTTGCAGCCCCTCAACTCCTGCATCATCAGGCCTCCTCGTAAGTTGTTCACCAACTGCCGCGAGCGTTGGCGACAGCAGAACGTCAGCGGAGCGTTCGCTGAGCTCCGAAGATTGGTGCCCACGCACCCGCCTGATAAGAAGCTGTCGAAGAACGAGATCCTGAGGATGGCAATTAGGTAGATATCGGTCTTTCTATGTCATCTTTATCGATTTCTGCACAATAGGGCCGGCAGCGAGTACGTAAAGTAGTAGACCGAGCCCTGTGGCGTATCTTGAGAGGAGCCTATATCCAGCAGTGGACTGCAACGGGCTGATGATGATGATGATATGTCCTGGGTATAAAAATAAATAAAAAATGTTATGAGCGAAAAATGTAATTTGTGAATATTTTATTGGGAATCTACTGTCTTTTCTTAGGTAACCACATGATGATAAATGGTTCTTACTTATAAGAACTATACCGAATTCTTTTATTTTGAGCATTTTAGATGAATATTCAAAATAATAATTACGTTTATTACTGCAGTAGAATGCTGTAATAACTTCTGTTGTGGTTGTGTAGGGACACGATAGACAAAATTTACTGAGATATTTTCAGATAGTCTTGTTTCTTGCTTTCGTAGTTAAGTTTTAATAAATACTTGTGTCAGTCAACACCTTTTTAATTCAACTTTTACCTCTCTCTCTCTCTTTAAGTTGATCTCTTTATTGCTGTGGGTCGTGACCCATTCTTTTCTTGTTTTTCAAACTTTTATGTACAAAGATTTTTTATTACCTACAACAATTACCTTTCCAAGTCAGGTTATAATATAAGACAAGGTCAAAGTTGAAGGATATTTACAAACTTGCGTTCTTTCACAGATACATAGGTCTTCTCTGCGAAGTCCTCGAATGGCAGAAAACCCACGGTCTGTCCATGAACAAGGAAAACTCTGCTACCTTGGCCATCAAGTGCGAGTCCCCACTTAGCCCTCAATCCCGCCGTCTACTCCTGAAAAGACCATATTACGAAGAAGACGGACCTAGAGCAAAGATGTTTCACGAAAACGGAGACCAGAGGTATGGGAACGAAGAAAATGAGGACTCAACCTTCAGAAGAACGTTTCAAAGAAATTCTATAAACACACGAACGGAGATAACTTTCGGGAAGGACCATTTGAGAGTTTTCAAGAATCAGTATTACTTCCCTTCGCGATGGAGACAGAATATGCCTTTTAGAAACATCGCCGATAGAAATGGTAATAATCTGCTGATGATAGCACCTGCCCAGAACGGGAAAGATGAAGCCAAAGGTCAAAATCCGAAAGACAAAGAAAAAGATGATGTTAAATGAAGATTAGAGGAATTAGATGATGTAAATATTATGTTATTTTATGTGATTATCGTCTCTGGTCTCATGTGTTACTGGTTTTAATAGAGTAGAATGAATGTGATGTCTAAATGTTTAGAAGTATAGGTAATAAAACGTTTCACCAATAGTTGAGTAATTTTCTTGTATATTGTTACATGTTTAGTTAATATGTTCATTAATATTGTTTAGTGCTATATTTCTATCTGTCAGCTCTAATGAATCATTCGTAGCGAGCATGTTAGGTTACCCCTTGTGCTAAAATCCGTGTAACATATCCGTTTCGAACTCTGCTTGCCTGTGACTTGCAATTCACTCAAGACGTTTGATTTGTCGTGACGTACTGACTGGACTACCTAAGTGATAAGACTCAAAAGGATTCGCAAAAAAATCGACAGCAAGTGAACCATTCGAAACGAGCAATGAGCGGCTCTTGCTCGCGTGTTTGTGGTCGTTTCCAAGTACCTACTGACTGCACGAATGCTCGCTTTGTAACATCAGTCAGTACCTTAAGACGTTCGTTTTTTTTGTGAATTTTGAAACAATTAAAACCTTACTAGTATTTAAGTTTTGTAACCAAAGATTTAACTGTTGTATTTGTGTTTTTCGTTATTTTCATTAAATTATGCTATAACAAAAGCATTTTATTTTCACTTACGTATCCTTCAATAAAGCAAAGGAGAAGGCGCATCCCAGCCTACTGGCCATTAACGACGAGCGATATGTCATTGGAAATGTCTTTTTAGATGCTACAACTTCTTCTATGACAACAAAACCCAAATCGCTGTATTTAAAAAAATATAGCTACTTAAAGACAGCCCGAAAATCACACGAAAGCGCCTCGGCATAGTGAGCAATAACAACAAGCGATACGTCGTTGGAAAGGTATTTTAAAATGCTACAACTTCTTCTACGGCGACACTTCTCAAATCGGTGTGTGAAAAAAAATATCGCTGCGTAAAGGTTCCAACGACGTATCGCTTGTTGTTATTGCTCACTATGCCGAGGCGCTTTCGTGTGATTTTCGGGCTGTCTTTAAGTAGCTATATTTATTTTAAATACAGCGATTTGGGTTTTGTTGTCATAACAGAAGTTGTAGCATCTGAAAAGACCTTTCCAATGACATATCGCTCGTCGTTATTGGCCAGTAGGCTGGAGTTCATACATGTTTGCCCCTTCTCCTTTCAACAACTTTAGACCCACTACACTTTAGAAACTTGTGAACCAACGGCAATATTCCAAGAACGAAGCAAATTTTCTTTAATTAAATATATTCTGATTCCCACCCCTCCCACTCACCTAACAATTGATACCTAACACCTGAACTTCTGTCAGATTTGATCCGTGACATGAGAATTCCGACCAGTCTCTTGGAAACACTAGCTTTTCTTTAACCCTCAACAAATCAATCTGAACCAGGAAATAGAAAGGTTCTTTATTATGTTCAAGTGGAATCTTTATCTAGATGTATTTGTGTGAATTTTTTAATGACCTGGAATTAGTGCATAAAAAGCAAGAGAAATAGACTTGCGCCCTGCGACATCCTGCGAAGGAAATTAGTTCAGAGAGCAACAAGTAGAATTAATTGTACTATTGCCACCGCTTTGGAGATGTTTTTGCTGCATACCCAATATACGTTTTCTATTCTCATTTTTTTTCCTTCCCGTTCCCCTCCTGATTTGATAGGCTGGTAGCACATTTATGATCCAAGCGTTGTGGATTGTCATGGGCGGCAGTTATATCTTACCATCAGGTGATCTGTTTGCTCGTTTGCCAGACCTATGCAAAAAAATAATAATTATGAACAACAAATATTTAGTTTCTTTTTACCTCGCATTGTCGAAAGAAAATAACGGAAAATTAATGTGTCACTAGAAATGATTTATGTTTATTCCTCTCTCTCTTTCTATCATATTGTTTGTCTCTTTCTAGTAATGGGGCGTTTCCAACTTACGGACAGCCCTACCTCCCTTATATTTATGGTAGAGTTGACGCTTTATACTCGTGAACCATTTCACAAAATATTGATGAAATAAGTGTTTAATTTATATTAGGATGTAGATCAAAGAACCAATGTATTTTTTATAGCACTGAAAATATCATCTTATTAGTCTAATGGCAAAATAGACAGGCTCTGAATAACAAGGCCCTGGATTCAACTCTCAGTTTTGAATTATTTTTTGTAACTAACTTGTTTAATTATGAATGGATTTACAAAATTCCTAGTTTGTGATATTGATACTTTTCATAAATACAATAAAAAATAGAGTCAAATACTCTATTCTAGTCTTTTGAATTTCACTACAACTTAGTCAGCGTTCGTAGATCAGTTAAGTTTCGTCTCTGTGTGGTGTGCGATCGAAAGCCTCTCGTAGCGTTTAATAAGCATGACACAACATGACACGAGTTAGGTTAAGATTATGACCAATTCCTAAAAACTCTTACATCCCAAACGATCTATGTGTTTTTAATATTATTTTATCTCAAGTATTTTAATGAAAGGAATGTGTGAAAGTATTATAATTAGGTTCATAATATTGATAATAGTCATGAAATTAATTCGTGTTGCTACAGAGATTCTGGTCGCTGCGAAACTTTTGATTGCATTTTGTCAAGGTTAACCTAGGGGGTTACTTTATGATCAGAAACGAAGTTCGAATGTTCGAACGTCCTATGTAACTCTGTACGAATGTGCCTAGGTACTCCACAAAATGCTCGAATCCTCTACCGTACGTCGTAACCATTGACTAAATTCGGATTAATTGATAAGTTTCATAGAGTATTGATTTTTAGAAGTGGAAAACTTGTAACTTACTTCGGACGTCGAATGTTCGAACATTCGAACTTCGTTTCGGATCATAGACAAACCCCCTAAAGCAGATCGAGAAAACATGTTTTCTTAGATTATTAAGCTGCTTTTTAATATTGCACAAGTCTAGCAAACGATGTAATTACTTATTTGATGGCATGTTGTAGAGCTTGATGGCTGTCGCTTATGATTAACAATTTTTCTATCGTATATGCGTTCCTTGCCTCTCAAAATGTAAAGGAAAAGGAAAAGAAAACGAAAAGCAGAGTGACAAGGTAGTTGGCCTCCGTAAATATCACTCAATGAATGATAGCGATGCCGCTGCTTCACTTCGAATTTTAAAACACACGCCATCTTGGTCGACTTATTTTTATATTTGTCCAAGGTAACTACAACCTGGGGATAACACATTAACGTCCCACTCCTCTAGAGTACGATCGGGAGGGGTTAGACCATATAGTCCACCACGCCTTGTGCCGGTTGGCGGACATTAAATACAATAGTTTTTTTTTCAAATCGCTATGTTATGCAAGTTTCCTCACGATGTTTTCCTTCACCCTTATAGTGCGTGGTGATTGACTTTCAATACACACATGGTAACTACAGTGTTGATATAACACATTATATTTAGTTCAAGAAATTCCTGGATAACTGCATAACTAATAAAACAAATCTTACCAGCCCCTCTCAGACCCCTCAACAAGTCAACAGGAATCTCACAATAAATCCAATAATTATTTTATTGCCCCACGCTCCCCCGCATAATGGGGTATTATAACAACTGGTGGCGTGCCGATAACCGCGCGGGGGCTTGAGCTACCGACGCGACGCGACGCGTTGAAACACACGCGCAGGGGAGAATGGGGTAGAACGGAGATGATTTAAGAGGTGCCTGAGGATTCAATTTGAATCGATAAAACTTTTCAGCTCCACGCTAAAAGAGAGTGGTCGCTCAGTTCATATTATGTTTTGTATGTATCTTTTGTGAATTATATTGAAAAAAATAATTTATTTGTCATTTAAATGCGTCAGTGCATGGTTCTTTATCATCTATGTCATATACAGGATATATCAAGACCGGGACCGAAAACGAAGCCAGGTGGTAGTATTAGTGATATCAAACACAATGCAAGTAAACATTTCAAAAAAAAAATCGGTTTTTTGTAAACTTTTACTTATCGTCGTATTTGAGTGATAAATACATCGTTTTTCTAAAATTATGACGTACACCGCTTTATTTTTAAACACGCAATGGTACGTAAGGGTTTAAATTACTATTTTTGCTTAAACTAGGTATTTTCCCCTCAAACACGATGATTTTTTTACATACATACATACATAAACTCACGCCTTTATCCCCGAAGGGGTAGGCAGAGGCGCCACCAGGACACCCACATTTCGCCTTGTATGTTCCGGCCCATGATGTGATAGGGGGCGAGCCTATCGCCATATCGGGCACAAATTCCTGACTCCGGGCAGATAATGAATAGAAAAATCCAATATCACTTTGCCCGACCCGGGACTCGAACCCGAAACCTCAGCTTTGTAACCGTACCGTAATACAACTACGCCACCGAGGCAGTCTGATTGATGCACCGATGATTTTTTTTAAACTGTAATAATAAATCCGTCGTTGTTTTTGCAATATGTTTTTGTTGCATTGTGTCTGTAAGCGCTAAAACTACCACCTGGCTTCGTTTTCGGTCGCGGTCTTGATATACCTGGTTTTTCTACATCATCTCGCAGAATGATTTGACTTCGGGTTATAACGACACGCTAACGGCCGCTAACTCTTTTGAGAATAGGCTTGTTATATGTAATGAGTTGGTCCACCATGCCAGCTTATTGTTCATTGATGGACTTAACATATTTTTTTAAGATATGTTGCAATTTTAGAGCGTTAGTCGATTAAGGTCTAAATCCGGCAGAATTTTGAAGGAGGTTGCAGTAAGGAGTTTTTAAACCGATATAAAATTAAACGTTTTGTGTCGAATCTTAAAAATAACGATTGACATAAAAATTTAAACAAACTATTCATTACTTACGCATACTTTTCTCTGCTCCAAAAAATAACGTTTTATAATAACAATATCACTGCCGCATGCGCGCTCATGACTTATAGATTAATATTTATCAGGGCATAATGCCTTATCCGGCACGTGAACGGCACACGCCACACGCGGCGAGCCATAGGCTCTTATCGACACCGGCAGTTATTTGTCCGTTGCTATTTTATTTGAGCAGGCGCTAATGTGTAGGGGAAGTTGTTGAATCGTATTAATTTTGGGATTTACTTTTTGATCGAAGATATTGAGGGGTGGTAATGCGAATCGAGTGCAAAAAATATTTTAAAAGTATGTGTTATTTAATTTGGTGTCAGCTTGTTTTTTTGTATTGCTTGTCAGTAAATAAATATTTTTTTATGCTTTCAGCTTTTTTTTTTTCATTTTAAATAATTAATTATTTGCTTTTTTCCTTTTTTATATAGAAAAAAGATTTCAATGGTGTTTTTTTTTTCAAGTAAGTGCATATAATTCGGACATTACTCACCCCACACAAACCTACAAACTTTTTCTACATACATTTCTTGAAATAAATGGGACAACCGTATTTCTTGACACAGGTTTTGTTTCTATAAATAAGTTTTATTCTTATTTAATTTAATAAATTACCTAAAACATTACAATTCACTCTTAACGTTTCTGGGCAGTTTTCTGAACTCCGCGATCGCTTTCAGGACGTCATTGGAGAAGACTTGAGGCAGCTCGAAGGCCAGGAAATGCCCTCCATCTTCCAGCACTGTGGCGTTGACCAGGTTGGGAAACTTGATCTTCAGGATTGAGGCCGGCTGGTAAGCTATCTCGTGCCTGGCCTGGAGAGCCCAGGTCGGCACTGGGGTTGAAATGCTGAAAAAGAAAAGATTTGGGTTATAAATAAATGAATACACCCAACGGTCACATACATAATCCTAACCCCACAATAAAATCCAGGGTTGTTGTCGTGGGTATCAGGAACTAAGAGAGACTTCGGTCTCGTTTTCCTTCACTCAATAAAAAATAGTGAGCGTGTTCTGGAGTGGAGACCGCGTCTTAGCAAATGTAGCGTGGGACGTCCTCTGGCCAGGTGGCGGGACGACTTGCATAAGAGGGCCGGCAGCGACTGCATGCGTAAAGCAGCAGACCGGGCTCTGTGGCGTACCGCGTACCTTGCGAGAGGTATATTATATCCAGCAGTGGACTGCAACTGGCTGATAATGATGATGATGATGATGATCAATAAAAAAATTGCAACAATATTATATAGATATAAAACATAAAACACTCACTGATCCATCTTGAGGTCATTTTGCTTGGAGTTAAATGTTTCAGCGTAAAGTCTCATGGACGTGGTGATCGATCTGGTGCTCCAGTAAATCATGATGTTGTCCAGGAGCTGGTCTTTGGTCCAGCGGAATCCCAGGTTTCCGTCCTTGGCGGATCTGAACTCCTTATTGGTCCAGGTTGAGAACTTTTCGAGGATGTACGCTAGGAGTCCTACTGGTGAGTCTGATAAGGCTATTCCTGAAAATCAAGGAATTGGTATACATTAAATGCCTGCATATTCGAATAGGTGTATGGTATATAAAATGTATAAGTTGAGTTTTTGCAATTTTAAAAATACCGATAATCGATAAAATATAAGATAGACAAAAAGAGTATAGGACGAGTACAGTACACGTGTTTTTAAAATTAATTAAATACGTATTTAAAAACAACAAACCTTCATAATAATATGATAACATTTAAGGATAAATATTGTTTTAATTCCACTTAAATAATATAAATACTAAGGATTTTATACTGTCAATTCAAATCCCAGAGCTACATAAATAGTCAATAGACTTCACTATTTCGACAGCCTCCGTGGCGCAGTTGGTTAGACGCCGACTGTGAAACGAGAGGCCGCGGGTTCGATCCCCGCACCGAAACAAATATTTGTGTGATCCACAGGTATTTGTTTCGGGTCTAGGTGTTTGCGTAACCGCAAAAGTCTCTCGTAGTTACTGATACCTCCGACACAAGACTCGATCTTAGTGTGGGGTCAGGACTGTGTATGTGACTATTGGGTGTATTTATTTCAATTTCCATTTTTGTTAAGGTCTATGATGAGCCCAAAGGAAAAAAATCTATTTACCGATTGTATCCGGTTTTGTTGCTTGGATGTGCATGTACCCAGTTTCCTCCAGTAGATACGCGTAGATTCCTCCGAGTGGGTACAACAGGTGAGCATGTTGCGGCTCCACGACCAGCGGGGGGTATATAGCGCCGACGAATTCTAACAACGTTGCCAATGGATGCATAGAAAATGGCATGTTACTGTGGAACCCAAGGACTTCCTGGAAGAGTAGAAAGATAAATGAGGTGCCATTGTTAGGATTATATTTCTGATCAAATACTGCTAGTAAAACACTTGTGTCTAATTAACTTCTGTTATACACCCAGGTGACGTGACCCGCTTTTAAGAAAGCTTTTTTCTCCCTTCAAACAGCAGTGTAAATGCACTGTTGTGTTCCAGTTTGAAGGTAGTCAGAGCAACTACTGGTCATAATGAGACTTAACATATTATGTCTCAGGATGGCGAGCGCGGTGGAATGCCAAGCATTGCCTTGTAATTCATGGTGTTGTTTGGTTTTGCTACTGTCTCTGAGC
Organism: Deilephila elpenor; assembly: GCA_949752805.1. Lineage (NCBI taxonomy): Eukaryota > Metazoa > Arthropoda > Insecta > Lepidoptera > Sphingidae > Deilephila > Deilephila elpenor. Next base: position 849,466 of record OX457118.1, read on the forward strand.
GGTCGTATTGCTTACCATCGGACGAACGGAATCGTCTCGGCGTTCATCGCAATAAAAAAAACAAAACTGGCTTTACAAAGTTTTAATAGTTACGGGATTATGAGAGTAATCCAATGCTCTCTCAGAACAGCAATGTCTTTACCATCGGGTATTGTTACTTTGTAAAATCAGTGTACTAAAAAGGTGACAAGCTCGGACACAATTTTACTTGGATAGTCTAACGGCCGGTCTCTATATTCTATCTATCTTTAATTAGAGCTTAACATAGCAACTATTACTATGGCGATATATTTATACACTTCAATAAACAAAGATAGACATGTTTAATCATCTTAATTAGCTAACTACAAATAAATACACCATATCTATATATCTCTATCTTTGTTTACTGAAACATATAATGCATCTAAATATGTACCGAAATCTCTTGTTAAAGATAGATATATTTTAGACACTGGGCGTTAGAGAACAATAATCAAGGCAAGTTATTAGTATCGTTAAATTAAATAATACCTTTACAAATTGTATAATACGAGTATTTAAAAACGTTTCCTTGTGATTTATTTTTTTATTGACAATATTGGTTTATGTAATGATTGTGAAGTTACTCACCCCAGGGAAGATAGTTGCGATCGCGCTGCCGATGACAGCGCCCCAGTCTCCTCCCTGTACGTAGTACTGTTTAAACCCGAGTCTCTTCATCAGGTTTCTGCATACAATGCCCACTTGAACTGCGCCTAGACCAGGCCGTACTGCCGCCTGAAAGGTCATATTGGCTTGAAAAATGTTCACGTCATCATAAAAATCTTCGGTACCTAACTATTGAGAGTATTGAGAGACAGATCATGCTTGTTTGATGTTATCGTCTAAATGTCGGATTGTTGATTATAAAAAAAAATATAGTAGGATTAAGCATTCTATAGTTTTGCACCGAAGAAATTACCTATGCAACGTAGAAACTTCCTAAGGTAATTTTTATTGGAGCACTGTAGTGCATGCATAATCACTTACTTGTAAACACGGAAATTGTTCACAATTAAGATTTCTATCCAGAGGGCTTAAACCCTTATCCACTACGTTAAACCAGTGCGGGGTGACGACCTTCCGGGCTAACAAAATCCTTGTGAATACCTCTATAACATGCAGGTTTCCTGAACATGCTTCACTTCACCTTGTTATAGCGCTTACATGTAGACTAAAATATAAAGATGGTAAAAAGTGGACAGCTTTTAATTTTAAAACAAAGTATTTTACTAAGAAGGAGAAGTAAAATATGAAAATCTAACTTCAGAAAATCCATATCCTGGTAAGCTGGGCACGATGAGTTCCAAAGCAAAGTTCCTGTCCTTGTTAACGGAGGTGAGGATCGGGATAGCTTCGTAGAACTCCCGGACGGAACCGGGCCAGCCGTGGAGTAGCAGCATAGGAACTACCTCCACTCCTGCGGGAACCTAGAATAAATAAATAATAAATAAACACACCCAACAGTCACGGACGAGTACATAGTCATGACCCCACACTAAGGTCGAATATTGGGTGTGGGTGATTTGTCGTGGGTATCAGAAACATTCCGGTCTCACAAACACCTAGACCCGAAACAAATGCCTGTGGATTACACAAACATTTGTCTCGGTGCGGGGATCGAACCCGTGGCCTCTCGTTTCACAGCCGGCGTCTAAGCAACTGCGCCACGGATGATGTCAGGTATATTGCAGTATTTTAAAATGTGATTGACTGTTTCTTTACGCAGTTGTTACTATTGTGACTTTTATTCTATGTTCCTAGCGCTTGTTATCCAGGCAGAGAAAGAATAATTTTCTACAAAATTAATATCACTGATATTTCTATTCAATTCAGGAGAGTGCTAATCAATAGAGCTGATAGCGGAAATCCAAAATACATACTTCAGGCTTAACCCTCATGAAGTGTATATTCAATCCCTGAATGTTAGTGGTGAAGTGAGGATACTTGTTCAGTAACTTCTCCCTTTCAGCGAATGGGTACTGCTCGCTCCAGTACTTGGTCCAGGCTTCCATCTCGTCCGAATTGAATCCGTATTCGAAGCCGACGCCTTCGAGCGGCGGCGTGAGAGGTCTACGACGAGTCTTGAGACGGTCTTTTAGTTCTTTTACCATCTGAAAAAGACATTTTTATTAATATCAGCACGTCTTCGTCCACTGACAATGGCTTCTCCCGTACATGCAGGGATTGACTGGGGTTTAAAGTGAAGTAAAATTCAACTTCTTCATGCTTTCTTGTCGGTTCTTTTGACTTGACCCTTGCTTAGGGTATCACCGATTTGGTTGGTGAAGATTTAGTGATGTTGATGCCTATAGCCTATATACCCTTCCATTCACAATACCTACATTTCATAACTCTAAATCTGTCAAGCTGGTGACCAAGATGAAATTGATTTTAATAAGATCCTAAAAACACATAATACTCTTCCAGGGAGAGTTGCTTCAAAAATCACTTACACTTTCGCTAAAACTGATCTTGAAGGGTTTGACGCTGGTGTCCTGCTTCTGTTTGAGGTCTTTGGGGCCCCACCACTCCTCAAAATCAAAGTCGGGTAGAGGCGGTGGACTCTTCAGGAACAGGTAGTACAGCGGTATACTGATTAGCAGGACTGGTATGAGGAAGAATAGGAGACGAGCCATCTGGAAAAATAAAACAGTATTGTAGTTATCAGAAAGCGGCAGGAAGATGCTGGAGGCAGGCTGCTTCCAACAGGTCCCTGTGGAATTCCTTGGAGGCCTCTGTTCAATACAGACTTGTGGCTTAAGAATTCATAATAAATAATTTAACAAACAGTTATAATTATTATATCAAATGGTGATATACTCATCTATTGCCGTTTGGTTATTTATCTGGGGATTAAGGCGTGAGTGGAAAAACACATTAAAATGATCGTTTAGGATATTTTTTGCTCGATTGTGCTCTATCGTGTGTATTATATCATCCGGGCGGATACGCATATCCTACTACAAAAATAAACTCAAATTAGCACTCGATACTGTATTTGTAAACAATGGCGGAGTTACGCAAGACCTTGATAGCGATGTTCTTGTCTCGCGACTCGAGTGATGGTCAAGGTTACAAAAAACTCATTACATACATGTAAACATTACAATTACATTAAGTAGTTTATTTGTCGTAGATTTATACACAATATTTTAAAATCTGCTGCAGGAACCTACGTTGTGTCGCGTTTCTGGTTCAGACAGGTCATAGTGGAGGATGACGGTATAATAGGCACAGATCGAACGACATAGATCATTTTATTACGATTAAGACCGTATAGTAATTATTTTCAAACAATAATAATACTCCCCCTTCTTCACTCTCTCCCCCCTCTCTCATGCAATGTACCGCTATGCCCTTCGAGTCACAATTGAGCGTAATGACATTTGTTGAATCAATAATTATATCTACAAAGGAATGAATTATTATACCAATATTTACTTTCGAATAAGTTATTCTACATAGTGTCACGATAAAATGACTTTAATGCATCTGATGGTGAGTGCAAAGCGATAGAATTTGCATTGAAGTAGCAATTTCGATCAACACTCAGCGAAGCTGGCAATTTCACTCAGCGATCGAATAGCAGCAGTTGTTACTTTACGTCGATTTACCGTAATACATTGGTACCAAACGTTGGGCCGATTTGTATTTTTTTTTGCGTTCGCTGGCAGACGACCATGCGTCTCGCCTGATGGTAAGCGAGCAACGCCGCTCATGGACCTTCGCAATGCCAGGGGTCCAGCACAACAAAGTCGCTGCCTACCGAAACTGTACTTTTAGCGACCTGCGAAGTGGCTACCACTAGTAATGAGCTTAATTTTTATATTTATATTTAGCTAAATTAATTACATTGGTAAAGGGTAATGTAAATTATGACGCTCTATATCCGTTTTTGAATTTTTCGCCCGCCGGTGAGGACCCTACCTCACCGAGACGTCATGGCGTACTAAACAAAACCATGAATTACAAACCGTTGCTTGACACTCCACTGCGCTCGCCATCCTGAGACATAAGGTGTTTTCGGTGAAAACTATGTGCATTGCACTTTTTGATTATTCATTTTCACTTTTGATGCTATATTGTATTATATATGTTACCGGAAATGTATGAAGTCTAGGAATTGTATACATTTCCTAGGAAATGTATACAATTCCGAAGCTATTTAGGAAATGTATAAAATATTCTTTCAATAATTATTTTATACATACATATCCTAGGAAATGTATACATTTCCTAGGCATTGTATTAAATTCCAATATCGTATTAGGAAATGAATAAGAATAATGGTTTCTGTAATAAAACACGTTGTTCAAATGAGACTAATATTTTTTATCACAGGTAACAATCATAGCGTTAAATTCTATAATACTCGTATCTTCATGTTACCTATGTTACTAATTAAAAATAACCCTTCCGGTGTCCAAGAAGCTCATTTCGGGCTCCCTGTCGAGATTTATGTGACATTCTCCATTATGGTTTCTTAGATTTACGCGAATGTTACACATTGAAATAAAACTATTTTATACGGACTCAAGTCCGCCCAGTGACCACGAAAGCTGTAAAGTAATCGAAACGTCGGGAAGTTAAAAATGTAAAAATTTAACCAAATCGCGATAAAATCCGTATAAAATAGTTTTATTTCAACATTCTCCATTGTTCTCCAATGGTAGGTAGGTAGGTTAGGTTAGGTTAGGTTATGTTAATTGATTAAAAAACAAAAAAAAAATGATTATGTTAATTGATATCTTAAATATCTTACATTTCCGATTACTATTTAGGAAATGTATAGATTTCCTAGGAAATGTGTCTCATGTAATTTATTTTACACATTTCCGGGCGATTTTAGGAATTACATAGATTTCCTAGGAATTGTATACAATGACGGATTACATACATTTCCGTTAACATATACAAGGCGAAATCTGCCTACCCCTAAACATGGGTGGGGATAAAGGCGTGAGTATATGTATGTATTTATTGTATTGTATATTAACATAAAGAAATATGACTCACCTTTTCAAATCCGGTTCGTAAAACATCCACGATATATCAATTTAAAAACAAATACTGTCAAAATTTGCAGTAATCGTACTAACCTTATCAGACAGCAGTTATCACTTATCAGCGATAGCTCGTATCTACGTGTGGTATGGTGAGTGGTCGACGCGAGACTGTCGGTGCTAAGGTCGGTGGGACGTGTGTTGCTATTTGCTAATTACGTATGATAAGGATGCTTAACGGTACAACTTTAGTAGTTTATTATCGAGAAAAAAATGTACACCTGACGATAGCGTGCGTGAAGTTCGTAGTGGCCTGTTGGTAACGGACCCGATGCGGTTGATTACATGTTCACGGCGATCGCGGGTTCAAATCCCAGGGCACACCTCCCGTATGTAAAGTCCGCGAACCCGCACTAGGCCAGCGTGGTAGACTATACTAAGGCCACCCTCAATCGTACCCTCGATTGTAGAGTGGGCCCTTGCCCTGCAGTGGGACATATATGGGCTGATACAATTACCTGATGATAGAGCAATTTTGATCTGGCTAGAAGACGCAATTATACCGCTTGTCTGAAACTGGATGTTCCTATAATATGATGTGAGGTGGTAAAGCTTGTAAATTTGTAGTTGCCTTGACTGTAGAAGGAATGGACTGAACCGGTGTTGAACCACTGCCTCACATAAAACCGACGACTCTGCTATCGTGTTATTCAGTAAAATTTCTGGAGGCCCAATACCCTGTTCTCCCCTCCGTTCTATTTCTCTTCCCCCCACCCCCCTCCCGCCCTTTATAAGAGGCTATGAATGATTAGTTTGAATTGTATGTTTCCCGGGCATCGACAACCACGTAAAATGGCATTTGTCGAATGTATGTTCATAAAACTATTGAAGTCAAAATGAAATATTTTTTGTATGAGTAGATTTTTATAATATCCGAGGAATTTGAAATTCGTGGACAAAATATAGTTAAAATATGTCCTTCGGCATATGTCTGTGATAGATAAAATAACTACACTATTTTTATTGCATGCCAACTGTCTTAACTAATCTTTTTATCATAATAATTTTCTGTTGTATAAACATGTACAAATCGTGTGCGTCTGAAAAATATTTTGTCTGCTCCTGCATCATATTATGTTTTGTAATCTGTGCATAGCAATTATTATTTATGTCTATTCAAGCGGTCTGGCCCGGCTTCGTCCGGGTGCACATAGTTCTTGAGTTCCGTCCACTTTAAGAACGTTAGTTATCGCAGTGCACGCGATGTAAAGAATATTTTCGGTACATTTTTACGCCTTGTGTTGTATTATTGGAGTTTTGGTAAGGATCCCTAATTTTCTTGAAAATATAATATAGCCTATGTCATCTGGGGATAGTGTAGCTTCCCAACAGTGAATGATTTTTTCATATCGGTTCAATAGTTTCAAAGTCTATTTTACTCAAACAAATAAACAATCAAATCTTGCTTCTTCATAATATTGGTATAGATTAAGGAAAGTATAGTGATGTCATTTGTTCAACTTTTTTATTATCACAGACGTACAAAAAACATTGATTTTCCTTCATCGTATTTTCGTGTTGGCTTATAGATTTGATGTTCTCGAATTGATGGTGAAACTTTTTGTGCAAGCTTTTTTGTAATTCTCAATATTTGCACGACTTAGATAAGTCGGTTAGCAGTAAAGCTTAGGAACAATTTAAAACGATAAAATTAATCATATGTGTATTTTGCATACATACATAAACTCATGCCTCCATCCCAGAAGGAGCAGGCAGAGGCGCCACACGGACACCCACATTTTGCCTTGTATGTTCCGATGCGAGCCTATCGCCATATTGGGCACAAATTCCTAACTCGGGGCTGAGGTCTCGGGTTCGAATCCCAGGTCGGGCAAAGTGATATTGGATTTTTCTATTCAATATCAGCTCGGAGTCTGGAATTTGGGCCCGATATGGCGATAGGCTCGCCCTCTATAACATCGCGTGACGGAACTTACAAGGCGAAATGTGGGTGTCCTGGTGGCGCCTCTGCCTACCCCTTCTGGGATAGAGACGTGAGTTTATGTATGTATGTTAAACCTAAAAAATATTGGGCTTGCCCTAGTCTAAAACCCTAGGCACGCCACTGTCGAAACTACTGGCTTATGAAGAAAGTCCGTATAATTTCAATATGAATTCAACATGCATGCACTAAACTAACAGAATAGTAAATACTTATTAATAATTAGATGAAATAAAAAAACTTCTAGCAAAATATAAAAACTTTATTAATTCAATCACAGCTCAGTTTTAACATTACGCTTGTGCCAGTCCCTGAAAGCCTTGACAGCTCTGAACACATCTTCGACGAAGATCTCGGGCAGTTCAAAGGCCAGGAAGTGGCCTCCATCATCCAACACTGTGGTGTTGACCAGGTTCGTATACTTCATCCTGAGGACTGCTGGGGGTTGGTAGAACAGCTCGTTCTTAGCTTGCAAAGCCCAGGTGGGCACTGGTGTCTTGTATCTGATAACAAAAATGTTTTCGAGCTTTACAATTGATAAACATTAGATACGCCATAGATTATATTGCTGCAATATTTAGAGATATGTGCATACGGCACCATTACAACGTGTCTGAATACATGAATATCCTACAAACTTAGGAATTATCAGAAATGTCCTTCATCAAACAAAACGCAACAGCGTAATTCTTTCCTTACAATATTGGCTTAATATCAGACAATGGCATCATCTTGGTCGATTTTAATGACTACACCAAGGCTTTAACACCTTTTTTCTTTTTTTTTCTCGTTGGGAAAATCCTCATTGGATACGTGACTCTCCGGATAGACCGGGCATGCCGGACTTTTACCGGCCTTAAAAACCCCATGTCTCCATCTGCACTTTGGGACCTCAATATGAACACACCAAAGTGCCTCCAGCTAAACTCACTCACAACTCCACAATAGTACTACGCAGAAGAAACAGGGCGATTTCTTCCACCACCGTTTCGTCTCCAAAGGCTTTACCACCTACCATTGTCTTATTTTCTATAAATAAGACCAGCGATATTTTAAAGAAAAAAGTGATTAAGATAAACTCACGCTTCAAGATTCAGTTCGTTGAACTTTTTGCTGGTGTTCTCAGCGTAGAACCTCATGGAAGTTGTGATACTGTTAGTGCTCCAGTAGACCATCAGATTGTCGATGAGCTGTTCCTTCGTGAACCTGAAGGTGAGCCCACCGTCCGCCTTCAGCTTGTGCTCCCTGCGAGTCCAGGTGGCAAACTTCTCCAGGATATAGGCGAGGAGACCTGACGGGGAGTCTGTGAGGGATACACCTGGGAAGAGAGGTAGATTGCTTAAACAAATTGCTTAAGAATAGTGTTTTACTTCTTTACCGAAAGAAGAGGACGGTTTATACTAATCTGCAGTGGTGGATGTCACAATTATACTGTACGGTATCAGCCTAAAATTGCCCACCGATTACGAAACACCATGTTATACGTGTGTAATCGTAGTTAATTATACCTCAATACATTCAATGAAAAGAGCGTGAAGAAACCTTGTAAATTTCTCCACAAAACTGAAAAAACTAATAAATATAACTCATAAAGAAAATACAAGGACCCTTGTTTTTCTTGTTATTCCACAATAAAGAAATTTATGGCCTTAGATTCAATATTTCAATTAATAGAGGCATTGGTATGTCAAGAGTATTAAATATAGCTCGATTATCAGTATTGGTAATGAAAAAAGTAACATAAATATTAATTGCCTTACCAACTGTATCAGGTTTAGTGGCTTGCAAGTGGAAGTAGCCGAATTCCTCCAGTAGATAGGCGAAGAATGAAGACAGCGGGTACATTCTGTCTGCTAGATGGCTTTCCACGATGAGGGATGGTATCCAGGCACCGATAAAGGTCCTCATCATTCCGCAAAAATGCTAGAGCGGCAATAAAAATGGGGTTTAAACGATGAATCATGTAATATATTCTGGTTACTTTCTTTTTCTTAAATAATTTAGTACCCACACGTGCAAGTAGGTTCAAATAGACTGTAATTTTATAGAGTCTATCGAAATTTTTGTGGTTTATTTCTTCATTCTCTTTCTCGTTTTCTTCAATCACATGAAGTCAATTTCTTCATTGGCCTAGTTTAATTGGGCAGTATTTATTAAGCTTGGATTCATATTAACCGTCTAAAACACAAACTTTGCTTAACACGTATGAGAATGAGAGACAACCTAAAAGCATTTGATAGTGTCTGTGTCCTACCATAGAATATAAGCTGTGAGTGTGTAAAATACATATTTGTTTACGTTACATTTCTTCGTTACTATTATGTGTAATTTTTTGAGACCAAGGACATAAAAAAGTACCTGAGTAACGGCAGCATTGCTGTGATATCCGAGTATATCATCAGGGTACAGCGTGACCAAGGCATTGGCTATACCAGCGCCCCAATCTCCACCCTGGATGTAGAACTTCTTGTGTCCAAGTCTCTGCATCAAACTCCTGAAGATGTCTGCCGTGTGGGCCAGGTTCAACCCTGGGCGTAATGCTGCCTGAATATTAATAATTACAAATAAATAGCTATCTACACCTACTTTTTATGGGAGGAGATCTGGTCACTTAAACATTTTTAACGCTAGCATGTGAGATTCAATAAAATAAATAAGGTCTTACATCAGAGAAACCGTATCCAGGCAAGCTAGGCACGACCACTTCGAACGCGAAGTCATACCCTTGAGTTTGACGGGTGAGGAGCGGGATCGCCTCGTAGAACTCTCGGACAGACCCCGGCCAGCCGTGCATCAGCAGCAGGGGGACTATCTGGACTCCAGCGGGAACCTAGAAAAAGAAATTGTAAAAAGGGATGGGAATTGTAAAACGTTGGCCAGACCAATATAATTGTGTTGATTCTTTTTCACTCTTCAGTCACAGGAAGTCTACCTTTACTGCTGAGCATAGGCCGCTCTCAAGAATTTCAAAAGAAACTTTTTTTCATGCTGAGTCATCAGGCGGCTCTACCACTTTTAAAATCTGTTGGAATCGACTTGCATCCAGTGACTTTCGGCAACCTTGGCAAGGTCGTTTCGTTTGTGTTGAATGACGAGAGATACCAACTGCAATTGGACAACATTGAACCTACTACCAGGTGCATTGTAATTACATTCTCGTGTAATTATAAAAATTCCAAATACTCGGCTCTTCAATATCAAAATCTTAGGTTTTATAGCTTTCAGTAACAGTGGTACCAGAATTAATTTTATGCTTACGTGACTTATTTCGTGAGTTTTAAATCGATTTTCTGGGTAATTAATTATATAATTTCTCTCTTATTATTGATCTTTAAGAATAAATGTAAAAATAATTGACTTTTGACCTATAAAGATACGTTGCTCAGATCGCACGTATTAGCGAATCATTAAGTCTTTTAGATTTTTTTGTATAAGAACATAATATTATTAGCACTCTGGCTCTGTATCTGTATATAAATAGCATTACTTTTAATTAATAAAAGATCATCAAAGTATAATAATCTCCAAGTTTCCTCACCTTAGGTTTAACTCTGATGAAATGTATGTCCAACCCTTGGATGTTGGTCTTGAATTGTGGGAACTGGTTGAAGAACTTCTCTCGTTCCGCGAATGGATACTCTTCCGCCCAATACTTGATCCAACCGTCCATTTGGCGTGTGTTGAAGCCGTATTCGAAGCCTACGCCTTCTAGTGGAGGAGTGAAGGGACGGTGGTTTTTGAGCCTGTTCTTTAGGTCTGTTATCATCTGAAAATAAAAACAAATATGAATCAGCGTAACGAGTGAGGGATAGCTCAGTTAAGAGTGAACAGAACCGTCAAAGAGTTGCAGATTTGAACGCAGAGCACAGACCTCTAACTTTTTAAAGGTTTTCATAAGTGTATTCGCCCTTAGCTATTATTTGCTTTAAATACCCATACACTAGCGCTTAGTGGCAACGCCTTTGGTTAACAATAAGGTCCTAGGTTAATTCCCCAGATCAAGCAATCCACGTTGAGCGTAACGATTTGAAAATTTCCATAATAGTTGCCCGGAACTGCAATTCGAACCTGGCATTGCGATTGTTTCACTTCTTATCGCACTTAGATATGAACATAAGCAGGGTATGATTTGCACCTTTATCTATCTCTTAGGGAATTTAGCCTTGCTTTTATATATATAAAATGTTATCTATACTTACAGCCTCATCGAATTTGACTTTAAAAGCCCTGATGCTCGCATCTTGTCTGCCTTGCAGGTCCTTGGGTCCCCACCACTCCGATTTGAGAGGAGGTGGTGAAGACGGGCCGCAGAAGAACCCGTACCATACCGCTGCTCCGATGCCGAGGGCGGCTAGTAATAGAAATATTAACTTCCCCATGACCTGAAATAAACAGGAGAACATATGAATACACCCAACAGTGACATACACACACTGACTTCATACAAGCCTTGTATCATGGGCATCAGAAACAACGAGAGACTTTTCGGTCTCACAAACATTTACACCCAAACAAATACTTGTGGACTGCATAAACATTAGTCTCGGGGCGGGGATCGAACACGTGGCTCTTCATAGACCACGTCTAACTAGTTACGGTACATATTCGGTTCAATAACTTTCTTCTTTTCTACCTTTTTGCCTTTGAAAACCTGTTATTATCCATCAAGAATAATTTTACTTCTCGTGCAAAATAATATTGGTTTACCTAAAATCTCAGGAACATTTTCAGTTTATAATACTGTTGAGCTATGGTAATTATATGATATTTGTAGGTATGAACTCAAAATAAATTACATTCTACAGCCAAGAACTGGGATTGTAAACAATGCAAGCGTTGTTTTAAAGTATTGTTCAAGGTGGGCTAGTTATACTAGTAAAACCCGTACTATTGTTGCGCGGACTCGTATCCTGCCTCTCCCTGACAGATATGGGTCACAGGAGTGTATGAAGATAAGCCATATATATTTATATACAATTTGTATGACTCATATGATAGATATTAATCAAGGACTTTATCGATTACGTTTGAACATGTGCATATACTTTTGCCTGTCTTTATCGTGGAGTAATTTGATCCCTGTATCTGAGAATCACTGGAGCGTCGGTATCTTCTTATTTTTTACTTCAATGGTTGGCGAGACGAGCATAGCATTCGCTGATGGTAAGTAATACCACTGCTTATGGACTAATCAACAACTCCTATCTCTTATATCTTAACAATGATCCAACGTCTACTTTGTGAATGCAACGCCTTATTGAATTGAAGGTCTTAGATTCGATTCTAGGGCACACACTTCTCTGTACGTTCTACTAGGATTACATATGCATTCATAGCACCAACCACTTAAAACAAAGTGGTGTGTGATTACAGTCAATTGCATTATTATGCGTCGATTTGCCGATGAACAAAAACATCGCTAACTAATAGTCGCCATCATCTTAGATACATCTGACCACCACCTCTTAGGCCTCCGGGAGAATCTAAAGCGTCATTTACACGGGCAGAGTTTCTCGAGGCGAGAATCTTATTCCATTATCGCATGACATAACCGCCATAAGATTATGCTGTTGTGACAATATTTACACGATGAAACTTTTATATATCCTTACGATAATTGTATCTGCGAGGCGTGAAACTCCTTGTGTAAACAGGGTTTTACTCACCGAACGAAACGGAACAACAGAGTTGATACTTTCGATTTATTTTTGTCAGACATTACCACTCCGATCGAGCTGACGCACTTGTTATCTCTTTATCTCTTTAGATATTATCATTGCGAATTTGAAGTTATTTTGGATATGTAAACAAAATGTATAATTTGCACTACAGTCTACACTTTACACCACACGCCATATAATTAACAATTCTCGCAATATTTAACACAAACTTTAAATCAATCTAAGCTCTTCTTTAAGTTTTTTTATTGCAGTGAATGACGAGACAAGCACGCCATTCGTCTGGTGGTAAGCGATACGACCGCTCATGGATAGTAGCAAACACAACAACACCATGAATTACAAAGCAATGCTTGTCATTCCACTGCGCTCGTCATCTGACACATAAGATGTTAAGTCTCATTAGGTCCAGTAGTTACTCTGGCTACAATGTCCTTCAAACCGGCATACAACAGTGCATTTACACTGGCATTTAGGCGGACGAAATAGACATTATAAGTATTAAATTATAGCAAAAAGCTGTTTCTATGCACCGGGCTCCCGCGAAGTCCTCCTAATGACTTGCAATCGGTGTCGCGTGACGAACAAACAACTATACTACATTACAAGTCGACGACCTATACCCCACAACAATTCTCAAAGTGCTAAATGGTATATAACATTATAGGGAATAACTCACCCAGTAAAATGAATATACCGACGTGCTCCCACGACGAAGTTGTGATGGGCACTAAATGTAGTTGTTTATAAAATACAAACCGGTACGTCGAGCGAGTTCATACGTCACGGGTGCGTGACGATAAGTTGATGTAATTGTTTTATGAGTTAATGTCGATAAGTACATACTTACATAAACTCACGACTTTATCCCAGAAGGGGTTAGCAGAGGCGCCACCAGAACACCCACATTTCGCCTTGTATGTTCCGTCCCATGATGTAATCGGGAGCGAGCCTATCGCCATATCGAGCACAAATTCCGGACACCGCGCTGATAATGAATAAAAAACCCAATATCACTTTGCCCGACCCGGGACTCGAACCCGAAACCTCAGCTTTGTAATCGTATCGTAGTATAACTACGCCACCGAGGCAGCTGGCGATAAGTATGTAAAACAAAATCGTGCCTTCATTAAAAAATGTGTGTGTGTATTAGTGTACACACGTAAGAAGTGAAACTTCTTTATGACATCATTTTTCGAAAAATGATCTACTATTTACAAATTTACAGAATTGGTAAAATAAAGCTAAATTAAATAAAGTTTAAGTTTAGGAGGGGGGAAATTTTTGAGGGAATTTGGGATTTCTATCGGGGCCAATTTGTAGCCCTAACCGAGACGGTTCCGAGGATACCAAGCTCGGTGGGTCCACGACCTTTATTGGCCGAGATAGGTTTAGGGGGGGTGAGGTAAAATTTTTAGGTGGGGGTAGAGGCGGGGGGGGGGGTTAGGGTTCGTGGGGAGGCTATTGGGCACCTTAAAATATTTTTGGGTGGGGAAAGTTGTGGAGGAGGAATTCGGGAATTCTGTTGGGGCAGGATTGTAGGCCTCACCGAGACGGTTCCGAGGATACCAAGCTCGGTGGGTCCACGACCTTTATTGGCCGAGATAGGTTTAGGGGGGGTGAGGTAAAAATTTTAGGTGGGGGTAGGGGCGGGGGGGGGGGTTAGGTTTCGTGGGGAGGCTATTGGGCACCTTAAAATATTTTTGGGTGTGGAAAGTTGTGGAGGGGGAATTCGGGAATTCTGTTGGGGCAGGATTGTAGGCCTCACCGAGCCGGTTCTAATGAACCCAGGGTCGATGGGTCTACGATGGATATTGGCGGAGATAGGAATAGGGGGGGTGAGGTAAAAATTGTAGGTGGGGGTAGGGGCGGGGGGGGGGGGGGGGTAGGTTTCGTGGGGAGGCTATTGGGCACCTTAAAATATTTTTGGGTGTGGAAAGTTGTGGAGGGGGAATTCGGGAATTCTGTTGGGGCAGGATTGTAGCCCTCACCGAGCCGGTTCCAATGAACCCAAGGTCGGTGGGTCTACGATGGATAATGCCGGAGATATGAGTAGGGGGGGTGAGGTAAAATTTTTAGGGTGGGGGTAAGCGGGGGGGGGAGGTTTCGTGGGGAGGCTATTGGGCACTGTTTTGGATTTAGGGCGGGGGAAGGCCAGAGGGGGGGTAAGGATCAAATTACAAAAAAGTGGGTGGGACTTAAAATTTTGGGTGGGGCTTGGGCACGGTTGGGGGTGTGGCTTACTGAAGTGGGTACAGAATGTGTTCTAATGGTATACACTGTATTATGTCCAAATGTGGGATGATACACTAGTGTGGGATTCGTACTAAATACAGTTACAATACACAGGATTACTACTAAGTATTACTAATTTACTAAATAAATAAAGATGGCGCGTAACGCAAAAATGTGACTTAGAAATAAAGATGGCGCGTAACGCAAAAAATTTTCCAACCCCGATAAAGAAGTTTCACTTCAAAAATGTTTGTTTTTTGTTCATAAAAAATTCTGGCTATTCATTTGTTGATTCGTAAACTATGTACCTGTGATATTTGCATATAAATTGAAAAATCATACTATTTTTCGATAAATTATACAAAAGGCTAATCGATAAAATGACGCAAATCTTTGCCTGGTTCAAACTAATGTTAAAATTAAAATAGTGTTTGCAAGACGTAGTGTTTTATAATATGCCAATATGAACGAACTTCTGTGAAATTAAAAAAATATAGTTATTTTATGGATGGAATATACAAATATTTAAATACTTTGCCATTAATATTCCTAGTTTCTTATATTTCTTTGGTTTTTTTTTTTCCACAAGTTGCAACATCTCTCTGATTTTAATATGTGTCTTTGCTGTGATTATCGGTGTAAATTAAACTGTATTTAAAATTATACATCGATCAACGTGGCGTGTGAACAGACCTGCTCAATTGATATCGCGTTTCGACCGACGAAGATTATGTCATAGTGACCGCTATTTAAGTATTTACACTGATAAAAATGTACGAAGATTCATACCGATGTAATGATATTGTGGCCGAGTATATTGGCATTGAACTGTGAGGTTTTTGGTTCAATTGTCATATGAATTATTTGTATTGTTATTTTTTATTTTACAAGTAGCCGTAATTTGAAAGCCTAGGCAACCTAATAGAAATATAGTCGGGTACGGATATGGGTAATACCCATACAAATGTTTTTAAGCGTACCTTAGAAAATATTTTTTTGTGACAGCCTCCGCAGCGCAGTTGGTTAGTCGCCGCCTGTGAAACGAAAGGCCACGGGTTCGATCCCCTCACCGAAACAAATATTTCAGTGATCCAAAGGTATTTGTTTGGTCTGGGTGTATGTGAGACCGAAAAGTCTCTCGTAGTTTCTGATACTCACGACACAAGACTTGAACATAGTGTGGGGTCAAAACTATGTATGTGACTTTGTATGTGTATTTATTAGCTTATTATTATATTTAGCTTGGTGAGTATTCCATACACAAGCAATATTCTCGAGTTTTATAGATACATACATGCATACATACATAAACTCACGTCTTTAACCCAGGAGGGGTAGGCAGGTAGGCGCCACCAAGACACCCATATTTCGCTTTGTATGTTCCGTCCCATGATGTGATAGGGGGCGAGCCTATCGCCATATCGTGCACAAATTCCTGACTCCGGACTGATAATGAATAGAAAAACCCAATATTACTTTGCCCGAACCCGAGACCTCAGCTTTGTAGTCGTACAGTAGTACAACTACGCCACTGAGGCAGTCGAGTTCTATAGACTTTTACCGTAATCAAAGATCGTTGTTTAATATTATTATCTAACCCGTGTTTGCGATAGCCACGTCAAGGTGAAGAAGTAGTTACTATGCAAACTACATTGTTAATAATATGACATGCGATATTGTAATTTAACTGACTATAGCTTGGCAGGGAGCGGAACCGGCTGCGGAGACGATGGTCGTGAGTTTAAATCTACTATTCACGCGGATATTTCGACGTTTTTGTATTGGTAATTACTTTAAACTAAGAAAAATATTGGTAGGAATTAAAAGTACTAAGAGATATCCTATAAAACTTCGAGTTTGTTCCGACGTTACCACACCAAATTTGGTTAAGGTCTGATGGACTAAAAGATAATCATATAAAAAGATCTCTATATGGTAAAAGAGCTGTCGTAAAAATAAAATTATTTCAGAATTTGCATAAACATAAATAAACATCACTTAAGCGCGTAAATATTGTAATTGGGGTAACACAACAATTACACATTGTACCCTGTACGTAATCAATGTGACCTTTGATCATTTTCACCTTGATAGCAGTCGACATTTGCATACGTGTATACTAAATATTGAAATATTGACATCAATAAATAACAAATAAATACACCCAACAGTCTCGTACATAGTCCTGACCCCACATTAAGATCAATTAAGTCTTGTGCGGTGGGTATCAGAAACTACAAGAGACTTTTCGGTCTCATAACGATCCAGACTCGAGAAAAATAAAGGTCACAAACATTTATATCGCAGCGGGGATCGAACCCAAGGCCTTTCGTTTCATAGCCGGTGTCTCACCAACTGCACCACGGCGGGTATCAAATGTCTCGGAGTGACATGCAAAGCTTAGTCTAAATAATTTCCAAGTGGTATTGCTCTTAATAATGTATAGGCACGACGCTGACTATCAGGCGAGTCTTGTTAACTTGTCAAGTCTCTTAATGTTCAATAAATACTAGCTCTAAAGTCCTTCAAAATGGAACACAACAGGGCTACACACTGTTACATGGTGGCAGAGGTGGACAAATGGTACTTATCTATGCATTCGAGGGACCACCTTGCGATCTAAACCTTAATAACCATGCGTTATTATTGCTCTTGGTAATTTGATAGGCGTTTTAAAAAACTAAAAAGATAGAATCATTGGATGTATGAAGATAGAATCATTGAATTTGTGTTTGAATATTTTAACGTTTTTATGAGTTACTTTATGTACGTTATTAAACCAAAATAAAACTCTTCTTTCTTATTTGATTACAATAAATGCAGTGTCTTGGATACATTATTACGAATGATTTCGATTCATATTTTGTCTCCGTGTTTTTCTTACATCTGAAATTACACCTAAAGAATAAAAGATTAGAATTGAAATACCTTGCTATTATACGTATTATTATTATTGTATAATTTATTATCAATTATTATTGTATTTCTGCATTTCTATGTCTAATCTGTATCTATATCAGCCCAAATACGTCCCACTGCATGGCACGGACCTTCTCTACCATCGAGAGTACGATTGAGAACGGAATGTATTGAATTTATACATTTTCCATTTTATACATATTTTTTTTTAAATACGGAATTCGTGTAGTCCGTATCTTTTTATTTGTATTTTAAAAGATCTTGTTGTTTTTTCTCAGTAACTAAGTTATTGTAACGATTCAGAAATAATAATTTGTAACTGCTATATATATTAAATTAGGTTTTAATGTTACTTACAGTAACTTTTTTATATTTTTAACAGTGGCTTCTGATTCTGTATTAGTTTAATAAGCTTCGCATTTCGTCTTAAATTTTATGATACAGGATCAGCCTAGTTTGTTAATCTTTAGTTCATATTACTTATATGATATACATTCTGTTGATGAATCTATAGATTTTAATTTTACTAATTTATACAACTTGGTTCAATCTCCCTATTCCCATGGTTTATCTCATCATCCCTGTTTTGAGTGCGCTCTCATCCGCGACACGTGTCAAGCACCCTCCCCTAATCTGGTTTCTATAAATATTGAAGCGTATATATAATATTCAGTATGTGGATAATTAATATGGATGATGGTTTTGTCGCGTGTCTGTTTTTTAAGCAGTGATTTCATTATTAAATATTTTGGCTTTTGACGTGTGCTGGATTATTTAGAGCAACCAAAAGCAGCTTATACAAATTCAAATAAATAAACACACCCGCTTGTCATATAATGCTGACTAAAACTTAATAGTACAAGTTATGTGACTTATGTATCAGAAACTAGGAGGGTTTTAGGTCTTACTCCTAAGACACGATTAAAATATTTGTGCATTTCACAAAAACTGCAATACAGGATACACGCTCTCTTGGAGTTATACGAGGGCCGTCAAAATAAATAAAAGGAAAATAATGCAAAAACGAAACATTTATTTATAAACTAAATTCGCACGCCTTATAGTCTATATGTTCAACAATAGGCCTACAGTGGCTGAAGGAGGGAGACACTATTCTGTACTGTCATTATCTTTGTGCCACTGTATGAACGCTGCTATGGCCTTCAAGATGTCTTCTGCGAGGGGCTTGGGCTTCTCCAAGGCCAGAAAGTGGCCACCCTCGTCCAAAACTGTGGTGTGCAGTAGATTAGAGAACTTGGTCTTCAGCATTACGGGAGACATGGTTAATATCTCATCTGGAGCTTGGATGGCCCACATCGGCACTTGGGTTGGGTATCTGAAATCAAGGGGAAGATATTTAAAATATATGATCCAGATAAAGAGACTGAATCTACCCATATTCGGTAACTGTTGAGCATACGACTACCTTACAATGGAGAATTTCATTGAGAGCTCGCAAGCCACAGAATGGCTGGCCTAGTGCGAATTGACGGACATCACATACCAATGTCTATGTTAAATGCTTTTGTACCTAACTCAAATAAAATGAAATAGAAAATATTGTTAAAATCTCTACGGTGTACAGGCTTCTTCACGATATTTTCCATTACCGTTAAGGTGCGTGATAGCTGTCTTTAAATACACGCATGACTGGAAAGTCGGATGTGTGCCATTGGATTTAAACCTGTGCATTACAAGTGATACCTGGGTAAACAAAATACTCACGCCATGATTGTATTAGCATTCTTGCTATGAAAAGTCTCGTAGTAAATCCTAGAGGAGGTGGTGATTTTGTTGTTGGCCCAGTAAAGCATGATGTTGTCGAGGAGCTGGTCCCTCGTGTAGTGGCGCAGCAGGTCGCCGTCGGCCGCGGCGGTGTTGTTGTGGCGGGTGCCAGTGGAGAAGCATTGGAGGAAGTAAGCTAGGAGTCCGGCGGGAGAATCTGACATCGCGACACCTGGAAAAGGGCGTTTCAGTTTAACTTAGAAAAGAATATAAATAGGAAAAATACTCCTATTTTCGTCGGTGTTATTCAGAAAGTTTCTAGCATGATTTCTCTTTTACAGCTGTATTTATTTATTTATAAATTCTTTATTGTACACCACATACATACAAAAAATAAAATAAAAAGGAATTAAAACTAATTTAAATGGAGGTGACAATCGGCGGTCTTATCGCTTACAGCGATTTCTTCCAGACACCCATTAGATGGACTGACATACAACAAGTTCTGAATCGGTAGATGCCATTAGAGATTCAGAAAATCTTGTTATTGTTGTTCTATGTTAATTATTGGGTAATGTTTGTTGTATATAATTGGTTTGATCTAAAAAATGTGTTGTGATCCATCGATTTTATCAGAAAATAGCCAATTTTCCAAAGTTTAAATCCTTTGTTTTTTTAATTTTCTGATCGCAGGCTATTTGTACCCATCAGAATGCGACTCATAGCCTACGACACGTTGTGTTTTGTATTTTTCTGTATTACAGTGTTGACAATGTCAAGTCAGAAGATGCTTTACACTGCTGCATGCTGCGTTGCACTGCTCAGTGCTTACACCATCAGGTGCGTTGTAAATTCTATAGCACATTCAAAACTTTTACCGAGTGTGTCCGGCTTCGTGGCCTGGAAGTGGAAGTACCCAGTCTCTGCCATCAACCACGATGCGTGGGTCGACAGTGGGTAGATCCTGTTGGCTATGGCTGTCTCCACTACCAGCTCTGGGAAGTAAGTTCCTAACGCCATCAGCATGAAGGCCTTGGGCGTCAGGGCTAGCGGCATGTTTGAGTGGTAGCCCTGGACTTCCTACGAGAATACATAGAGCTGAATAAAACAGATGAGTGTAAAGGGGTTTCAAGTAAGAATATTTGTTGTCCGTCCTTGCGATACTATTATGAGACGGTAGGTCTCTCATAATATGTGAGAGGCTGCCTGTATATTACATATGTATATAAATATATTATACATGTGTCGTTATTGTGTTGATTATTAAAAAACAGAATGCCAACGCCATCTATAGGCTTTCAACAGAATCTACGTGACATGGGGACTGGAGATTTCAGGGGCTTTATAAAAGAATGTGAGGAGCATCTCAACTATATGTGAGCTAACAGAACGGTTATTTTTTGGATTCAAGATAACATATAGCATCATCTGAAAATAGTGCTGTATGCCCATGG
The DNA here is from genome assembly GCA_949752805.1 of Deilephila elpenor. Classification (NCBI taxonomy): domain Eukaryota; kingdom Metazoa; phylum Arthropoda; class Insecta; order Lepidoptera; family Sphingidae; genus Deilephila; species Deilephila elpenor. The sequence goes on from OX457118.1 coordinate 870,506, forward strand.
AGACTGTCTCACCGCTCACGTTCCGAGTGTAAGGTTGTGATTAATTACCTACGAATTGATCCGACATTCTCACACATTAACCAACGATACTACGTAAGCTGTAACTAGCTATAGAGATACTATACACTCCATTATAACGAACATACACCCAGTATTTCGTTATATATTTTAATTTATAATAGTGAATAATATATTTGGAATTACAGAAGAATAGGTAATAAACAAAACAACAATATTAATATGTAAGTACCTTAGGGAACAAAGTGCACATAGCAGTCGCGATGTAAGCTCCCCAGTCTCCCCCATGGACCATGAACTTGTCGTAGCCGATTTTGTGCATCAGGTTTCTCATTACCACAGCTATTTCCACTCCTCCCAACCCAGGGCGACTCGCAGCCTGCAAACAAGAAAAAATGGGGGATGTAAAAACAGGCTTAATTTTACTTCTAAGATATAATTTGTCTTAATAATTTACAAAATATTTAACATATATACATAACCTCACGCCTTTTTTCCAGAAGGGGTAGGCAGAGGCGCCACAAGGACAACCACATTTCACCTTGTATGTTCCGTCCCATGATGTGATAGGGGCAAGCCTATCTCCATCTTTAAGTATCGATTGAGAGTGGTGACTATAATATAGTCCACCAGGCTGGCCTAGTGCGGGTTGGCGGACTTACATACCGTAGAAATTCTTAAAATCGCTACGGTATGCAGGTTTTCTCACGATGTTTTCCTTCACCTATCGCCATATCTGGCGCCCATTCCTGACTCCGGATTGATAATTTATTGAAAAATACAATATCACTTTGTCCAACCGCAGTACAACTACGCCACCGAGGCACACATATTTAAAACCATCGTTACCGGCTTTTTTGGATTCTCTACTGATGACATATGTTTTTTTACTACCTCAGCTTTGTAGTCATACCGTAGTACAACTACGTCACCGAGGCAGTCCTTTAGAAAAATAACATTATAAAATCAACTATAAATGTCTTTATAGCGTTTTTCATAACTTTTATAAAACATATATTACAGTTTACTGTATTAACATGATTCAACTACAGGTGAGTAACATTACCAACCAGGAAACGGAAAATAATAAATCTGATTCATAACAAGCGTAATGCTTGATAACGGTAACAATTAAAACATTCCGACAGTTTAACTCATTTTATTTTTAAACAAATATTAAAGTATACTGTTGTGTTGCGGTTCGTAGGACATTGTAGCCAGAGTAACTAATGGATATAATGAGATTTAACATCTTATGTCTCAGGATGGCGAGCGCAGTAGGATGCCAAGCATTGCCTTGTAATTCATAGTGTTGTTTGGTTTTGCTACTGTTCATCATTGCGAATGGCATTCATCCTGCGTGGATCAAACCTCCATGTCCAGGTTCTTCAGCCAGCTTGCTGCATCAGGAGTGTATTTGTGAAGTTCCAAGATTCCACCGGGGAAACAGCGAAGTGGGCATTCGTTTAAGACATGGGCCAGGGTCTGGTCGGACTGTTCATGAGCGGTCGTATCGCTTACCGTCTGGCGAATGGCATGCGCGTCTCGCCAAAAATCGATATACAACAAAGGCTGACCAACTTCTATACCAAGTGACAAAGTAAACTTACATCAGAACAGCCAAAGCCAGGCAGACTGGCCGCAATGACTTCAATAGCGAAGTCCCTATCTTCGTGATCAGCTACCAACAAGGGAATCAGTTCGAAGAACTCTCGCACCGAGCCGGGCCATCCGTGCAGCATGAGGAGAGGAACAACTGTTTTGTTCTTGTTTTCCTGTAAAGAAGAACAGTCGTGTAAGCGTAATTATGTACAATGGCAGGAGATTACTGTATTTTTGTATTTAATATATCACTCGATGGTAGGTGATCACTGCCGCCCATCAAATTGGTGTGAGGAGCGGGAAGCGATAGGATGGGAAGAGTAAATGGGCACTGGGCATCCGGCAATCTCTGTCTATTGCAAATCGATATTTCTGGACGATATTGAAATTATCAAGGGTAGTCTAGTTACTTTGTCAAGCCATGATAATAAAAAATAAAAAATAGCTTCTGCCCGCAAACTTCGTCTGCGTGATTAACTATATTTGGAATTTTCCATCCCGTCTCGTTCTGTTCCGTTATGTCCTACCCGTCCCGTCTCATTCTCACTCAAAGCATGTAATCCAGTCCCATTCTATCCTTTTGAGTATAAAAAAGTAACAAATATATCGGGTTATTCGCTCCACATCTCACGGGAACACAACATTTTTCGGGATAAAAAGTAGTCTAAGTGTAAATGCGGGGTGTCAGCTACCTTCATACCAAATTTAATCGAAATACGTTAAGCAACATCTGAGTTCATCACCGACAACGGCACAGACAAACAGACAAAAATTGTAAAAATCATTGTTTATGGTTTTATTGCGTTAAGACAGACCCCTCATGTTGGTTTTTCTCATTTATCTTCCATGTACAGACATCGATTGGTTATAAATTTATTATATGTATAGAAGTATATAGCAATAAATAAACTCGAGACATAATTCAAACTCGACGGTACTGAATTAGCCCATAATCTGGCACTGCTGAACATCGGACTCCTCTAAAATCGAGATTGATTGAGAGATAGGGGACTATAGATTTCATCGCACTGCCTGGGTTTTACTACACATATTAGAATATTATTTTAAAGTTCTCAAAATTCCGAAAAGTCAAAGGTCCAAACCCATACCCATAGTCTTGACAACTGCGTTTAATTAATTACTAATTGTGCTAATCAAGCAGGCAACATAATGGTATGATTATTACCGTCTGTTATTTTAAAAAATGACATATAATTTTTAATTTTTGTTAAGTAATGTTAATATGTAGAGGATGTAACACAACGGATATACAAATAATATCCTTCTGCTGGTTTTTGATTGACGCGCGCTCGGCCCCGAACAGCTGGGACAACATGCGCGCATTAAGATTATGTTGACTATATTTTTGTGGTGGTAGGTATTTCATATAGAAGAGACCGCCTGGGTAGGTATCACTGAAATGTTTACTTTTCCCGCCAAACAGCAGTGTTAATACACTGTCGTGTTCCGGTTATGTCTCAGTTTAACGAACGCAGTGTTATGCCAAGCGTTGCTTTGTAATTAATTGTGTTTTTTGTTTTCCCTACTGTCTATGAGCGGTCGTATCGCTTACCATCAGGCGAATGGAATGCTCGTCTCGCCATTCATTGAAATAAAAAAAAAAGTTTTTACGGTCCAGTATTGTAGGTGATCATTGATGGTAATCACTTGGCATCAGGTAACAGTTGACTCGTAAGCCAGATTTAAGAAGTACTAAAGACTTAAGAGTAATATAACTCACAGGTTCAACTTTGATGTAATGCATACGCAAGCCTTGTACGTAGACGGTGTGCTGCGGGAGGCTGTTGAAGGCATTCTCCCTGGCCTTGAAGTCATACTCCTTGGCCCAGTAGTTGATCCAGGAGTCGAGGGTGTTGGTGTTGAACCCGTACTCGAAGTTCACGTTATCGAAGGTGGGTGCAGGGCGGCGGTAGTACTTGAGACGCGCTCGGAGGTCTGCTATCATCTGGGAAGTATTTAATTTTTAACCATATCGCTTTGTTATTAAGGCACTTTTTTATTAAATAAATAAAAACAATCAACATACATAGTCCCCACTAAGATCGAGTCTTATGTCATGGGTATTAGTAACTGCGAGAGACTTTTCGGTTTCACGCACACCCACACAAACATTTGGTTCGGTGCGGGGATCGAACCCGCGGCCTCTCGTTTTACAGCCGGCTTCAGACCAACTGCCACACGGAGGCTATCATTAATTCACCTGTTAATGCAGTGCAGTACAAATAGTCAGATGGTTAACTTTAGTTGGAGTATGAACTATGTCGGTCGGGCAATCTGAATATACACGCAGTGAAACAAAACACTACATACATAACTGCTGGATAAGGTCACTATTCGGACGAATATGAATTACCTATTACTACTTAATTATAATACAATACAATTGGACTTGAATAAATTTTTAAAATGAATATGCTAATTTTTTTTACTAATTATTACGGACTTTTTTGTGGATTTGGTTTAATTTTAACATTTTTTAACTTCCCGACGTACTTTTAAACCAATTAACTTTTTAATATAATCATTATAAATCAAGGGTAGTTTGATTCTAACAGTCACTGTGCGGATGACTAATACCTCAGTCCGCCCCGTGACCACGAAAGCTGTAAAGTAATCGAAACGTCGGGCAGTAAAAATTAAAATATTCAATGAATATGCTAGTAAAACTACCGCTGATCCCCCGTACGAACTATGAGGAATCTTAAAAAAGGTTGGCAGCAGCTTCATTGTACTGTGGCGTTTCTGAACGATGAAATTTCAGACTCACACTCAGATCGAGTCTTGTGTCGTGGGTGTCAGGAACTACGAGAGACTTTTCGGTGTCACAAACACCCGGACCCGAAACAAATACCTGTGGATCACACAAATATTTGTTTCGGTGCGAGGATCGAACCCGCGGCCGCTCGTTTCACACCCGGCGTCTAACCAACTGTGCCACGGAGACTGTCAAGGATTTTAACATCCCTCGAAATTGATTCCTGGTTGTTATGGTCACTTACGGCTGCGGTTTTGTTATAGTATTTACTGTGAAAAACAATTGTATATAAATATTCATTTAATGTATAGCAGTTCTTGAAATTAAATGTTTTAAAGTGATCTTCGGTTTGTCATTTGGAAATTTCGGAAGCAGTGAAAACGTCCCAAAAGTACTATTCACATTGCGCAGTCTATCATCATTGGTGGTACAGACCGCTACTCTCTCTCTATCTACGGTGGCAATAATTAAGACACTTTCATTTCCCACACTGAAGAAACACATAAGATGGTTGTCCTGTGTCGTGACTTCCTAGGTTAAAAGCAGGGTTGTGGATTTAGCAATGACGAAATTTCGAGGATTTTTTTTAGGATACGCGTAATTGGTATCTGTGTCAACGTTGTTCCTTTCGACATCAACAAAATAATTAAATATATACTCGTACTACCTATGTATATCAAATAGTGGGGGATAATTATCTATCTCCTAGACGTCTCCATTTACCAGCAAGTCTAGTGTACTACTTTGCCGAGACAATAAAACACTCTAACAATATAACGACAAATATACAAGGCGAGTGTGGATGGAAGTGTCGGTAGGAGTCGACCTCATCGAACCTACAACAATCGGTGATACCCTCAACAAGAGTCAGGTCAAAAGTACCCTGAATCGACGAGAATGCATGTAGAGATTGATGAAAGTGGATGAACACAAGTGATATATCAGGATCGAGTAAAGTGGCGATCCAAAGTCTCTGCCTACCCCTATGGGATACAGGCGTGACGATTATGTATGTATGTAATATTTATAACACTAAAATAATAGGTTTAGCACTACTTACATCATCATCAAAGGTGACTTTAAAGGGCTCGATTTTCTTATTACTTGGTCCAGCCGTGGGTCCCCATTGTGCGTCCAAGTCAACTTCAGGCAAGTTATCAGCAAAAACCGTTAAAATAATCGCCAACAGAAAAATGAACCGATGCATGTTGAAATTCTGCGGACGAGTGAACAGCGCGTGTTTGGCGGTTCTTTATATATTTTGAAAGCGTCTACGTCATATTTTTTTAATCTGGTTTAGTTTTGCAGATATTTTGCCGTAAGCCTACTTACTGGTGTTTAGAGTACAGTGCAATTCTTCTCAATATTCAATTATTTTATGACCCATTTTAGGAACAATACCAGGCGCATAAAAATGCGTTTATTTCATTAGAAAAAATAATAACCTTAACTGCATGTTAGATAGCTCTCTCTCTCTCTCCCTCTCTTTCTCTCTCTCCCATTCTCTTCAGCTAGTGGAAGTGCATTACTGAACATATACGTCCCTTATGGACCTCTACATCGATATATTGAAAGCGGCCTTATCCAGCGCCTTTCTTACTTAATCCAATCAATAGACAGCTCCCGAATTCTTTGTCTCCCGTTTTGCTTTGGAGAATTATTTTTTTCCTCCCGTTCTATCCCATCCTAGGACGGAATACAACGAACAACGTGGGTTGGTATCACTTCTGCTTACTCTTTCTAAGAAAAAGGCGTGAATTTGTGTATGTTTTTTTTTTTTTGATTGATTGAAGACATACCGGTGTCCTTAGGACAGTTGACGAGCTTCGGGGATCTTTACTAAATAGTTATAATCTAATTTTTGATAATTATCAATATCTACATTTGATCTGGGTGTTGGAAAACCGTAGGTCTCTCACAGTTCATGTTTTCTTCCTTGTATGTCACTCAGGCATCAGGTAGTGTCAATGTTGGATGTACTTACTTATCTGAATGCTAATGTAGATGCCATTGACCGTTTGTAAATCGGCATTTTGAATTCCAAATAATCATGCATAATAACTGTACACCCTCATAAGGTGCCAAATTTGTGGGCGATAATTTTAATTCGGCATTATTTGACTCACATAATAATAATATCGCTATACCGTTTTTATATTTTCTTTCCATAGATCATCATAGAGATAGTCAAGTTTGGAAGCTTATTGCTAATGGTGCTTAAAATAAGAGCACACATAGAATATTGTATCCTTATAGTTATTTGACTGCCTCAGTGGCGTAGTTGTATCACGGTACGGTTACAAAGCTGAGATCTCGGGTTCGAGTCCCGGGTCGGGCAAAGTGATATTGGGATTTTCTGTTCATTATCAGCCCGGAGTCAGGATTTTGTGACCGATATGGCGATAGGCTCGCCCCCTATCACATCATCGGATTGGAACATACAAGGCGAAAGGTGGGTGTCCTGGTGGCGCCTCTGCCTACCCTTTCTGGGATAAATGCGTGAGTTTATGTATGTATATGCATTTATGCATTTTAAAGGCATGTCAATACATACCTCTAACAAGTTAATGTGGTGACGCAATGTCCAAGGTTCGCTTGCTAGGTCGGCTAATCCAGAGCATGGGAAGTTTTCGCCATGAATATTTTCATATGAGTTTTTGGGGTTTAAAATTGTGTCCCGCATGGTACAGGGTGGAAATTTTGACGAAATTTTGATGTAACTAATAGCGTCTTTGGCCAATTTCTTTAGGAAATCACTTATATTGAGACAAGTGTATGTACACAAGAAAAACATTGAAGAAAATGAAAGGAAAATGTGTCAGGGTATACAATTTTTTTAACAGTTGTTGTTGATAAGAAACCGTGTCATTTGCGTACAAATATATTAAGTGTTAATTTAAAAAGTACCAACTGTTTCAGTATTCTACAAATTGTATTACGTATATAAATTGATGGGATAGAGCTAGGTGTCTTTTTTTAAAACATTTTCATTTAAATATTGATGTCCGAAATCTCACTCCCTTTCCCCACTTTTAATCTCACCTGGTGGTGGAGTCAGGTTTCCTTACAGTTTTTTTCCCGGTTGGCCCTATCTATGACGTAGTCTTTAATATCTGAATTCTAACATTATATAAATCACACAGATTTTATAAATATCAATAGCTTGGTTGGACATACCGAACTGACCCTTCGTGTTCACAAAAATGGGTAAAAACCCCCGTTAAAACAGTATTTTCTTTTCACCTAAAATACTTCATACAAAATCGGATTACAAGAGAAAATTTTAGTCGTGTACATAAAACTGCGATGTATTTTTTTGTTTAATAAAAGCGATTTCAATTTTATGCAAAATTTAAGGAAAATGATTAATTCTTACATAAGCTAAGTCAACGTGATTACGCCTGTTGATATTATCTGATATTTACTTGAGTTTTCGAAATTTGTCATATTTTTAGCCCCCTCCTGTTTTTATAAAATAGCTGACTCACACATATAGAGCATAGTATTATGGTATCTAATATTGTAATGTTACTATTTATTTTAACAGAAAACATACAAGTGCCAGCTTTTCAAAGGTTTTCATGACACAATTAACTTTTAAGTGATATGTGTTATAGAAACAAATAATTTAGTTATTATAAATAAATACACCCAACAGTCACATACATAGTCCTGACCCCACACTAAGATCGAATCTTGTGTCGTGGGTATCAGGACCCCACGGCCTCTTTTTTGTCAGCCGGCGTCCAACCAACTGCGCCACGGAGGCTGTCGATAAATATAAAATAATACACGGAAAGATGTTACTACGATGTGACATGTGTTTTGTTACGAACAAATCTATACATACGAGTAATCAAATAAATTTGTAACTGATCGATGTCAGCACAAGGAAGATAAATGAGGAAAACTAATATGGTGGGTCTGTATTAACGTAATAGAATTTTTATCTGTTTGTCTGTGCGTTTGTGCGTGATGAAGTCAAAACGGTTCAACGGATTTCGATTAAATTTATATTCGGTATGGAGGTAGCTGACTCCCTAGATTAACACTTGGGCTACTTTTTATCCCGAAAAAATGTGTTCCCGTGGGATGAGTAAGGAATTCAAAATTGTATATTTGCTACTATTTTACACTTAGAGGGATGGTTTGGGATGGAATATAGGACGTATAAAATTGGATATAAGAGGATAGGATTGCACGCCTTGAGTCATGAAAAATATTGAGACGGGACAGAACGGGATGTAACTGGTAGGGATAAGAAAAGCAGTAGAAGAAGGTAGTCACGTTGAGTTTAAATATAAAACAGTACGCGAAATAATATGTATCTGATGTGGACTGGACACAAAATGTGTCTGTACCCGGGCGGAGCCGGGTCGGGTCGCTAGTTGTACATAACACGTACACGACTCTTCTTTTTCCCGGTCGGTGGTCGCCATCCGAACGGATACGAATATATTACAACCAACAAATTATTTACTTTGGTAAAACCATTTACATTTTCAATTGTTATAGAAAGCAGCTGTGTAATTATGTACACGTACTTAACACCAAATGCTGAGTTTCTTTCCTGGAAATTGTAGGTAATATGGGAAACAGTTGAAGGTACAAACATTTATCGACTTATGCGTGATGGTTAGGTTATACAGGTATTTCTGATAGCCTCCGTCGCGCGTTAGTTAGATGCCGGCTGTGAAATGAAACGCAGCGGAATCGATCCCCGCACCAAGAAAAATAATTTGTGAGATTATAAAATCTGTCTTCTTTTATGATAGCCATGACACAAGACTTGAATATTTTATCTTATTGAAATAAAACTATTTTTTCCGGATTTTATAGCGATTTGGTTTAACTTTTAAATTTTTTTATCTTCCCGACGCACGTATAAATTGCTTTACAGCTTTCGTGGTCACGGGGCGGACTGAGGTATTAGTCTCTTATCTTAGTGTGGGGTCAAAACTATGCGTTTGAATGTTGGGCGTATTGCTTCTTTCTCTTTATTTTGTAAGCTTTTTTTACATTTTTATATTTGTATAATATTAAAAAACAATACATACATACATAAACTCACGCCTTTATCCCCGAAGGGGTAGGCAAAGGCGCCACCAAGACACCTACATTTCGCCTTGTATGTTCCGTCCCACGATGTGATAGGGGCCGAGCCTATCGCCATATCGGGCACAAATTCCTGACTCCGGGGTGATAAAGTATTGAAAACTCCAATATCACTTTGCCCGACCCGGGACTCGAACCCGAGACCTCAGCTTTGTAACCGTACCGCAATACAACTACGCCACCGAGGCAGTCAAAAAGCAATACAAATATTAAAAAACGATTAATCCTTTAGAGGCGAGGCTCAAGACCCAAACCACAGGCGACTAAGGATTCAAACTGAAGAACCTTCTCACTATGCGTGCCGCGTCCAGCAATACTGCCTTGGATCTGGCTTTTGACTCAACGGACAACGACCAATTGAGAGCTTCTGAAGATGATTTTTTTATTTTTTTATTATTGCAATGAATGGCGAGACGAGCATGCCATTCGCCTGATGATAAGCGATAAGACCGCTCATGGACAGTAGCAAAATCAAACAACACCATGAATTACGATGCAATGCTAGGCATTCCACTGCACTCGCCATCCTGAGACATAAGATGTTAAGTCTCAATATGTCCAGTAGTTACTCTGGCTACAATGTCCTTCAAACCGGAACACAACAGCGCATTTACACTGCTGTTTGGCGGGAGAAATATGTAGACATTACGGTGGTACCTATCCAGGCGGCCTCTCACATAAGAGAGACCTACCACCAGATGTTTGTCTAGACTCTTTGATATCAGTCCATATTCACATACACATATCTTTCCATTTGATATAAGTATAGCCTAATGATATGGGGGTCATAGCCAGTCATAGCTTTACTTAACAAGCCAACGCATCACCATCTTCACCTATGTACAAAAAAAAATGAATTTGTAAAGATTTCTGAATACCAAAGGTATAACAAAATGTTACCTAACCCCATTTGTCCTCCCTTTTTCCATGTTAACGCTTTTCTAATATAAAAGGAAAATATAAGATTATTCAATTCTTAAGAGTGCTCTCAAGTGAAATTATTTTCTCCCAAGTGGCCTATAAACTATGAAAAAAAATATAAAAAACTTTAGTTTTTCTAATTTAGACAAAAAGAGCTCATGTAGGCAACGACCGTGACAGGACTCGAACCTGCAATCTTCGGATCCGAAGTCCGACGCCTTATCCATTAGGCCACACGGTCATGAGGTCTACTTGTACAGATTTAGCACCGGTTGTACGTTCAATCATTTTATTTTATGCACACGTTCATCCCTTTATTTCAAGGGGGTGGGTAAAGACTCTAATAGTGGCATACACACTTTGCTGAGCTTTTACATCCTTATAAGTAATACCTATCGGCATACGGGAACAAATTACAATTCCAGGAAATTTATATGAGATTTTTCAAGCTGAAATGCCGATTCACTATAATTTGATTTGCTAACTCGCTAGTTATGAAATGAAGGAAACATACATCTATTTTAATTTAAAGATTTAATAGTGGTAGAGCCACGCTTTTATCAGTCAAGACTCGCCATGGTACGTTTAATTTGTTTTTATGTTTCAGTTTCCGTTTTATGTATCTAAAGACACTTCGTTCTCTTCATCACTAAAAGAAAAAAAAATAGAATCATAGCAACGTATTCCTTTAGCATTCAGGGCAAGATACAAAGATATTATGAGTGGTAAAGCCACGCTGTTGTCAGTCAAGGCTAGACATGAATGGGCCGGCTCGTACGGAGCGGTGCCACTGTCTCACAGGAGATCGACGTGAAGGGACGGCGTTGCAGGCGCGTTTCGTTCGTTTAGTGAGATTGCTGCAAGCTCAACATCCCTCCCACTTCCTATGCTTTTTCTTTCCCGCTTCCCTGTTGATTCGATGGGCGGGCAACACACCTATGATCCAAAGGTTGTGGCATTGGTGACATAGATAACTTACCATCAGGGGACCTTTTTGCCCGTTTGCCTAACCTAATGTATGTAAAAAAAGTGATATCAAAATATCAGAGCCTGTCTCTTTGAGCACGGAGATGACGTTAGCTGACCTACTGTGGGAGAGTAAAATCTACATTTTTTTCCCTAGTCTATACTATTCTAGTATCGGGTGTAGAACTTCCTTCCCCACTATCTCCTATCCAAGACTTTCTTCAGCCAGTTCTTATCGATGTGATTCAAATAATTTCCTAAGCATCTGCTTGGTCTGCCACCTAGTCTCCTGATGTTTTGTGGAGTTCAGATTTAGAGCGCAGATCTCTGTTTCTAATTCACATATTTGAAATGGTGTGCAACACTGTCAGATAATATGAAGGTTTCTAAAGCAGCTTCCTCCTGCGTCTGCGTTTCTTCTGCGTCTTGCGTCGATTCCCCAATGCACACGACCTACAGTCATCAGGGAAACAATCTTTCACGCACGATGTTGTGCCATCTAGCTCGGTTTTTGGTGACATTAATTGCTTCAGCCACATTCATGTTGAGTGTATTGATGTGATCCGTCTAGTGCTTTGGGTTCTGCCTCGTGATCTCTTGCCCTATATTCGCAGGAAGGAAGTATGTCTACGAAAAAATATTATTGAGACGGAAGTGTATTTGAATACGCATTAATTTCCTTCAAATAAAACAATATAAAATTAGTTCAAAATTATCTCTTTTTAAAAATATGGCGTTAGCTGGGAATCGAACCCGGATCAAGTGCTTATAAGGAGGCAACTATGCTGACCGTTTCACCGCCAAGACTCCTGTAATCTTCTGGAAGTTTATTTCATGTTTATTAATAACAGGACGTTTCACGAAAAATGATAGACGAATATTAATTGTAATTTGAAAATAATAATATAGACGCGGCTTATAAACGCGCCTAAAACTTTTTAAGTCTTATTTTTACGGAATTTAATAGAAATTAAGAAAGTTTGTGAGCCTTCTGGTTAATCCGTAATTGACGACTTTATCACCATGCGACGGGATTTTGTAAAGATAACGGCTTTAGAAGGCTTCAATGGAATCTTTTGTAGCCGTTGAATAATCTTTGTGTAAAAAATTAATTTTAGTCCGCCCCGTGACCACGAAAGCTGTAAAGTAATCGAAACGTCGGGAAGTTAAATAATGTAAAATTAACCCAAATCGCGATAAAATGTGTAAAAAAAATAATTTTAATTTATAATGGTTTCTTAGATTTACGCGAATGTTACACATTGAAATAAAACTATTTTATACGGATTTTATCGCGATTTGGTTTAATTTTTACATTCTGCGTAGATCGGATCGCAAATACTAGCTAACTTTTTAAATTAACTTTTTTAATTTAATAATTATATATTAAGGGTAGTTTAATTGTAACAGTCACTGAGCGGATGACTAATACCTCAGTCCGCCCCGTGACCACGAAAGCTGTAAAGTAATCGAAACGTCGGGAAGTTAAAAAATGTAAAAATTAAACCAAATCGCGATAAAATCCGTATAAAATAGTTTTATTTCAATTTTAATTTATTTTATTTTATTTTTTTACTTAATATTTATTATAGAAATCAAACGAAGACTTCCGGGTCACGGGTTTTATTCAAGCGTTATTGAAGTTATACGTTTTCCATTGTTTATCATTCACACTCCGGGAAAAATAATTCGATACGAGCGTGAAGTCTTTTCCATCAGTACCTACTAGGCGGGTGCATGAGGCCATATTATCTATATTTTTTGTATATATATATATATATATATATATAAACTCACGCCTTTATACCCGAAGGGGTAGGCAGAGGTGCCACAAGGACACCCACATTTCGCCTTATATATTCCGCCTTTTCGTATGCTTTTTGTATACCGGCATTACAAATAAACTAATATGCTCTTGACAGGTGGTGCAGTGTTAACCAGACAGAATATTCAACAGCGCAAGACGCCCCATGTACTTGCTTCGGCAGTACATATACTAAAATTGGAACGATACAGAGAAGATTAGCATGGCCCCTGCGCAAGGATGACACGCAAAATCGTGAAGCGTTCCACATTTTTAACTGCCGGAGGCTCTACATGTGGGTCGTACGGTCGATGGCGTTATACGCCGCGCCAGTGTGGGCGGACTCCCTGACGGCCCGAAACGTCGCCGCGCTGCGAAGGCCGCAGCGCGCGATGGCCGTCAGGATCATAAGGGGATACCGTACGATCTCCTTTGAGGCAGCGAGCCTCCTAGCCGGATCCTCGCCCTGGGACCTCGACGCAAAGCTCCTCACGTCGCTCTATTGGTGGCGTGTGGAGGCGGTCGAGAGGGGCGAGCGCCTGGTGCCTCGACAGATAGAGGCACGCAGGGCAGCGCTCCGCCAGGTCTTAGTGGCGGAGTGGCAGACGCGCCTAGCGCAACCCACGGCGGGGCACGCCGCTGTAGCGGCGGTAAGGCCCGTTTTAGAGGAGTGGCTCAATAGGAGCCACGGCGCCCTAAGCTTCCGGCTGACGCAGGTGCTTACCGGACATGGGTGTTTCGGGAAGTACCTGTGTCGACTAGGCCGGGGGCCGACGTCCCAGTGCCACTATTGTGGTGATTGCCGCAACGACACGGCGTTGCATACGCTGGCGGAGTGCCCAGCTTGGGCTGAGCAGCGCCGTGACTTGGTCGCGGCCGTAGGTGCTGCGGGAAACCTCTCGCTTCCGGCCATTGTGTCAACCATGGTCGGGAGCAAGACAGGATGGAGAGCTGTCGCCACCTTCTGCGAGTTCGTGATGCTCGCAAAGGAGGTGGCGGAAAGGGAGAGAGAGGCTGCCTCCTCTCTCCCCTCCCGCAGCAGACGCACTGGGCGTCGTAGGGTGGCCGACTTCCGGCCACCGTAGGGCGCGGCCTGTGGACGACAGACTCGGGGCGTCTTGTCGTCCGACTAGCAGCAGGCCTTGAGGCGGCGGCGTCGTGTTCCGCGCGCGCCTCGTAGTGGAGTCCTGCGGCCGGGGTGACGGCCGCAGTGGGTGACGGGGCCCGCCTGACTATGGCGGGCCAATACCCGTCGGGGGGTTGCGACGAATGCTTCGGCGATACCCGACCCTCCGACACACGGGTACGAGAGGAACACGGGTTGGTTTTAATTCAGTAAGAGTCTGACAGTCCCCTCCGCGCCTCCCCCGGGCGGAGGATGTCCATGAGGATTTTCCAACCCGATACAAAAAAAAAAGACGCCCCATTATATTTTGACACAGGACGAACCCGCGTTAACATCGTCTGGTTTAGAACGCAGCTTATATTAGAGAAGAGTAAACAAGAAACTCTAGTGCTGTTCTTTTTAAAATCAGTTTACAATACACTTATTGCAACTTGCTTTAATTCAGTGAAGCTTATTTAATCCCTCAGAAACTATAATTTACGTGTGATATTGAGCAAAATGCGTTTAAATGCTGTTAACCACAGGAAGATTATTAAAACGGATAAATAGTACCTACACGCAGTTAATCGGCTAAATAAGCATACATACATAAACTCACGCCTTTATCCCCGAAGGGGTAGGCAGAGGCATCACCAGGACATATCGCCTTGTATGTTCCGTCCCACGATGTAATAGGGGGCGAGCCTATCGCCATATCGGGCAAAACTTTCTGACTCCGGACTGATAACGAAGAGAAAAATCCAATATCACTTTGCCCGACCCGGGACTCGAACCCGAGACCTCAGCTTTGTAACCGTACCGTAATACAACTACGCCACCGAGACAGTCTAAATAAGCATACGTTTCAGCAATGTATGTTCAGCTGGGAAAGCTCGATCAATACTGAAACAATTGTATGTACTGGTAGCGCCATCTATCTTATTGTTCAAAACTGTTTCCAAAGCTGACTTGCCAAAACATGCGCGCTTCGAGATAATATTACGATTGCAGCCTGATCTTCCAATATTCGTTTTTTCTTTTATCCATTATTTATTATGTCTGATATATTGCGTAGAGCCAAAAACCTTGTACCTATTTTCTGTATACTACTGTTTTTATTATTGTGTACAATAAAGATTAAATGAATAAAAAAATATAATAAAGTATACTTTTGCGTTTGCGGTACTTTTTTTTACCCTAAACCTTAAACTTCACAGATTACTTGAACAGACATGTATACATGTATACAGGGTATATCAAGACCGCGACCGAAAACGAAGCCAGGTGGTAGTTTTGGTTGTAACAGACACAATGCAATTAAAAATTTTGCAAAAACAGCGACGAATTTTTTTTTTACGATATTTTAAAAATCATCGTGTTTGGGGGGTAAATACCAAGTTTTTGCAAAAATAGTAATTTAAATCCTTACGTACCATTACGTGTTTCAAAATAAAGCGGTGTACGTCATAATTTTAGAAAAACTATGTTTTTATCACTTAAATACGAAGATAATAAAAAATTAAAAAAAATTGGCGATTTTTTTTCGGAAATTTTTAGTTGCATTGTGTTTGATATCACTAATACTACCACCTGGCTTCGTTTTCGGTCGCGGTCTTGATATACTCTGTATAATTCGTCATTGTATTATACAGTTTCTAAATAGCGGTCCGAAATGTAGTACATTGTGGATGTCAACGAGTACGACCGCTAACGAATACTGAGGTCTGTACAAAGAGATGGTTAGCTTAGGTTAGTATAGAGATAAATTAAACAAAAAACAGTGGATAAAATTTAAAAAAGTTTAATAAATTTTATGTATTTCCTAGCTTCATCACGGAATTGCATACAATTGTTTGGAAATCCGTTTTCGATCTTGATATAACCGGTATATACATTTTTTTAATGACTATAAATTAGACTACATAAGTACGAATTTATCGAATAGACCGGGTTTATCCTCTATTACAGAAAATCGATATGAAGCGTCGGCTTCGCTTTCGCGTTTCGTTTGATAAATGGGTTTGCTAAAGGCCAATGAGCTTTTTCTTCTCTCATACTTTTCCTCTCCTATTTTGGCAACTGATGGAATAAATAAAGATCAAGACTTTTAAAGGTTTATTTAATTACTTAATTAACAACAATTGTAACGCACACCTACAGTTACAAAAGGTAGAAGAGCAAGAAGGGCGAAGACGAAGAAAGTTTCGTAAATGATCATGGGCAGCGGTAATTCCCGAATCTATCTATCTATATCAGCCCATATACGTCCCACTGCAGGGCACGGGCCTACTCTACAACCGAGAGAATCGATTGAGAGTGGTTAGGCCATATAGTCCACCACGCTGGCCTAGTGCGGGTTGGCGGACTTACATATCGTAGAAATTCTTTAAAATCGCTACGGTATGCAGGTTTCCTCGCGATGTTTTCCTTCACCGTTAAAGTGCGTGGTGATTGACTATCAATACACACATAACTCCGAAAAGTCAGAGGTGTGCCCTAGGATTTGAACCCACGACCACCGTGAACATGTAGGCAGCCGCGTCTGGTCCGTTACCATCAGGCCACCACGCACCTCACGCACGCAATTCCCGAATGTATGTATTAAAATATTTTTTTATTTTATTTATTTAAATTTAATTCCTAAAAGAATTTGTACAACCACAAAGGTTTTGGTTCCCTGGCAAACTAGGTTTACCTTGAATTTAGTGCGACAGTGTTCCTCCACAAAGTACCTCATATAATTATTTATTAGTGACTCTTATTTTGAGATATAACATTATGTTAGTAACTCTAGGAGTAAGTTAATTTACATAATCAACCTCTAAACCTGTTATGGAATACTTCTGTTATTTATGGATGTGTGTTTGTGTGTGCTTGCATGTGTGTGTGTGTGTTTACAATCCCCTTTACAATACCCTTGTAGAAGTCACCCTCCAAATATTAAAAGTGACATATTTACCCGGCTGCAAACACTTACCGCGTCAAATCGAGTCCCTTGGAAACGCTATCTATCTGCCCCACTAAGCTCCAACCTAGTATTTGTAATTGAAAATTAATCTTTACTGTGTATCATCGAAATCTCATAAACCAAGCACTATGTACTTCTATTATTATTATTTTTCCATTCTTTGCCTATTAATTATGTATTAAATTAATCTATAGTCCATCCAAAGTTAGCTTGGAAGAAATTGCAGGTAGCGATAAGGCCGCCATTGTAACCACGTCTTAAGTCATAGATAATACATTATGTCTTTAACTTTATGTATGCTACTTAAAAAGTTGCCATTGGCTTAAAACCTTGATTCTACAAAAGTCGTTTCTATAAAAGCCGAAAATTTTATACCACTACTATCTTCTGCCCGCAAACTTCGTCTGCGTGGTTAACTTTATTTGAAATTTCTCATCCCGTCCCGTTATATCCCGCCCGCCCCGTCTCATTCTCACTAATGGAATGTAATCCAGTACCATCCCATCCTTTTGAGTATAAAAAAGAAGCAAATTTATCGGAATTCCTTATTCATCCTACGGGAACATTAAACTTTTCGGGATAACAAGTAGCCTATCTTACTTCTAATACCATCGATGAATTATTGTGTATAATTGATCGATGTCTAATACCTCCAAGAATATGTGTACAAAGTTTCATGATGATCGGTGGAGTAGTAAACGCGTGAAAGCGTAACAAACAAACTTACATTCACATTTATAATATTAGTAGGGATTTTACGGCTTCGGTTTGGACATTGTAATTAAGTTCCTTGCTCCTAATATGTTAATAAATCTCCAATATGTCGGTCCATGCAATGGCGGGTGTATTAAAGCGCGCACCCAACGAACGAATTTCCCGCCAGACCTAAACACGAATAAGATAATTCAATTCGAGTTAATTCGAACTTAGCACAACTTGGGTAAGTAGAGTTGACACATCTTTGTTATTATTATTATTTATTTTGGACACACCATTGACAATAACACTAAAATTTACACAGATTTATAACATCAATGATCAAAGTCTGAGACAAGGCGTTACCGTCTCTTCAGGTGCGTACAGCATTCATAGAAAATTACACAAAATGAAATATTAATAGAAAATTATTTAGTAACAAAATTAAATTAAATTTCAATTATTAAATTAAATCAAATTAAAATTATTAAATTAAAATAATGCAACACAAATGTAAAATACTGCAAAAGAAATTATAAATAATTTAAAAACATAGTACGCAATAACTTAAAAATAATTAAGAACAAGAAAAATATCAACGAAACTGGAATGGAACATTAATCTGGAATGGTCTTCCTTACGGTATAGCCGTACCTTAGATAATTAATCTGGAACTGTCTTCCTTACGGTATTGCCGTACCTTAGATGATTAATCTGGAACGGTCTTACCTTCACCGTAGCCGTATCTTAGATCATTAATCTGGAACTGTCTTCCCTACGGTATAGCCGTACCTTAGATAATTAATCTGGAACTGTCATCCCTACGGTATAGCCGTACCTTAGATCATTAATCTGGAACGGTCTTCCCTACGGTATAGCCGTACCTTAGATCATAAATCTGGAATTGTCTTCCTACAGCGTAGCCGTACCTTAGATCATTAATCTGGAATTATCTTCCTACAGCGTAGCCGTATCTTAGATCATTAATCTGGATCTGTCTTCCCTACGGTATAGCCGTACCTTAGATCATTAATCTGGAACGGTCTTCCCTACGGTATAGCCGTACCTTAGATGATTAATCTGTAATGGTCTTCCTTACGGTATAGCCGTACCTTAGATCATTAATCTGCGAACATACCGGAGGCACTACAGAATCGCGGCAGCCCCAGCATTACCCGAAACGCATTATTACATTGGATACGCAGAGCGTTGAAAGAACTTTGTGTATAATTAACCCACAGAGCGCACGAGTACAGTGACTCGCAGTAAGCCCTGAACAATGTAATTTTGACGTCTCTAGTACATCGCGCGAATCTGCGGGCCAACATGTTGCACCGAACCGCCAACGCTCTGCGCTCCCTATCCAGGTACATGTCATCGGTCAGTCTATCAGTGACCCAATGCCCCAAGTACTTAAAGCGTGTTACTTGAGTTACAACTTAGACATTGGTATGTGATGTCCGTCAATTTGCACCAGGTTAGCCTAGTATTCTGTGGCTTGCGAGCTCTCAATGAAATTCTCTATTGTAGGGTAGTCGTATGCTCAGCAGTGACTGATGATGGGCAGATGCAGTATTAATATAGGTCAGTATAGTCTCTCCATCTGGATCAAATGTTTTTAATATCTTCCCCTTGATTTTAGATACCCAACCCAAGTGCCGATGTGGGCCATCCAAGGTCCAGATGAGATATTAACCATGTCTCCTGTAATGCTGAAGACCAAGTTCTCTAATCTACTGCACACCACAGTTTTGGACGAGGGTGGCCACTTTCTGGCCTTGGAGAAACCCAAGACCCTCGCAGAAGACATCTTGAAGGCCATACCAGCGTTCATACAGTGGCATAAAGATAATGACAGTTCAGAATAGTACCTCCCTCCTTCAGCCTCTGGCTATTGTTGAATATAATAAAGGCCTTCACAAGGAGTGTGGATTTTTCTGTAGTTTTTATATAAATGTTTCGTTTTTGCATTACTTTCCTTTTATTTATTTTGACGGCTTACGTGTAACGTTATTGTGAAATGCACAAATATTTTAATCGTGTCTTAGTGCCTCGGTGGCGTAGTTGTACTACGGTACGGTAACAAAGCTGAGGTCTCGAGTTCGAGTCCCGGGTCGGGCAAAGTGATATTTGGGTTTTCTAGTCATTATCATAATGGTTTCTTAGATTTACGCGAATGTTAGTCATTATCATCCCGGAGTTAGGAATTTGTGCCCTATATAGGGATAGGCTCGCCCCCTATCACATCATGAGACGGAACATACAAGGCGAAATGTGGGTGTCCTGGTGGCGCCTCTGCCTACCCCTTCTGGGATAAAGGCGTGAGTTTATGTATCTATGTATGTCTTAGTGAGTAAGACCTAAAACTAGGAGGGTTTTCGGAGACCAAAGTCACATAACTTGTACTTTTAAGTTTGGTCAGCATTATATGACAAGTGAGTGTGTTTATTTATTTGAATTTGTATAAGCTGCTTTTGGTTGCTCTAAATAATCCAGCACACGTCAAAAGCCAAAATATTTCATAATGAAATCACTGCTTAAAAAAACAGACACGCGACAAAACTAACATCCATATTAATTAACCATACATATAATGAATATTTTTTCATCACCGCATCAATATTTGTAAGGGGTTCAAACAACATCTTTCGGCACTCAAGTCAACCTCACCGGCTCGTGATACACCCTGCCGACCAACAGACGAGGCTCTGACGTCACACCCACCAACCCGCATTGGACCAGCGTGGTGGGTTATGGTTCAATCCCCTTTTCTTCATGAATCACACCAATACACAATGTCCCCAAGTGCCCGGCGACTCGGGGGCCAACGCTGATGACAGTAAGGTCCCATAGAGTCAGAGGCGAGATGAATCTCCGGGCAGCGGTCTCAAACTGTCTAACGACTAAAGCTATTAAAATGGACACCGAAAAACTTAACATTCTTACCTATAACGTCAAAACTCTACGAACTGAAGAACGATTGATAGAACTAGAGAATGCACTTCAATACATCAACTGGGACATTATAGGATTATCAGAAGTAAGACGCAAAGGCGAAAACACTAGAACGCGAACAAAATATCTTCTTCTACCATGGAACGGACAGCCAATATGGTGTAGGATTTTTAGTCGCCAAACGATGGAAATCTAATATCATAGAGTTTATTGGGTACTCTGATAGAATAGCTGTATTAAAATTTTACATATCTAATAAAACAACTCTAACAGTAGTTCAAGCCTATGCACCCACATCTTCACATCCCGATGCCGAAGTCGAGGACTTCTATGACATACTCAACAAAGCATGCGACGAAAATAGAGAAACCTGGACTATCGTTATTGGGGATTTTAACGCGAAAGTTGGCATAAGACAACAACAGGAGTCCAATAGCATCCTTGGCCAATATGGACTTGGTACCAGAAATCTCCGAGGAGACCAACTCCTAAACTTTGCCTTTGGACAAGGCTTTAATATAAGTAACAGTTATTTCTGCAAAAAACCACAACGACGTTGGACTTGGTTCTCTCCAGATAAAACTACAAAAAATGAAATCGATTATTGCCTCTCTTCGAACAAGCAAATCGTGCATAACGTAGGCGTACTAAATGCTATAAAATTCAGTTCAGATCACCGCCCCTTAAGACGCATCTTGAAATTCCAATCTAAAATACATAGACTCCTTATGATAAATAGAACAATAAGAAGATTAGATAAAAACACCTTGATCAGCAACAAAGAGAAGTTTTGCTTAGACTTGAAAAATAGCTTTGATTTGTTAGGTACACAAAACTGCAATGACGCCCAAACACAATATTCTCATTTGTTATGTTGTATAAATTCAGCGAGTCGTAAAATTAAAATCACCAAATCCAAATTCAGTAAACTTACAGATCAGTCCATAAAACTTATAGAAGAAAGGCAGAAGCTAATATTGTATACTGATGAATATAGAAGAAAGGACAAAGCAGTCAAAAGAAGTATACGTACAGATATTATAAATTACAATGTAAAATTAATAAAAATAGCCCTAGAGAAAAACAAATCGTTAAGAATTGCTATGAGAGGAGTAGAATCAGGAAAATTGACTGCGACAAATTAAAGACCAAGATGGAACGAGACATAGAGATCAAAATAAAATATTACAAGTATGCACAACTTTTTATAAAAATATTTATGCAGATAGAAGCCCTGACCCGATTTACACAACGGACACATATTCATGCCCAGACGATATACCACCCATCACAAGCCTAGAAGTGCATCGAGCGCTTGCCTCTATGAAATTTGGAAAAAGCCCCGGGGACGATGGCGTTACAACCGAGGCTCTCAAAGTAGGAGAACCTGCTCTACAGCCGTATCTAACTAATTTATACAACACAATAATAAAAACTGGCGCTCTGCTTAAAAATTTTTGCCATTCCAAAATCATTTTACTGCACAAAAAAGGCGATAAAACAGAAATTGGAAATTATCGCCCAATCAGTTTGATATCCCATATAAAGCCTTCGTTAAAATAGTCGATAACAGGATTTCAGGACAACTGGATAGACATCAGCCACCTGAACAAGCGGGTTTCCGTCGTGGTCTTTCAACTATTGACCACCTACAAGCAGTTAATCAGATAATTGAAAAATACACTGAATTCAAACTTTCCCTGTATCTCGCGTTCGTGGATTACACCTAAGCCTTCGACAGTTTGAATCATGCCGTTATTTTTAAAACCCTACAAAACCAAAATATACCTCAAACTTCCATCCATATTCTACAAAAAATATATTCCAACAGCACAGCCGCTATCAAACTAGAAAATACAGGACCGTCCTTTCCCATAAAACGAGGGGTGAAACAAGGAGACCCGCTTTCCCCGAAATTATTTACAGCCGCGCTGCAAGAAGTTTTTAATAACTTACCATCCAGTTGGGAAGAGAAGGGCATTGTGGGCGAAAAAATATTAACCAATCTACGTTTTGCTGACGACATTGTCCTTTTCTCATCTTCTGCATCAGAGCTTGAAACTATGCTCAACGAACTACACACTGCAAGCCTCGAGGTTGGACTAAGCATGAATATGCCATCCATCCATCCATCCATCCATCAGCCAAAGGACGTCCACTGCTGAACATAGGCCTCTCCCAAAGATTTCCACAGTGACCTGTTGGAGGCAGCCTGCATCCAGCGACGTCCCGCCACCTTTACCAGGTCGTCTGACCATCTTGTGGGTGGACGTCCTACGCTGCGCTTTCCGCTACGTGGCCTCCATTCGAGAACTTTTTGGCCCCATCGGCCATCAGTTCTCCGCGCTATGTGCCCCGCCCATTGCCACTTCAACTTACTAATCCGCTGGGCTATGTCGGTTACTTTAGTTCTCCTACGGATCTCCTCATTTCTGATTCGATCTCGTAGGGAAACCCCGAGCATAGCCCTCTCCATAGCTCGTTGAGTGACTTTGAGCCGCCTAACAAGGCCCATAGTGAGAGGCCACGTCTCGGTGCCGTATGTCATCACTGGCAACACACAACTATCGAAGACTTTCGATTTGAGGCACTGAGGTATTTTGGACAAGAAGACGTCACGTAGTTTCCCGAACGCTGCCCAACCGAGTTGGATTCGCCGATTGACCTCTCTCTCGAAGTTGGACCTGCCTAACCGGACCACTTGTCCTAAATAGACATATTCGTCTACAACTTCAAGAGTCGAGCCCCCAACTCCAATGGGGGTGGGCACAACATGGACATTCGACATGATCTTCGTTTTGTCCATGTTCATTTTAAGACCCACCTGTTGGGAGACTCGATTGAGGTCTTCGAGCATAGTGCTAAGGTTCTCCAGCGATTCTGCCAAGACTACAATATCGTCGGCAAATCGAAGGTGAGTGATATACTCGCCGTTGATGTTGATGCCGAATCCTTTCCACTGCAAGAGCTTGAAGGCGTTTTCCAGCGCGGCAGTGAACAGTTTCGGAGATATGACATCTCCCTGTCTCACGCCTCTCTGTAGTGGAATAGCCTTCGTGCTCTGATCTTGTACTCGGACCGACATGGTGGCGTTGTTGTATATACACTTCAACACTTCGATGTACCGATAGTCTATGTGGCACCGCTGGAGAGACTCTAGCACAGCGGCCCAGGTTTCGATCGAATCAAAGGCTTTCTCATAGTCCACAAACGCTAAACAAAGCGGCAAGTTATATTCCCCGGTTTTTTGTATAACTTGCCGAAGCGTATGAATGTGGTCTATGGTACTAAAGCCTTTTCGGAAACCGGCTTGTTCGGGAGGCTGGAAGTCATCAAACCTGCGTTCGAGACGATTTGTGATGACCCTCGAAAACAGCTTATAGACATGACTCAGGAGCGAGATGGGCCTGTAGTTCTTCAGCAAAGTGTTATCACCTTTTTTGAAGAACAGTACCACCACGCTCCTGCTCCATGCCTCTGGCGTTGATCCCTCGAGGAGAACGGAATTGAAGAGCCTCTGAAGGACTTTCAGTATCGGCGCTCCGCCCGCTTTCAGAAGCTCTGAAGTGATTCCGTCCTCACCCGGCGCCTTGTTGTTCTTAAGCTGCTTCAGGGCCATCTCAATCTCACACAGGCTGATGTCCGGGATATCATCGCTAAAGTGTCGGATCAACTCGGCTCTCGGGTCTTCGGCCGAGCTAACAGTAGGTTCGGCAACCGAGGTGTAAAGCTGTCCGTAGAACCTCTCGATCTCCTTTAAAACCTCTGCCCTCGTCGACACTACGCGGCCGCCGTCCGTCTTCAGCCTACACAACTGGCTTTGCCCAATAGATAAGTCTCTTGCAAACACTTTGGAGCCTCCATTCCGCTCAATTGTCTCTTTAATGCTCACAGTATTGTGAGCACGGACATCGTGTCGCAAGGACTTCCAGATCCGTCTATTGAGCTGCCTATATGCTTCGGCGTCATCGGAAGACTGCAGCGCCATAGATCGACGTTCGGCCATGAGGTCAAGAGTGTGGATCGAGAGTTTTTGTGGTCTATCTCTACGGCGAGGTCTAAAATACTTAGATCCCACCGTATGGACAGCTTCTACCAAACCGCTGTTTAGCTCGTCCACTGCAAGGTTTTCTTTGAGACAATCAAAGCGATTTGCCAGCTCAAGTTGAAAGCTCTCGGGGTTTTGGATATGGGCGCGAGTAGGTCGGAGCGTAGATTTCATCAAGCGACGCCTTTCTAATTGGACATTGATATTCAATGAGCCCCTTACCAGTCGGTGATCACTGCCGGTTTTCACCCTGTTGATCACAGAGACATACTGAACATCCGTCTATTCGTCGTCAAGATGAAATCTATCTCGTTTCTCGTAGAACCGTCAGGACTCAGCCAGGTCCATTTCCTGTGAGGCGGCTTCTGGAAAAAAGAGTTCATCGCAAAGAGTCCCTCTTTCTCCAGAAAGTCGGCCAGCCTCTGGCCCCTGGGGTTCCGTTGCCCATGTCCAAATTGCCCCACTTTCAACTCTGCATCGCTTCTCATGCCCAACTTTGCGTTGAAGTCTCCCATAACAACATTGAAGTAGGTTTTGGAAGTATGTATGGCCCGACTAATGTCCTCATACATCTCCTCTACTTCTTCATCTGGGTGTGTCGAGGTCGGCGCGTATACCTGTATGACCTTCAACGAATATCTTTTTGATATTCTGAGTATAAGGTACACTACCCTGCTCGACACACTTTCGATGGATACGATGTTGTTGATGATAGACCTGTGGACGAGAAATCCGACACCTCCTCGGGACTGTTGGTCGTCCCCCCGGTAGAAGAGCAGGTTACCGGACTTCAGGGTTATCGTATCCTCCCCGATTCTACGGACTTCCGATAACCCCAAAATGTCCCAGTGTAACCCACTCAATTCTTCTTCCAGTTCGACAATCTTCTCGTCTGTCCTCAACGTGCGTATGTTGTGTGTTACCAGGGCCAGTCGTCGTCGGGGGTGGTAGCCGGGGCCAACCCGGGGATTCTTAGCACCCCCTGCCCCGCCGTAACCATGGCCGCTACCATAGCCAGGAATAGCGGGGCTGCCGGGGACTGGGGGCCTGGTCCTGGTTCTGCTCATCATTGAGAGGATTTTGCCAATACTCGCCACGCTTGGCAGGCGGGTTGGCGAGCGCAGAGGGGAGGGGGGCGACGCGTTGATGACGCTGCTGCCCGTCATCAACCGGGGGAAGGGAAATAGGGTTTGTGGGTGGAGGATGTTATGGGAAAGGGAAGTATGGCCTGTAGGAGTGGATACTGCAGTCACGGAAGGGAAGGTTGGTAGTGACTGCAGTAGCTCGGGGGCCGAGGTCGCGTACTCGTAGCACCTATTCTAGGGACAGGCCATAACCACTAGATAGGAGCATCCCTGACCGAATATGCCAAAGACGAAGGTAATGTCGAACGCCAGACAACTAAAAACCAAGATAGGAGACGTGGAGTTTGCATACGTCGATGAGTATCTAGGCCAAATAGTATCCTTCCAGAACCGGCAAGAAGCCGAAGTCAAGAGACGTATCGCAAACGCCTGGAAGAGCTACTGGTCTATGAAGAACTTGCTTAAGAACAATCTTCCGCTCACTCTTAAACGGAAACTCATGGACGTGTGCGTTCTTCCCGTCCTTACATATGGCTCTCAGACCTGGTCTTTGACTAAAGTGCAAAAGTCCGAACTCGGGGTTTGCCAGCGGGCTATGGAGCGCAGCATCCTGGGTGTAAAATTATGCGACCGCATAAGAAACAGAGATCTGCGCACCAGAACAAAAATCGTGGACGTTGGGCAGCAAACTGCCAAATTAAAGTGGGACTGGGCAGATCACGTCTGTCGTATGTCAGACGAACTGTGGGCTAGAACTGCTACCGTATGGACTCCACAAAACTTAAAAAGACCTCGTGGTAGGAGGAGATATGACTTGGACCATTTCGATACCAACTGGTGGAAGAAAGTTTTGGATAGAGACGGGTGGAAGAAGGATAGGGAGGCCTTTGCCCTGCAGTGGGACAGTATAGGCTAGAAAAAAAAAAAACAATATTTATTGAAAGCAGATTAGCGGAGGGCGCTTGACACGTGTCACGGATAAGAGCGCACTCAAAACAGGGATGATGAGACAAGCCATGGGAAAAGCGAGATTGAACCAAGTCTTATAAATTAGTAAAATTAAATATATAGATTTATCAACAGAATGTACATTATATACGTAGAAGTAATATGAACTAAAGAACTAGAAAAGAACACAAATTAGGCTGATCCTGTATCTTAAAATTTTAGACGAAATTCGAAGCTTCTGTTAAAAAATATAAAAACAGTTACTGTTGAGTATATTTTTTACATATTCTTTAATATGCATCGAAAGTAACATAAAAACCGAATATATTATGTAATGTAGTTACAAATTATTCTTTCTGAATCGTAACAATAACTAAGTTACTGAGGACAATTAACAAGGTCTTTTAAAATATCAATAAAAAGATATGGACTACACGAATTCCTAATTATAAATAAAATAATAAAATATAAAATAGCAAATGTATAAATTCAATAAATTCCTTTCTCAATCGTAGTCGCGATTGTAGAGAAGGCCCGTGCCCTGCAGTGGGACGTATTTGGGCTGATACAGACCAGACATAGAAATGCATAAATACATATAATCGCCAGGTATTTAAATTTTAATCTTTTATTCTTTCTTTTTATTTCAAAAACACGAAGAAAAAATATGAATCGAAATCATTCGTAATAATAATATATCCGAGACACTTCATTTACCATAATTAAATAAAAAGGAGAGTTTTATTTTTATATAATTACGAACATAAAGTAACTCAAAAAATAATTAAAAATTCAAACACAAATTCAATGATTCTATCTGCACACATCCAATGATTCTCTTTTTAGTTTTTTAAAACGCCTATCAAATTACCAAGAGCAATAATAACCATGCGGTTATTAAGGTTTAAAACTTTAAATCGCAAGGTAGTCCCTCGAAAGCATAGATAAGTACCATTTTGTCCACTTCTGCCACCAAGTAACAGTATGTAAGCCCTGTTGTGTTCCGTTATGAAGGGCTTTAGAGCTAGTAATTACCCGACACTATGAGACTTGACAAGTTGACAAGACTCGCCTGATGGTAAGCGTCGCGCCTATACATTATTAAGAGCAATACCACTTAGAAATTATTTAAACTAAGCAGTGCATGTCACTGCACTGCCCTCGGCACCCCGAGACAGTTGATAGCCGCCGTGGTGCCATGCTGCCAAGTCGTAAGTATTTTTTGTTTCTTGAGTATATTAAATCCAATTAATGTTTTCAGTAGATAAATTCCTTCAATAACTTGACTTGAGTCAAAAATCGCATCCAAAGTAATATCATAAGTTAACATATTATTACGTTTTCCAATCAGTAACTAAGTATATCAAATCTTTCACATCTGTAAATTCACGTTCATTCTGGCATCAACTCTTTATAAATATAGTCGAAAGCAAATCTATGGTAATTATTAATATTTACAAAGGTCCTAAGTTCTGTCTGCTACTTTTTAAATGTTATCTGTAAATCTTTTCAGATAAAAATTATAATATATACAATATGTACAATCTGTAAAATACAATTAATAAAAATTCTAACGAACGTTACTATTTGTACATGACAAATTACATAAATGTTTTCTAATTTATAAATTAAATGCAACTAAAAATAAACAAATCCAGGTAAGACTAATCAATTTTCATATGTACAACAAAACAATGCTATTTACAAGAAGTTAAATTTGCCCAACCGTACTAATAATGAAATCAAATAGTGAAATGAGTTTATGAGTATGAGTTCACCCTTCACCATTGGCGCTGGCTGACGCATACCGCGCCGGAACAAAAGATCAATGATGACGTTTTCCATACAAAACCGAGTCCGACACCGAATTCCGCGCAACGCAACGCTGTACTTACTGACCGCCAGACCAGGGCTTTATATGGAAAATCGAAACCACTAAAGCTATTTCTATAAAAATTGTATTTTAGCTCCTTATTACAAACGGAAAATATTAGCGTGCAATAATTTTAGAATTTTTGTTTAAATGTGCGTGGTGGCCTGTTGGTAACGGACCAGACGCGGCTGCCTACATGTTCACGGTGGTCGCGGGTTCAAATCCCAGGGCACACCTCTGATTTTTCGGAGTTATGTGTGTATTGATAGTCAATCACCACGCACTTTAACGGTGAAGGAAAACATCGTGAGGAAACCTGCATACCGTAGCGATTTTAAAGAATTTCTACGGTATGTAAGTCCGCCAACCCGCACTAGGCCAGCGTGGTGGACTATATGGCCTAACCACTCTCAATTGATTCTCTCGATTGTAGAGTAGGCCCGTGCCCTGCAGTGGAACGTATATGGGCTGATATAGATAGATAGATAGATAGAATTTTAGAAAAATAGTATTATGGGGGTGGAATAAGGGATGAAATATTGAGGTCAAAAATTAATAATTCGAATTATTACCACTAATATTGTCATTTTTTTAAAACGGAGGTCAGAATAAATATTGCTGACGTCCATTTTAAGCTTTTTGGTTATTGATCTAATTGTAGTCAAAATCGACATCTGAAGCACCCTTTGTTCCAACAAACTAAATTCATAGTCGAAATTAAATAGGCACCTATTCAATTGAGTGACATAATGATCTTTTTTATTAATATATTTTCTCTTGAAATGCTACAAACTATAGGTATAGGTATAATAGGTATGCTTTGTTTTATATTTTTTTGTGGGGTTAAATAAAGGATCCTTACTAATCATCGATATCAATGTTACACTAGATAAGACATTCAGTACAAAAACTGTGTCCCACCTACTTGCGGTGCATGCACCGCACATGAATCAGTTTGCTTCGTGACAGTGACAGTGCAGTACGCATTATCGCATACGTTTATAAGTAATAATTAATGAATGTTTCTCCGTCAAACCGAAAGCAAATCGTCTGAAGTTACAATATTTTAATAAAATACCAGGTAAGTGATGTAATATTGCAGTGTGCTTTAAAATACGGGGGCACTTTATTTCTTTGACGTGTCTCGTCTATCGGTAGAATATAAGTTAATGTTACTAATATATAGTAATGTACTCTGTGGTTACTAATATTATAAACGCAAAAGTTTATATGAGGGTAGCTGACACCCTGGATTAACCCGTAGGTTACTTTTTATCCCAAAAAAATATAGTGTTGAGTTTAAATATAAAACAGTACTGGAAATAATATGTTGCTAATATGGACTGGACTCAAAAATTCTACCATTACCTAAAACTCACCATTTTATTCAGTCTTTATGTAATTAAAATTAAATACCAATTGTGTACACAGGAAAAAGAAAGTGAAATAAATTAATTTATACTCTTTATTGTACATCTCAAACTACATCTATCTTTTATACATGTATAATAAATTTGCAACCGATCGATGTCTGTACATGGAAGATAAATGAGAAAAACTAATATTAATCAGTATTAATGTGAACGTAATAGAACCCAAACAACGATTTTAAGAATTTTTGTCTGTTTGTCTGTTTGTGCGGTTGTGCGCGATGAACTCAGAAACGGCTTAACGGATTTTGATGAAATTTCGTAAGGAGGTAGCTGACACCCTGGATTAACTCTTAGGCTACATTAATTTATCCCGAAAAATTTAGTGTTCCCATGGAATGAAGATGGAATTCCGATATATTTGTTACTTTTTAATACTCTAAGGGATGGGATGGGACTGGATTACATGCCTTGAGTGAGAATGCGACGGGACGGGCGGGATATAGCGGGTCGGGACGGGATGTGATGGGATGGAAAATTCCAAATAAAGTTAATTTCAAATAAAGATCTATCACGCAGGCGAAGTTTGCGGGCAGAAGCTAGAAGTTATTAAATATCTATACATATAAATAATAATAAATAAAATTAAAAATAGTCTAATGGGCGGCCAGATGGCGTTGAGCGATTTCTTCCTTCTACGGTCTAGACCAGCATTTCTGAAACTACGGGACCCACTGATGGGTCGCAAGCGTATAATAACTGGGTCCCGAATATTATGTAGATTAGAGTTATTTTCTAATTCGGTACCTATGTGAAGCCAGATTTTTGGCTATAATCAGCATTCAAACTATATACCGAAATAAATTGGCCGTTTTTTTAGATGGGTCAGGCAACTTTGAGAACCATTGGTCGAGACAACGATAAGCGCGACTTCAAGAGACTATTTAAGGCGGGCATACGACAGTGCAGTCTCATTCGCCGTCTCAATGTTGAAGTTGGTACTCTTGGGTTTGGTGTCTGCGGCGGCGGCGGCGGCGGCGGCGGCGGAGTATGACTACACCACTGTGCCCGGCCTCAACTACGACACATGGTGGGGAGAATCCGACACAGGAGTTGATGATCCTGAAATTTATGACTTCGAAATTAAATTCCCGGAAGATGTAAGTACCGTCTAGAATCTTATCGAACACTTATCTAATTAGCATTTAACAGGTGCGTCGTGGCCTGTTGGTAAACGGACCAGACGCGGCTGCCAACATGTTCTCGGTGGTCGCGGGTTCGAATCCCAGGGCACACCTCTGACTTTTTGGAGTCATGTGTGTATTGATAGTCAATCACCACGCACTAAAACGGTAAAGGAAAACATCGTGAGGAAATCTGCATACCATAGCGATTTGCAAGAATTTTCATGGTATGTAAAGTCCGCCAACCCGCACTAGGCCAGCGTGGTGGACTATATTATGGCCTAACCCCTCTCAATCGTAATCTCGATTGTAGAGGAGGCTCGTGACCTGCAGTGGGACGTATATGGGCTGATACAGGTGCGACTCAAACAACTCTCTAAAATGCTGGTGTTGTTAAGACTGAGCAAAAATATTGTAGTTAGTTTTATTACTAAGTTGAATTGCTCCAAAAATAAGCATTTTTAAGGATAACGCAATATGGAGGACTTAAGATAACTAACATACCTGACTTCATTGTGGAAACGTAATTTACTTCGATTAATGCCTTATTTTATTCCCTCGATTGTAGAGTAGGCCCATGCCCTGCAGTGGGACGTATATGGGCTGATATATATATATATATATATACATATAATGCCTTATTTTCTTAAACTGGCACGGCAAGCGCCAATACCGTCCAGACAGAGTGTCGAATGGCATCAGACGGCGGTCTCACGTCATTGTATCGAAATACAATTGGCCTAATACGATCATTACTTACGCTGCGGCGAAAGGACACAGGATTATAGGAAGGAGAGAACACGTGTGATTGCAAACAATTCCACAGCTTGACGGTGCGACAAAAAAGAATATGCAAAACATTCAGTTCGCGTCGAGATGGTTTGGACCATCAAGCTATGGCTTCTTAATTTACCTTCGCTTACGCTTGTCTCAGTTATAACACGTCATGTCTCAAGCATGTTTGGAATTTAACAATTTATATTATTTTCAGGTAGTAACCGATCTTCTGAGTCGACTGGCACATACACGAGAGTTCATACCATCAATGGAAGGCGTCGGCTTCACCTATGGGATCCACACGCAATCCTTGGGCTACTGGCTCGACTACTGGCAGAACAAGTACAACTTTACCGAGAGAGAAGCCTACCTGAACCAGTTTCCGCATAAAAGGACCATGATTCAGGGGCTGTGGATTCACTTCATCCACATCAAACCAGAGGTAAAGGGCGTTAACCCATAACCTTAATTGCCGGTAAACGAAGTCGCATGATTTGAGCCGCTCCATACAGGTTCCTATGGATATCCTTAAGGGCGATGTATGATCTGAGATAGATTTGCTGAAAAGAAAAAAAGAGTTTCTTAAGCTTCAGTTGCGTTATAAAAATTGTAATTTTTTCATCAGGTGCCTGAAGGTAAATTCACAATCCCAGTTCTGATGCTGCACGGATGGCCAGGCTCCGTCCTCGAGTTCTACGAAGCCATTCCTCGAATCATCGCCGATCCGGACAGAGACTTCCTGGTGGAGCTCATCGTGCCTAGCTTGGTTGGCTTCGGTTACTCTGATGTAAGTTATACATATGATTCCAATATTAAGAAACTGGATAACTTTGTCTAAGTTTAAAGATATCGTAAAGTGAAAATCTATCAGCGTTAGAGCATAAAAGCGCAATTAATTAATTAATTTATTTTATTTTGGACAACAAACAGTCGTGTACCTCAACAAAAACAAAGAATATGTCTACAACTTACAGACTTTGAGTGCCAACACTTAACTTACAAAGCTAGATAATACATTACAAATAAAAAGGATCACAATATAAACTATATTAAAAAATCTTCTTTGTATCTATGGGCCTATCACTGTTGATGGTTCTTTTTAACCGACTTCAAAAAAAGGAGGAGGTTCTCAATTCGACTGTATGTTGCTTTTTTTTTTTTTATGTTTGTTACCTCATTTCTCTGTACTGGGTAAACCGATTTCGATAATTCTTTCTTTAATTGAAAGCTGGTGCTTGTCATTTGGTCCCATAAAAATATGGTGACGATCTGATGAATATCTTCGGACCTGGAGAGGGGAACTCCTTAAAATAAAGTAGGATTCCAATGGTTCTTCTTGCATTGAATTAAGTATAAAACCAAAATTACAGTGGTGGAGGAAAGTAGGGGTAGGGGCAAGGGGGGGGTGAGAAAATTAAGAAATATGTAAATAGTCAATATCTTCGGCAGCTTTTGACCGATTTTAGTAATTTTTTTTGCATCAGAAAGAACGTATTAATACTTTGATCTCACCAATAAGTTATGAAAATCTGATGAATATCTTCAGATCTGGAGAGTAGAACTCCTCAAAATTGAGTACGATTCCAATGGTTCTTTTTGCATTGGATTCAGTATAAAAGTAAAGTTACAGTGGTGGATGAAAGTAGGGGTAGGGGCGAGGGGGGCGGTTGATAAAAAGAACAAACATGTAAATAGTCAATATCTTCGGCGACTATACCAATAAATCATGAAGATCTGTTGTAAATTGTAATAGTGACAAAGAATCATATTATTACAGTTTAATAGTATGCCATATACCATTGATTGATTGTTATGTGTTGGTGAATAAATTGTACATGACGATGATAACTTTTGTGAAAACATGGAAGAACGAGCCGTCATGTCGGATGAATTGTTCCTAAGAAGCATTCGAGGATTAAATATCCAACAAAAGAATGTGTTTCAGAAAGTCTTAACGGCAATCAAACTCAATTTGAAAGGACGAGAAAGTCAGCTGTTAGTTTGTCACGGGTGGTGCAGGTAATGGTAAATCATTTCTGCTAAAATTAATCGCGGAGCATATCAAACGTTGTTACGCACCAACAATAGATATACCTAACGAAGCCTAAATTTGTGGAAGTCCAGTCGCTAACCGGGGTTGCTGCTCGTCAAACTTTTGGCAAAACGCTACACAGTATTTTCTTGCTGCCGATTGAGAAAAAAAGTACCATGATGTAAAAAAAAATACGGTCTATTGTTTCTTATGAGAACCTAAGATTAATTTATTTAAGCTACCAAAAGCTGTGTACGTAAAAATTTGACTATCGAACATTTAAGTCACTAAAAATGAAAAAATAAACCAAAATTTTAACAAAAAAAAATAACCGACTTCAAAAAACTGACAAAAAATCATATTAAAAATAAAATTCTAAAAAAAGAAAAAAAATCTGACTTATGACAAACTAAAAATGCACTAAAAAGTAAAAAAATAATTGCGTGTTTTTCACACAAGATTGTATTTATACACATACCTATATTATGTATCCAGTTAAACTTTACATCTAACTCAACACATATCTATGAGTAACAAATAATTATAATAAAAAAAATTAATTACAGTTCACCTAAGCTAAAATTTGAAATATATGTATGCACTACTTAAAAGACGATCAAATTATTAGAATAATGTACAATTATAGTTATTTTTGGAGTCGGTGTCAGCCAAAGATACCTGACAATATTAAATGACAACAACTTTATGAAATCTATTTTATACGAATATCCTCTTGTACTATTATGTGGGCCGCGTAGAGGCGCGGTTAGTTTTGATTTATTAACTTGACATACACATTGAAGATGATATCTACCATAGCGGCCATCACCCAAACTTCAGAGTTGCTGATCGAGTGAGGTCTATTTTGGAAGCATGCGCAGACAACATTTCAGCTTTTATAAAATTACTAAAGTCTGGGGCTCACGGTCTCTTGCTCTATTACTACCAAACTTATATTTAATGATTAAAATGATTTTAAATGCAGATCTCAACAATATGTTATTTAAAAGTAAAATAAAGTTTATTGTTACAGTACACTAACAAAACAGGCTTGGGAGCTGCAGAAATGGCCTGCATATTCAAGAACTTGATGAACAAACTTGGACATGAGAAGTTTTATATACAGGGAGGAGACTGGGGAGCGCACACTGCAACTATCATGGCTACTTTCTTCCAAGATGTAAGGCGAGCTATTATAGACTTATATCACAACATCAAAACAACCTGATAAAAATCGTGAAATTACTTGGCGACACCTGTATGGACGGTGGACTTTGGTTTTGCGTTTCGTCCACTGTCAATTACTAATCAATTTCTACACGGCATACCAACAACTTTTTGTTCTGTAATACAACAATTTTTTTTAACGGATTTTATCGCGATTTGGTTAAATTTTTACATTTTTTAACT
This sequence comes from Deilephila elpenor, assembly GCA_949752805.1. Lineage (NCBI taxonomy): Eukaryota > Metazoa > Arthropoda > Insecta > Lepidoptera > Sphingidae > Deilephila > Deilephila elpenor. Next base: position 906,159 of record OX457118.1, read on the forward strand.
TCCCGTCTTTTCAATTGCTTTACAGCTTTCTTGGTCACGGGGCGGACTGAGGTATTAGTCATCCGCTTAGTGACTGTTATAATTTTTGTTCTGTGTTAAGTTTTACTTCATAACTGGATTCAAAATGAAACCTACTCATTTGTTTGTGCAATCTAAAATATTCCTTGTCTTTCTTCAAACTATATCTATGAGTAGTCCAATTCTGTATTAGAAGAACGAGCTTAAATAATTGGGTTCTATTTCAGTCTTGTCTCGGATTTCATACCAACTTGGCAGTATCTTTGACGAACACGGCATTTGCCATGGTAGCTTCCTCCGCATTGTACCCAAATGCTGTTCTGCCCGTTCTTCTCTTGTAAAAACCGTTTTCCGAATCGGGTAGTAGATGAAAAAATGTCTGAATCTAAATAATGTTGAACAAATTAATGGATTCAATAAATTATTTTCATTTCATTTTCATTTCATGTAAGAGTGTTCTGTTAAAAACAATAGAGAGTTGCGTTGGTATTATTTAATTTGTATATGCAAATAATATATAATATTCATTGCATTCAGAACTCTGTTTAACTTTACACAACTGCAATTTTGATGATCGATGCGGAATTAAATACCCATATGCGTCAATTTAAATATTAATTATATTGTATTCATGTTTTTTTATATTAAATTCTCTTTTGTTTGCAGTGTTCCAACTACCGTACCTACGGTGGTAGCTATGCACGAGCTGTTCTTTCAACCTCCCGCCGTCCTGAACACCGTGTTCACTAATTTACTGAGCGTGGACGTGCTCAATGAACACGGACACTTCCTTGCCTTCGAGGCGCCGGTGGAATTCTCAGAATTACTCCTGTGTGGTCTTCAGAAGATCATGGAGACCCGGGAATAAATAAATACATTGGATTTTTCTAATCATTATCAGCCCAGGGTCAGGAATTTGTGCCCGATATGGCGCCCACTATCACATTTTGGGGCGAAACACAAAAGGCGAAATGTGGGTCTCCCGGTAGCACCCCTGCCTACCCCTTCTGGGAAAAAGGGTTATGTATGTATGTAGCAGATTATGCGAAGATGATCGGTATGCGAGAAAGTCAATAGAAACACTTTACTTTTCTAAGCTCACTCTGCTTTGGTGCAGAAGTAGGTAAAATTTCTAACCAAATGTGACTAGAGTAAGCGAGTAATGTGTGCGAGGCATTGTGATATCATACTAGATGGCAAAGCACGTGCAATATAGGTGTAAAAAGAGCGGTACACGTACAGTTCCCTTCTCGTCTCTCACTAATATGCAGTCTACATTATACGCCAAATATGCAAGGCTTATTAATCATTCCTTTTCTTAATACAACATGTCTGGCCAACGAGCAAATAGGTCATTTGATTGTAATTAAATTTAATTTTTAATACCTATTCATTACGGGACTACGTGCACAAGAGGGCCGGCAGCGACTGGATGAAAAAGCAGCAGACCGGGCTCTGTGGCGTACCTTGGGAGAGGCCTATGTCCAGCAGTGGACTGCAACGTGCCGGTGATGATGATAAAGATTTAATAAAATAATTAAATTATTTTACGCGAAAGAATAAGCAAACATAAATTTCTTTAATTTCAATTTCTTGTAAAACATTAACTAAATCCGCGATAAAATCGTAAAATTTGTTATTATTTCGTTGGTTTTATTTTAAGATAAGTAACATTCGTATAAATCTATGGGGCCATTATATTATGTATCACTTTTATTATGACATTATCATACATACATACATAAACTCACGCCTTTTTCCCAGAAGGGGTAGGCAGAGGCGCCACCAGGACACCCACATTTCGCCTTGTATGTTCCATCTCATGATGTGATAGCGGGCGAGCCTTTCGCCATATCGGGCACAAATTCCTGACTCCGGGCTGATAATGAATAGAAAAATCCAATATCACTTTGCCCGACCCGGGATTCGAACCCGGGACCCCAGCTTAGCAATCATACCGTGGTATAACTACGCCACTGAGGCAATCTATTACATTATTATACCATATATTATTATCTATTACATTATTATAAATTCCTAAATAGATTATAAAACCTGTAACATTGACAGTACTGGCGATATTTCAGATAAAATGTATACTTGTCGAAGTCAAATTAAAATAATAGATATCGCTTCAAGACATATTTCACAATTTTTTAGTTTCCAATAATTGATTCTTTACATAAATGATATACCGGGTAAGTATATCAAGACTGCGACCGAAAACGAAGCCAGGTGATAGTTTTAGTGATCACAGACACAATGCAATAAAAATATCGCAAAACAAGCAACAGAATTATTATTGCAATTTTTAAAAAAATCGTCGTGTTTGGGTAAATACCTATTTTTTAAACGTACGTACCATTGCATCTTTAAAAATAAAAAGGTATACATAAATATTTTAGCAAAACTATGTATTTATCACCCCAATACAATGTAACGATAAGTAAAAAAATATAAAATAAAAAAATACGATTTCTTTTTTGAATTTTTTATTTGCTTTGTGTCTGAAGTCACTAAAACTACCACCTGGCTTCTGGCAGTCTGGCTATACCCTGTATGATGATGCCATAAACAAGTAATTATAAAGTCACAATCAGAAATCAAAATCAGAATCAGGAATCATTTATTTGCACAAAATGTCAGTACAATCATAAGTTGTTAAATAATATAAAAGTAGTCTCCTTTGAAGTCGGTCAAAAAGATGAATTTATACATTACACATAATAAAAAAAGTCCAAAAGTTAGGATGTTAAAGCTTGTTAGTGCATTAGTGGCCTTCTGTTGTTCACAGTTCTTGGTTGGAGCAACTGCGACACGTAGTTTCCTCTGTTACTGGTGCGTCATCCCTGAAAGACAATAATTTATGTTAAATATGATCGTCCTTAGTTAAACTCCTGAAATTCTGCGTAGCACCACTTTTACTACATCTTAGGAAAGAAATTAAGCGCGCTATGGAAAATTAGCACTTCTGCCGACCCATTTAGGCATAAATCTTATTTTTATGTGTACAGTCCTAACTTATTCTTTATCTTAATGTGAATGGGCTTATTTATTTAAAAAAATTTGCGACGAATGTCTAGGCGAGCATGCCATTCGCCTGATGGTAAGCGATATGGCCGCAAAACCAAACAACACCATGAATTAAAAAGCAATGCTTGCTGTTCCACTGCGCTTGCTATCCTGAGACATAATCTGTTAAGTTTCATTATGTCCTATAGTTACTCTGGCCACCATGTCCTTCAAACCGATAAACAACAGCGCATTTTATTGCTGTTTGGCGTGAGAAATAGACATTGCGGTGGTACTTGGGTAGGTACCACGCGGCCTCTCACATGTGAAAAATCTACCACCAGTGAGTCACATTTTTAACCCACCCACTCCACTGATCATCATATTATATTGTATCCATACACACGGTGAAGAGTGCAAAAAGGACGTCATAGGTTCATCCAAAGAAACCCTTTCAAAAGATTGTTGAAGCTTCATCGACCGACGGTAATTGATTAACAATATCTAGATTGTCATGAGCGGAGTTTGGAGCTAAAGCTAAGAGCATAATTACATGTGGTAGGTTTCGCGGAATTTCATGATCTTCTCGAAGCCCTCGAAGAACAATTCGGTGAAGGCCTCGGGGGCTTCGAAAGCGAGGAAGTGTCCGTAGTCATTCAGCGGTTTCACGTCGACTAGGTTCACGAACTTGGTTCTCAACATAGCCGGGGTCATGTAGACTATCTCATCGGCAGCTTGGACCACAAACGTCGGCACTGTTATGGGTTCACTGCAAAAAACATTTCATAAACACTACGACAGACTTTTTGGTGTCACAAACACCCAGAACCGAAATAAATGCTCGTGAAATGCAGATTCATTTGTCGCGGTGTCGACGTCCAACCAACTGGGTGCTGAATGATGTCAAAAATAAAACTGTCATTTAAATTTTATTTACTTAATGCTCTAGTACGTAGTAGCTTTGAAACAAAGTCCATGATTTGGAGTCCTGATGAAAGTAAATTCAGAACAAATTTACACGTCTTTGTATCTGAAACAGTTTGAAGTGTACCCTACTGCCTGCCTACTTATGTATCCGAGCTTATTAGTAATGGGTATGGTTGGATGCTGTTAGTTAGAAGTAAGGAGAGAAGTTTTGTTGCTTAAATATTTGTGGACGGTTCTGCGTGGCCGGCCCCCCCAACCCGATGTGTGCTCGTAGCGCTTAAACTGTGTGTACCCAACGGTTAAAGTTTTTCTCCTCACCACCTGCCGTTCCTTGTGCCTCCAGGCAGAACTAATTTATCTTGCCACGTTCCCTTAAATCGGGCTATTAGATTTTAAATGTTATTTCGAGGGTTATTGATATATTTAGTTATAATCAGCCGAAATTCCCTGAAGCTGCGTATCAGTGCATAGAACATAGCTTATGATATCGTTTATTGGCAACGTGGCAACTGTAAATATGTTATAATAAATAAATAAAAAAAACTGTGTTACTTTTCAGCTTTTTTTTTTTTCAATTATTTCAACCAGTATTTTCAAAGATCCTTTTTATCAGTACACACTGGCATAACAGGTTCATGCTCAATAATTAAATTGATTGATATAAAACTGAAGTTTTACTTCGCGACGACTTCATGAATGGATATGTAACGGATGTGATACGAAATCAAGAAAAAACTGGCATGATGCGACGGCTTTTCTCTCGTGTTTTGGTATTTTGAAATTCCCGGAGGTCCAATATCTCTTTTCTCCTTCCATCCTTTTTTCTTTCCTTTCCCCCCCATTTAAAGAAAACAGCGCATCTGCGGTCCTATTTTCGTAGATGTTCATGAGTCGGTAATCACCTTCAATGTTGAACCATTTACTAATTTGCCGGACCTATGCAATAAAAAAACTCACTTGCGGTAACCCATGCGTTCATTTCTTAGGTTGAGGGTTTCGGCGTAGATCCTGAATGAGGTGGGAGCCTTGTGTTCGCACCAGTAAATCATGAGGTTGTCAAGTAGTTGTTCGGGAGTGTACAAGTCTAAGCCTCCGCGAGTTTCCTTGAAGTTATTCTTCCGACTGGCCATCGAGAATTGTTGGAAGACCCATGACATCAATGCAGCTGGAGAATTCACTAAGACTCCTAGAAATAAAACGTCAATTGATGAAAATAGTTATTCTCGACCAAAACTTGGCGTGATAGACGTCCATACGACGTCCGACTCATATTGAAAACACGAAATTTTCTCAAGATACAGCCTTTAAAAAAAAATATAACTCTACTTTGAGCGTCACTTTGTGACATATCAACATACATATCAAACTATATTAAAACAAGTCTACTTTTAAGAAAATTTATCAAATTCCTCGCGGAAGGAATTTTAAATTAATTATTCGACAACTTTGACACCTTACACTGTAAAAAATGTACTATACCACCCATGGCAACTTTTATCAAAGTTGGTGCATTTTATGAAGATTATAAAATGTTACTGCCCTTGGTACTTTTTCTGAGGATATCCTTTTTATTGAGCTTTTAATTCAAAATAACCAAAGTTTTCAACAGCCCTACATATTACATTTAATCATTATTTTATTTATTTAACACATTTTTGCACTACAGGGAGTTAAACAAATGCGAAATAACACAATAAAAATAATAGTACAAGTGGCGGCCTTATCACACTAGGTAATTTCTTACAGGCAACCATGGGATGGATATATGTATAAATAGAGGAAAGGAAGGGCAGTCTAAAGCGTAAAAGAAATAATAATAATCTACAATTTACACATACTAACAATTCATACATAAACATATTATATACTTATCCTAACATTCACCAAAAGATCCGAAAGGACAAAAGTAGTTCTCACCGACAATCTTGTTGAGAGAGGAAATAGTTTTTGATCATTTTTTAAATGATGACAGTGTTCGTGCCCGTCTTACCTCAACTGGAAGTGAGTTCCACAGTCGGACAGCTTGGACAGTAAATGATTTGTCCTTGAATACTGTGGAGTATTTTGCTAAGATGTTTAATTTTAACTTCTGATATTACAAATTATACACAATAGAAGGTGAAAGACAACGAGAGGGAAAAAAAAAAGCTGGAATTGTTTGTCTTCGGCCCTCATACACGCTCTGCATCTTCTTATGAAAGATCTCTTTAATGGTCTAGCACACAAATTTCTACTGATTTCATCTGCTGCCTCGTTTATTCTACTTCTTAATTCATTAACATTTCTTATGGGTGTTGAAAACTTGGGTCAATTTCAGTTAAAAGATTAATAGAAAAAAAAATCCTCAAAAAAAGTTGTACCATATATGAAATAACATTAATTCCACTCTTGACACGCGAGAACATTTTAGCCAATAGATCGCTGGATATTGTAAATTGACATATTGTCTATGATTTGACACGCCATAGAATAATTATGTAGTTACTATAAAAATAGGATGAATGTTTTCTAGCTGTACTTCAAACCACACCATGGGGCAGTAACACATATTTCACTGGCTTTTACAGTCATTTTTATTCGACTGTAGATTATTAATTGTTTGTGTACATCATACATGTGAAGACTACTAATGTACCTTAAATGATATATCGATACTTGAAACGTAAATGATATTTTCACAACGCTATATTAGAAACATCTTCCTTACCAACACTATCTGGTTTGTTCGCTTGTATGTGAAAATATCCTGTTTCCTGGACCATGTGCTTCAATGTATCTTCGAGGGGGTACAGGCGGCTGATGAGGTCTGCTGGTACAACCGAGCCTGGGTCCACTGAGCCTGCTGACAACATGGCGAGGGCTTCGTCGGTATAAGCAACGCCAAAGTTGGTGTGATATCCAAGGATAGTCTAAAAAAATATTTTGAAATCCTTGAACTTGAACCTTGGATTTTGTATATTTCCAACTTATGTTTATTTTTGGTAAGAAAATAGCAATTTATGTATTTTCTATTCAGCCACAGGAATTTCGCTGCTGAACGTAGCCCTCCAACACTCATGTCCACAGCGACCTGTTCGAAACAGCCTGCAACCAGCCATTCCTTGCACCCGTGACCAGATCTATCCACCTATTGCTTCTACAAGCCTCCATGGCACAAATGATTAGACAAAGAAAAATTATGAATACGCTATTAAGTTAAGTATTTACATTATGTCTATTTTATTAATCAACAATTTCTGTTTTGTTTTTTTTTTGTCTAATAACCTTTTACTATATATAAATAATAATTAAAAACTTGTTATTTTAATTGTAATATATTTAATTGAAATGTTTGTGCTAAATATTAATATCCTTTATCATCTACTGTTACTGTAAAATAGCTTTATATAAGTGGAAACTTTATTGATTTATGTATTTTAAGTTATGTTACCTAGTTTATAAGAGTAAAGATATTGTATGTTTGGAGACTGTCCCGCCCTCACACCCGCCACTGCAACTCCTGTAAGCCAGGATCAACAGTGGCACGCATTTTAATGACACTGAGCATTGAAGCTCAGCGAGTCTCCGGGAATGTCTAACTTGTCTTTAACCCGCAACGAAATCAATCAAAAAGTTAATTTAATAGGAGGAGTTGGAAATAAAATATTGTATGTTTCCCAAATAAAATAAAATAAAAATAAAATAAAATAAATGTTTGTGCGATCTCGTGGTATTTGTTTCGGGTCTAAGTATGCGTGAAACCGAAAAGTCTCGTAGTTTCTGACACCGACGATACATGATTCAATCTTACTGTAGGTTCACTACTATAATAGGTGACTGCTGAGTGTATTTATTTATTACTGGTATTAATCTGTTTAAACGCGTACGTGTTTCAATCAATGGAATCAACGAGGATTTTAAAACCAGCCCAAAGATTAAATGAAATGATATTCTTTTATTGGTCACGTGGGCAATTAAATAGCTCTTATGACAAGTCAATACACAGTACTTATTCTCTATTTACAAGAAATTTGTTATAATATTATTTATATTAAATTTACTATTTTTCGGTAGTCATTAAGGATCCTAATATTGATTAGTATTTTATGGTAATACCTTTTTCCAAGGAAATACGATATTATTAATATATAGTTATTTGCCTTACATCTGGGAAAAAAGTGGCCATGAGGCCTAGGATAATCGCTCCCCAGTCTCCTCCCTGACCATAGAACTTGTCGTGTCCCAGTTTTTTCATCAGATTCTTAAATATGAAGCCCATTTCTGCAGCACCCAGGCCCGTTCTGTTAGTGTACTGTAACAACAAACAATTCCAGAGTGAACATACATAAACTCACGCCTTTTTCCCATAAGGGGTAGGCAGAGGTGCTATCAGGACACCCACATTTCGCCTTGTATGTTTCATCCCACGAAGTGAGAGGGGGAAGCCTATCGCCATAGCGGGCACAAATTCCTGACTCTGGGCTGATAATGAATAGAAATTCAATATCACTTTGCCCGACCCGAGATACGAACCCGAAACCTCAGCTTTGTAATCGTACCATAGTACAACTAGACCCTTGAGGCAGTCCAGCGTTAATTATTTGCAAAAATAAAGTTCTCTGAACCGACGAACCGACTGCAAAGATATATTTGATGCGTAATAGTCTTCGTAAGTTCTGTAACAGTCTTTGGAAACGAGACTAAATAAGTATGTATTGTAAAAAATATTACATACATACATAAATAAACTCACGCCTTTATCCCCGAAGGAGTAGGCAGAGGCGCCACCAGGACACCCACATTTCGCCTTGTATGTTCCGTCCCACGATGTGATAGGGGGCGAGCCTATCGCCATATCGGGCACAAATTCCTGACTCCGGGCTGATAATGAATAGAAAAGTCCAATATCACTTTGCCCGACCCGGGACTCGAACCCCAGACCTCAGCTTTGTAGCCGTACCGTAATACAACTACGCTACCGAGGCAGTCAGTAAAAATATTACTATAATAATATCACCTAATGTTAAATTAGAAACGTCTCTTGAACGTTACGTGTAATATGTTCATAGTTTTCTTACAAATAAGCATACCAGTCGTATAATTAAATTTTTTTAAGGGCTGGGGCTTTTCAATTAAGAAATAAATAAATAGGACGTAATTTAAAAAACTTACATCAGAGAAACCGAATCCAGGCAAGCTGGGCACGACTAGCTCCACCACGTAGTCTCTGTCAGGAGAGTCGGCGATGATCAGACGCATGGAGTCGTAAAACTCGCGGATGGATCCTGGGAAGCCGTGCATCATCAGAACTGGGATGCTGAACTTGCCTTCAGGCACCTGATACAAAAATTTGAACACGAAACGGAAATTTGGATATTCTTAAAAACTGCTAAATTCATGGGTTCACGCTGCCTACCTCTGGCTTGATATGGATGAAGTGTATCCACAGACCCTGAATCATGGTTTTCTTGTGAGGGAACTGGTTCATGTAGACTTGTCTCTCGGTGAAGTTGTAGTCGTGCTGCCAGTAATCCAGATAGTCGCTGATGACATTCGTGTTACATCCATAGTTGAAAGCGGAGTCGACCATGGACGGAACAAACTCCCTCCTATTCTCCAAATAGTACATCAGTGTATCTATGTCCTGGAAAGTTTAAAATATGGTCAGGTTCAAGGGTAGTTATGCAACGTCTTGGAAATGAGGGCAACCATGCAATGTCTTCGTATCTGAAGTGCTACATTTCTGATCCAGAGGTATTTGACCAGACTATAATAAAATTAGGATTACTTTTGCATAGGTCTTCAAACGAGCAAAACAAAGGAAACATATTGCTGCAACTCCACGTAAGCAATTTTTTATAGTTAAATACGATAAATAGTTCACAAAACATTGTTTACTTACTTGAGTTACTCATAACAGTAAATAATGAGATGAATGCTCTTAAATCTCTAAGGAATTCAGCTATAACTTTAACGTGGCAACCAAATAGGTTATAATGAAGTTCGCTTATGAAAAAATAATGGCAACATTAATAATCCTAGAAGTAGTGAACGTTACTTCAATAAATTCAGAATTACCTTCTGTTGGTATTCTATTTTGAAGTCTTTAATTTCAGGATCGTCGACTTGTCTGCCCGGGCCGCCCCACCACGTATTGTAGTTGAGGCCGGGCACAGACCTGTAGTCGAACTTAGCCGCCACCACCGACACCAAACCGAGTAGTAACAACTTGTGCATTGTGGTGGCGAATGGAACTTGACTGTCAGGAGCACATCTTATATACGGTGTCCACGTCACGGCTACCAGAATTTATATATAGACAACACATTGCGCTATCTCTTCCGGTATACACAAGTGGTTTCACGTTTGCTGTAGAGAGCAGTGAAAACGAATTGTATTTGCAACTTTTGAATGTTCAGAAACTCTGATCTTGAAACGAAGGAAAAATAAAACAATGATCGCATTTGGGGTCAGATAACTTAAGAACAAATAAAAATCAGTGTTTTCGGGAATAAAATTACTGTAAGTAAGTTTTATTCACAAAAATGTTTAATATTTAAGCAGGTCATTTAAAGTATGAAAAATAATTATGTAGCCCTAATCCTTCTTAATTAGGGAGACATAGAAAGAAACTGGAAATGGACCCTACAGATATCCTTTGCGACGTATATACCGGGGGCACGGTTATATTTATCAAGTATATCTGTCTGTACCTGAATATATACGTCCCACTGCAGACCACGGGCCTCTCTACAATCGAGAGTAAGATTAAGAGGGGTTAGGCCATATAGTCCACCACGATGGCCTAGTGCAGGTTGGCGGACTTACATACCATAAAAATTCCTTAGAATCGCTACAGTATGCAGGTTTCCTCACGATGTTTTCCTTCACCGTTATAATGCATGTTGCTTGATTTCAAATGCAAAATACTTCATGTTCGAAATGTTGAGAACCATGTACATCAGTGTGCTAGTTACGTTTTCCAATACTTACTGTGTCTGCCGATTGTGCACGTCTTAGCAAAAATAAGGATTACTATTTCGGTACGAACATCTTTTATACAATAAGAGACCCTTTGAGTATGTTAATTCAGTTCAATTTGGTAGAACGAGTTATATCACTTATGACCAATATCTACTGTGCTGTGTCGGATATTTTTTGCATTAATTTCTTTGTTATAATTCATAGCATATTATCCATTCCGACTCAAATTACTGTCTCTCTGTTTACTGTGTTTTACTTGGTTGTTGGTTGCTAGCTTGCAGATTTTTATGGTCCACCCGTTCGCAATGCTTATTTCAGTGGTTGTTATTTAATTTATTTTTTTACCTTTATATGTATCGTTTATCTATACTATTGTAATCCAATCTCAGAATGATTCCTCTTACAATTTCTTGCGTAAAGTTTATCTTAACGTTGAAATAAAACTATTTTATACGGATTTTATCGCGATTTGGTTTAATTTTTACATTTTTTAACTTCCCGACGTTTCGATTACTTTACAGCTTTCGTGGTCACGGGGCGGACTGAGGTATTAGTCATCCGCTCAGTGACTGTTACAATTTAACTACCCTTAATTTACAATTATTAAATTAAAAAGTTAATTAGTATTTGCGATCCGATCCGAAAACCTTTATCTTAACGGTTACGATGTAGTAGTACTCACAGAGACCTGGCTAGTAGACGGCATGAGTAATAGTGAGATATTTGATGGTAGTATTTGATGGTATTTCGATTCTCATCGCACAATGCAACGTAAGGGGGCGGTGTGTTAATGGCAGTGCGCAAAGATTTAATAATTACGGAACGGATTGACTGGCGAAGTACTGCTATTAAAAAATGGAAAACATCTGCATCATGCAATATTAATCTTTGTGCGCTCTATTTGTGTAAGGAAAATACAGGGTACTCACTCAGGGTACTACTTTACTCATACAAAACTTTACGAATAATTTACACCGTTTAGTTACCACTCATATTTCTGATAAAAAAAAAATATCTGCCCATGTTGCAGCATCTCCTTTAATTTTATATTCCAATTCATTCTTTAACACTTAAATAATAATTATGTTGATGGCTTAGTGCCCATTGTACGCATGTATTCATACTGTTCTATCAGGTGCTTTTTTGTTAATTTAAACTGTCATTAAATACACTTACACTTTGAACCGTGGTCGTGGCATTTATATTTTTTACAATATTCCTGAGTCGCTCCCAGAATTCAAGAAAATTATCCCCAGCCCTCTTATACAGCCCATATACGTCCCTCTTTTGGGCATGGGCCTACTCTAAAATCGAGAGAATCGATTGAGAGTGGTTACGCCATATAGTCTACCACGCTGGCCTAGTGCAGGTTGGCGGACTTACATACCGTAGAAATTTTTTAAAATCGCTACGGTATACAGGTTTCCTCACGATGTTTTCCTTCACCGATAAAGTGCGTGGTAATTGACTATCAATACACACATACCTCCGAAAAGTCAGAGGTGTGCCCTGGGATTTGACCACGCGACTACCGTGAACATGTAGGCAGCCGCATCTGATATTATATTAGGCGATTTAAATTTTTGTAGTGATGTTGAATGGACCCATATAAGTGATAGCCTAGAATTTAAATTAATTAAATTATGAGGTAATCGCCTTTATTAAGAAGTATAAAATATCTTCATAATAAAGGAGATTACCTCAACATAACATCAGAACTAAAAAAAATAACTGGTATACTCTTTTGTCTTCTTATAATAATAAATACACCCAACAGTCACATACATAGTCCTGAACCCACACTAAGATCGAGTCTTGTGTCGTGGGTATCAGAAGCTACGAGAGACTTTTCGGTCTCACAAACACCCAAACCCGAAACAAATACCTGTGGATCACACTAATATTCGTTTCGGTGCGGGCATCGAACCCGCGGCCTCTCGTTTCACAGGCGGCGTCTAACCAACTGCACCACGGAGGCTGTCAAGACATGACAGAGTTTATGAGCTCAAAGACAAATATATGCCGCGAAAATGTTAACATTTTAGGTCTATTCCATTTTGATCGCGCACTTACTAGATGGCGCTAGGGTAATGCACACGGGCGCTACATGGGCGCTAATTATTACATCTCATAAAGTCCGTTGCTTACGATATCTTAGTCAAACCGAACCAAATATTTGTCTCAGTGCGGGGATATAAACTCCGAGCTATGTGTTCACAGCCAGCCTCATAACAAACTGCCATATAGAGGCTGTCGAATAAAAGACCAAAATAACAAATCAATCTATTTATTAGGCATATATCTTTCAGCATTACATAAAACTTTCTAGAATTAATTCATAATATTCAAGTTACTTACATCTACGAGTAAAATATAAGACTACATTTTTATTGTCAATTTAGTTCCACATACAGTACAGAGATGGCGCTTATTTCAATAATTTAATCTATATCTATTAGTTTCTACTTAGTTTCACACAAAGGCTCAGGACAAGGCTTTTTAAAGCACGATATACCCTAAACTAAATAAATATATAAATTATATATTTATCATGAATACGCCATATTTACTTGAATTAATGCTTAATAAAACATTACATTTATTAAAACAACTAAATAATTAATGTACAAGACTACATTAATAAATAAATTTTAAATTATATAACTATTTTTAATATTTACAATGAAAAATAGTTTAACAAAATATATTATTATCCGTTCATACTTTATAACGTAAAATTAAAAGTTGTTAAATAGTTCTCGTATTGATATTGAATTATCACGCACCTTAACAAAGTAAATCGTGAGGAAACTTGCATACTAAAGGGATCTTTAAAACATTTCCTATGGCATGTAAAGTCCCTCAAGTAAAAATGCGTGATGGCCTGTTGGTAGACTAACCAGACGCGGCTGCCAATATGTTCACGGTGGTCGCGGGTTCAAATCCCAGGACACACCTCTGACTTTTTGGAATCAGGTGTATTGATTGCCAACCACCACACACTATAACGCTGGAGGAAAACATCGTGAGGGAACCTGCATACCATAGCGATTTTAAAGAATTTCTACGGTATGTAAGTCCGCCAACCTGTACTTGGCCAGCGTGGTGGACCGTGGCCTATGCCTTCTTAAAGCAATATTCCTTTTTAGAGGAGTCTCGTGCTGAGCAGAGTGTGACTACGAGCTAATACAGAAATAGTTTCTCTTAAGTCATACAACGATCATAGGAAATAGTAGATACCGTACATAAAAATACAATTATTGTTATTCCCAAGGAATTTAGTCGAATAAGAGGTCATAATACGAGTATAATAACTTCAGATTTGTTCAATGCATTCAGATCGACTATTCAAAGATAAGCATCTATAGATAGTCTATATATAGTATGTAAGTATATAGACCCGGTTGAAATTAGATGTATACAGGTGAACTCGAAACGTAATACTGGCGTGGGTCGTACGTTTATCTACAGTTATTACTTATTACAGTTATATTAGCGGAAGTGAACATCCTACCGCCAGAAAATGACAGAAGGATAGACTAAACTTAACCTTTACAAAAAGCTGCATTCTATTCCCAAATGTGGGATAAATATGACGTATTCATGATACGTGGGCCGAGTCCCGACATTCACAAAGAAATATTTAGTCCCAAAAATTAAGCTTAAAGCCTTAGGATCAGGATTTTTAAATCCCTTAGGCGATCGATTATCTCTAAATATTGTCTTTTTAGTATTATTGTCGATATAAATATTATGGTGGTCAAATTGTTTATGGATGTAATATCGTTATCATGACATTCATTTCCACATTAATTTGAAAAATTGTAAGGAGTCCTGTTCATACATAATAGAACCATGAATGCATCGCAATCTAAGGTTGTGAAGCCTTCAAACAACTCGATGATAATTGGGAACTTGCTTCTTAGCGTTAATTTTGTATGACAGTAATATTACTCAAGGGAAATGGTCTATTTATAACCTAAGATACAGGGTTATTGAGCAATGTATAACTATATTACATCCAAAAACGAATTTTATTCATGTTTATTGTCAACAGTTTATTGGTGTGGTCAATATTTGGCCTTTGAGAAAGTAACAAATTAAAAACGTTGCATACATTTGTTTCAACTAAGGTTTACAAGTTCATAGCATAGTCACACTTATAGATCCGACAACGTATTTTTCGTCTATACCTTGTGCAGCATGAAATGTGCTACGTTATTAATTTTAATATCCAAATGAATTATATTCGCTTGATCAACAAATTATTCTTTCTGGTTTGGACGTTGTGATAACCACAACACAATACTTTGTGACGGACTATTAATTTGACTATTAAAAGTATTTATTTTCACATAAAAATATATATAAATTTCATACAAATTAATAATACACAACGAACATTCACCACACCAGTAGGAAAAGGAAAACGGAATTTCGTTGCAATTCTTACATTACATCTACTGATATATGTAATTTAAGTTTGTACAGTCTAAAGTCTTTTAAGGAAAGTCTAAGCTAATTAAAGCCTTTTCTACCTTAATATAGATTGAAGTATTTGTTTCTGAAGGAAAATTAATTCTAGCCACGTGCCACCATCGTAATTTCCAAATCGACATAGCCTGTACTAGAAATACATGCAATTCCAACTTGTTCGTTAAGAATAAACTTATTTACAAAAATATAATTTAGTTATAAATAGTTTTAATACAGTTTATTTACTACCTACCCTCATCAAAGTAACGTAAGGTCGATTTTCTAAAAACAAAAGCCACAAACATCTTACGAACTGTTTAGTCTGTTTAAAATATACATATTTACAATAAATAGTTAATTAACCTGAGTCTACCAAGCGTAAAACACCGCAAATTGGTATAGATTTACATTCCCTTACATAAGAACTTGGTCCAGAATTAATTTTCCTTCACAACGAGTAATTATTGCACATACTAAAAATATATTAAGTATATCATAAAATCAAAACCATTGTCCCGAAATGTACATAACCAATCTCCAATTAATTTAACTCAAATATAAACTGAATATTAGGAGTTATTGATATACGCCGAAAATGTATAAAACTGCAACATACAAGCACTGTTGGCGTAAATATAAAGAAATTAAATGCCGACAAATTAAAATGGTGGCCTGTTGGTAACGGACCAGACGCGGCTGCCTACATGTTCACGGTGGTCGCGGGTTCAAATCCCAGGGCACACCTCTGACTTTTCGGAGTTATGTGTGTATTGATAGTCAATCACCACGCACTTTAACGGTGAAGGAAAACATCGTGAGGAAACCTGCATACCGTAGCGGTTTTAAAGAATTTCTACGTTATGTAAGTCCGCCAACCCGCACTAGGCCAGCGTGGTGGACTATATGGCCTAACCACTCTCAATTGATTCTCTCGATTGTAGAGTAGGCCCGTGCCCTGCAGTGGGACGTATATGGGCTGATATAGAAATGCCGACAAAGAAATTATCAACCAATGGCGTGCAGCCGACCAATTTGATTGGAGTTTATGTTGCAGACAGTAATTGGCACCCAAAATATTACTTTCAAATGATTTAATTTGTGAGATAAGCTGAGTACATTTCGGTCAAAATTAATTAAATAATAGACCTGCTTATGTTAAACGAGAATCGATTCTAGGACAACCACACACTAAACCCACACAGCTAAGCTTAGAAGCTTAAATAAACACTATTTCGATGCCAAAATTCCTTTAAATAATTAATAATTCAGTTTTAATCGTCACAAAAATCTGCTTTATTAATATCAGCAACGGTGAATTCACTATAAAGATTGAATAATACCCACAATACATGAGTATTCCTAATATAATACAACTTAAAATATATTGGTATATATTTATTTTTATAACGAATTGCGTTTTCGAATAACTGTGAATTTTAGTAAACATCCCTGAGCATAGTACCTAGTTATATGATCTTGAATGTGTGTTTTATATACGGGGTGTATCCAAACTGCGGCCGATAACGAAGCCAGGTGGTAGAATTAGTGACTTCAGATACAACGCAACTAAAAATTCACAAATAAACCAAGAATTTTTACCAAATAGTAAATCCACCGTTGATTCGCAACAAGAGTTTAAATAAATAATTAATCACTTCCTGAAATAAATACAATATTTTATAACGAAAGTATAATGCTGAGTCTACATCTAATTTAGATAAAATTTGTTTTAAATTTAGGCCTTGGTAATAGAAAAATCACTCCATTGATGCCGACAGTTGCACTTTAAAAATATATATTAAACCCACAAAAAGTACTAAATCTCAAATTACTTAAGTACATAAAACAAGAGTAAAACATAGTTACATAAAACAAGAGTAAAACATAGTTACATAAAACAAAAGTAAGAAAGATGTTACCTTTTTAAATCACACATAAATTCAACCCATATATTGTCTGGTAGTAGGTAACACACACAACTTTTAGTTTATAACCATTAAAACAACAGTGGAAAAATAAATTTCGATAATAGGACACATGTACGAAAGAAATATTTATAATATAACTGAATTTGGTATATTTAAGTAATTTTAGATTTAAGCAAACGGTGATTTTAATATTTTTCGTGTAACAACGTCAAAGCTTTTTTTATTAAATAAATGAACATTGATTTTATAACAATTAAATACAGCTGACTGTAACAAGCCAAGTAGACACGCGAATTGAACTGTAGCTAGGATTATTAAGTAAATAAACTATTTAGGAAGTATGCAATAATTTTTGGTTGAAAATACCGTATTTATAAATAAATGAAGCACTAAATTACAAAAACAAATCTAAATCACATAAGTTATAAGCTCGAGTAATTCATCACATCCTGAAATTAAAAATTTGATCGTCATTTTCTCATAAATAATATAAAGAATAACATTAATTATGACAACAAAATGTCTGTAATGATAGAATAACCTCAGTATCTCCTAACTACAGTTCTTGACACGTATACGCTAATACAAATGGCATCAATATTTTCATGTCAAACATATCAAGACCTTTCTTCTAATGCAAGCAAGCGGGACCAGAACTTACTTAAATAAACTTCGATATTCGTTAAAACCTTTCGATACATATTATAAGTATTATTATTTATAAAAATCTAAAAAATGTATAAATTCACAACCTATTAATTTGTCTATTAATTCATTTTATTTTCGCATGATTATATAGTTTTTTTTTTTTTAATTTTCCAATAAAGCATTATTAAGCGAATATTTCTAAGTGACCTGTGACATAGGTTGACAACTCAATTTCAGTTGGCTTTGCATAATGACTGCTTCTGAAAATAAAATGCGGTCTGCGGGCCAGGGACACGGTTCTTTTAACTGAATCTGCAGTATAAACCAATGTAAAAATTCATAGGTACGTAATTTTTTGATCCCATTCAATTTTCTTATATTTCCATAATTAGTTCAGAAATAAAACTAATAAGAAAGATAATAAAACGGAATTCTTAACAAATTGTTATTCACTTCCTTGTAAAGCGAGGTGGGAGAAAAAAAGGATACTTATTATCTACAAATAAACATATTTGATAACACTAACGGCCTTAGTCATAGACAATTTTAAAACATTTACATTATAGAATATTTTGTCACTTTCGAACGACTTTAGAATTCAGTTGGAGCAATGAAGACAAAGCATTCGATACGTAAATTAGATTTTTAAAATGTGTATGAAAAAGGCCGTTATATCAAATAAAATCTGTTTCCTTTTGATACTCTCAATTTCTCTAATAATTGTCCAGTCATTTTGCAAAGCTACTAAATACACTACCACAAAAGTCACAATATATATTTACAAGTATACAGGAAAGTAATTGATCGCTCTGGGTTCTCTACGCAGCTAATAGCGGGGTTTGAGACCTTTATTAATTCCTAAGTAATCTACATTTTAGGCCTGCCATACGTATGTATTTAATATCAAACTATTTTTCAACGTAATAAAATAAGTTAGCCGCATTACAAAGAGTTTGGCCACTTCACAAAGTAAAATTTTGTAACGTAGCTAAAGGTTAAACATCAAAGTTTTTCTATATTAAATGTCAATTTTCGGAATAGGCACTTGGTATATACCAGCTTTTCAACAATTAATTAATTTCACAAGTGATCTATTTCCTGTTTTATTTTTTTGAATGTTTTAACCGAGCTGCTTTAAAAATTATCTAACTTTGAGTAGCTTAACTCTGTCTAGCAGCTTAACAAATACCCGACGCCATCAGCAAGGCTTTTCACGTAAGAAAAATTATTACCTTTGGCTGTATAGCAGGCCTGCGCTACATATTATAATTATAAAAAAATACATTATAGATTAACTTGGTCTTATAATCGCATATAGGCCTTTGATGGCAGGCTTGGGCTTTTAAAGGCAATCGCCTGTATCCAAAGACTGCCGAATGTTATACTCTCAATAAATATCGCATATTAGACCTTGTGACTCAAAATACAAGAATTTATGGGGATATTATCCCACAGAGATTCTCATGATCTAAAGTTGATTTAAATATTTATTGAGGGTCTAAAAATTTATTTTGGATAAAACAAAGATATGAGGGTACATTTTCACTTAGTTTTTAGTTTAAATATTCACACATAGATGTCACTTTTCAAGTTACGTTGCACTGACAACAATTGCAGCGCATAATAAGACTGTTCTTTTTGTGTAATTTTTATTAAGGTGGCAGCTGATGGTTTCATTTGAATTATTGCTGAAAAATGTTTTCTGGGTCCGAAAATGTTTAGTGGAACAAGAAACAAAATATGAGTAGTATTTGTCACTCGTGACGGTATTAGGAAGAGGCAATGGTCTTGAATTGTCCTGAAAACAGTTGATTTTTTCCAACGCGATCGTTTTGCATACTGCAACCAATGTTATTCTGTGAACAGATTTAAACAAACCGTGGCTTTTAAATAGAATATCCCGCAGGAAAATGGTCAAAATTAAACTATTATCTACCATTAGTTATCACCTTAATCCACCTTAATAATTACCAAATTGGATACAATATTGAATATATAATTACATTAATTGCGTACAATATAGCAAACGCGTTAATCTAATACACAACTTGATTCATAAGTTATTTCACTAGTAGAATGTGTTGTTCCCTTAAACGTAGGGTAAAGGAAGGATTTTATACAGACGATTATTTTCTCTAAGGATTACGCTACAAATAATATGAATATACAAACTCATGATCGCACCTCGGCTACCCACAACGCTTGGGGTATCGCGGATAGCAAAGGATAGGACAGGATACAGGCTGCGAATTTATCTGCTGGCAAGTAGATTTATGGCGGAAACATGCTGTTGAAATGCGGCGTGAATTACATCTTTGGAGTTTTAGTAAGGATCCCTATTTTTTTTTTCACCTAAATATTAAAACTCATTGCAGGTAGCCATGATGCTTCTATTCAGTTTTGACTACAAAAAAGCTAATCATCCACGCTTTTGTTATTTACTATACAACACAATCACCACATGTAAAACATATGCCTTCGTCTGTCTGAATTTAAACACTTAAACGTCTCCTTCCAATGCCATTATTTCATTTAATGTCTTGTAAATTAATTTACAACATGAAAATTAATCATGTCTTTTACTCACCATGACTTGTAGATCTAGAAATAATTCCAAGCCTTGATCTTGCCAAAAATAAATGCCAGTTATAAAAATATCCACTAAGAAAACTTCAACAAAAAAACTGTATAAAAGATAATCCAAGAATCGGAAGAATCATCGAGAAAGATGAAAAAGATTGAATTTTAAATAAACGCGTTGAAGACCTGACTGTTTAAATAACTTAATTTGTTGCTAGGAATTTCTTTGACCAACCATTCTGCATACCTTCAGCAATTCCGAAAACATTCGTAAACGTAGCTTACGTAGAAACGTAAGCAATCTGCTAAATGCCCATACAATCTCGAATCGCAAATTATTGTAAACTGCACCCCAAGTACTCCTGACAAATGAGATACTCATTTTCAAAGAATTTTCTGATTCTTCAAATTTACCTTTCGACATAAGCACAGCTTACAAACACAAATATTGTAATTACTTTATTATTGTCTTATTTATTGTCGTTAATCAAATAGGAAAGCTCGATAAAGTAGTTATATATAACTAGAGAAATTCTATATCGAATTAGGAAAGATTATTTATACTTTAAGATTTACTAAGGAAAGAGGTAAAATATGGACCACTGCAATTTGTGAGACAATTTGCTTAGAGCGGGAAATAGTGATCGCATTGAATTTAAAAAATGTAAATAAATGGATATGATAAGGTATACTAAATAATTTAAATTTACCTTTCAAATAAGAAATAAAGCATAAAAGTATAATTTAAGCAGTATGCCCAACTGTAAAGGGTTATTTTTCAATGTATATAAATAATACGACACTTATGTTCCACAGGAATTCAATAAAATAATTAAAATTAATGGCATACTAACAATTTTCGTCTATTTCCGGCCCAAATATACACTTTTTCCTGCTCTAACAACTCCTTAACGTAACTAGATTTTCAAAGAAACTTTAAGATATGGATTTTGGATATGCGAGTATATATTATACTAGAGTCCTATAGAATAATTACCTCCATAAAATTACGGGGTTAGTTTATCATATTTTTGGTTTTAATAAGCACAGCCAAAATTTCGCGGTGGATTCGATTAATTTTTTTTGAGATTATATTGTTTTGTATTCACTCAGAAACCTTCAGTTTATAAAATAGCGTGTATCAATACAATAGAATTTGCTTCACTGATTCAAAAATTTTAGTAAGTGTATACGTATTTATTCAAGAACAAATGAATAACGTATAAAAATGTCAACAAAAGAATAGAACAGTCCGGACTATTGAAGTTTAGCATCTATTAAAATAACTGAAACTAAATAACCACGAAGGTCTCAAAATGAACACGAGCCATCCCATAATATTTACCTCTTTGGCGACAGACTCTGAACATAATTCGGATCCATCTCATCTAGATCCTTCCCTTTGGTCTCCGGGACGCAACAGACCACAAAACACAACCCACCCACGCTTATAGAAGCGTAGAGCCAAAACGCCCCGTGAAGACCTAAAGCCTGCTGAAAGTCGACAAACGTCTTGACTCCAACAAACGCGCAGAGGTAGCTAAAAGCCGTCGCCATGGCGCTCCCAAACGCCCTGTACTCCAACGGGAACAGCTCCCCAATCAACAACCAGGATATTGGACTCATTCCCAAGGAGAAGGCAATCGTGAACACCAACACACAAAGCAAAGGGATCCAATCGTTTTGTCCAGCCGTCTGATGGAACATAACACTCTGTATTCTTTGGTTTCGATGCACTTCTTCGTAGTAAGCGTAACTCCCAAAGCCTGCTAAGGCCATTGACATAAGCACAGAACTGACTATCAATAATGGCAAGCGTCCGACTGTATCTATCAGTAATCCTGAAAGGCATGATGCTAAAAGTTGGACGAAAGACACAGCAATTGCTGCCCCATGGGGATTCATACCACCAAATGTTTTCCTAAATATCGGAACAGCGTAGAAGGAGAACGCGTGAGCTCCTGACAATCTTTGGAACATCATCAGCCCACACGTCACCAATATTGGACCCAGCAGACGGTTCATAGTCCTCGCATCGAGCGAACTTATGAACTGACTGCTCGACATTTGGCTTTGGCGTTGGCTGAAGTTCTTACTGGCCAGTACGTTGGTCCTAATGGTTGCTAATTCTTGGGCTACGTCAGAGTTGGGTCCTCGCAGCCAGAGTAGACTTTTGTAGGCTTCCTCGTCCTTGCCTATAAGGACAAGGTAGCTGGGCGTCTCTGGTATGTACAGCACGGTGCAGAACAGAAGTAGTGGTGCTGCTGAGATGCACAGGGCCAGCTGTTGCCAGTCGAGGTAGGCGCCGATCGTGAAGCTGAACAGCACGCCCAGATGCCCCACGATTTTCAGCACCGCGCTCAGACAGCCTCTAATGTCCGGGACTGAAATTTCGCTGATGTACACCTGAAATGAGAGAAAAATGCACTTGTAAATGAACTACTGTTAAATATGTTTTGCAATCGGACCGAAATCGGATTGAATTAAGTAAGACTACAATTTAAATATAAGCAGTATTTACAGGTAGGCATATTTTAGTAAGTTCGAATAATTACGAGGTAGATATTAAGAAAGTCTAATTAGTTATCGCTGAAAAGAAAAACGTAGAAGTGCGTGGTGGCCTGTTGGTAACGGACTAGACGCGGCTGCCTACATGTTCACGGTGGTCGCGGGTTCAAATCCCAGGGCACACCTCTGACTTTTCGGAGTTATGTGTGTATTGATAGTCAATCACCACGCACTTTAACGGTGAAGGAAAACATCGTGAGGAAACCTGCATACCGTAGCGATTTTAAAAAGAATTTCTACGGTATGTAAGTCCGCCAACCCGCACTAGGCCAGCGTGGTGGACTATATGGCCTAACCACTCTCAATCGATTCCCTCGATGGCAGAGTAGGCCCGTGCCCTGCAGTGGGACGTATATGGGCTGATATAGAATAGATAGAAAAGAAAAACATGTACAGATTGCACAGACAAAGGAATAGAGATAGTATCAGTGACGTGTGTGATGCTTCGGCGCATCTCTTGTAATCTGGCTGAATAAAAAACAAAATATGGATAACTCGGCGTAGATAATCTTCGTACCTATTAAAAGTTGGCACTCTTTTAAATCTGCCAAGAGTCTTATACAAAATCCGCATCGCACGTTGTTCCCAATATGCTGAAACCTTCCAAGTCGTTAAAAAATACCAGCTGAATTTCTTCCAAACTAATAGCCATAGAAGTAATCAAACTAAAATATAAATTGAAAGGTCCGCGGGCCGAAACACCGAGTGCAATTAATAACCAAACAGCCGGCCGCCTCGTAAAGCAGTAATTTTGCGACCAATAAATAATAATTTAATCGCAAGAGCGAAACTTTCGCCCTTCAAACATTTTCCGAAATCGTCCGGGTGGTGCCGCCCAACGAAAATACTTCGAGTTTTTGTTTATAAATTAAACTGAGGGTGACCATGCTTTGGTGTGTTTTGGGACAGAAACAAACTGCTGATACAGCTATCGTTGTAGCAAACATAACAAGTAAACCGTGGTCACTATACGAGTAGTATTGGTTCATGCTACAACAAAACAGTACGCTGAGTGATCACCTGTTTGTCACAGTCACAAGGAGCTAACCAAAAATATGGTTAATTTGTACCATTACGTAAAAAGATAGGTACACCATGTTGTATGTAAATTGTGACAAATATTCTTTCTGTGATATTATATATTTAATACCCGCATACTCGTATACTCGTATTAGTAAAGTAGTCTCAATCTTGTCCTGAAAACTCAGAAACACGTGGTCACCATACTAATCATACTAGGGACATGCGGGCTCGAAAATTAGTTTCTGTTTTATCTCAAACAACGGATTATCAATACTAAGTCTTATCTCACAGACGAAAAGTTTAATTTCCTTTGATCCCACCCAGCTAAGGTCCGCCCAGATAAACTTTGGCGTATCTTGACAGAGTTTTGATGAATTACGATGTTACATTCCATTTAGATACAGTATTTTTTAATTGAAACACCATTTTATATGAGCATTATAAACGCATTTATTGGTAGCAAAAACATTTAAGTCGATTGTCAAAATAATCTTTACAAGGGCAATGAAATACTAGGAAACACAACAGTGGGTTTAAAACATTTTTATCTATACATCGTTTTCTATGATACCAGTCGCTAAGTTTTTAGACTAAAATGTTAGAATTTATGTAATTTTTAAGATAAAAGATTAAAGTGACAAATTGGTATAAATTATAGTAATTGTTGAAAAACAGAAATTCATAGTGTTCGATTTAATATGCATCGCATATATTCAAAGAGTAAACTATCATATTTGTTAAAAAAATTACAGCTGGATTCAAACTGGGACCCTTCACGGTAACTAGTCCACTGCGTCTCTCATCATTACGAGTGCCCTTCATCAGATCTAGATCAACGTGAGCACCCACTTCGCACCGCTGCACCAGCTTTAACTAGCGAATAGCTCAAATTATTTTTTCGGGATTTTAACAATGATTCACAAATTATAATAACATATTTTCAGTTTATAATGCGTGGTGGCCTGTTGGTAACGGACCAGACGCGGCTGCCTACATGTTCACGGTGGTCGCGGGTTCAAATCCCAGGGCACACCTCTGACTTTTCGGAGTTATGTATGTATTGATAGTATAGTCAATCACCACGCACTTTAACGGTGAAGGAAAACATCGTGAGGAAACCTGCATTCCGTAGCGATTTTAAACAATTTCTACAGTATGTAAGTCCGCCAACCCGCACTAGGCCAGCGTGGTGGACTATATGGCCTAACCATTTTCAATCGATTCTCTCGATTGTAGAGTAGGCCCGTGCCCTGCAGTGGGACGTATATGGGCTGATATAGATAGATTTTCAGTTTACATAGAGTCTAAAAATGCGATGGTTGGTTATCTATCATCGATGGAAACAATTTTGCCGGCCTGCCCGAAATTCGTTTACAAAGGCAGATCCCGAAAAGCGATAGGCTTTCACGAAAGCAGAGAAATCCAGCATAATTCACGAATTATGCTGGATTTCTCTACCATAAAGTGCGACGGTCGCAATCCTGGCCTATAACAGCTTCCTACTCCTAATGTGTGATGGTCCCAACCTGGGTATCTTGCTCCTGAAGTCGCAGAAGATGTAAGTCGCTTCTTACAGATGTTACTGTGATGAGGAGACAAGAATGAAATTGCGCCTTCTTCACAAAGGCACATATTTAGTGGCTCTATCCTCTGAACTTCTAAAAGCTGGACAATTTGAGTTTCTTTTTTATTTATTGTTTTAGGACAATCAGTTGTTATTACATTAATAAAACATAACTAAAACACCAACAATAAAAATGTATTACACTCAGTTGCATGCAGCATTGATATTTAAGAAGAAATAATAATTAAAACATAGGTATTAAAACCTTATTGTCTTACCATCTATGGGCTTATATTTGCAAGATTGTTTTAATTTTATTGCATAAACCGCAAAACTAACGACTCATCTGATGGTATGTAATTACCACCTCCCTTGAACATCCATTGACTGCCTCGGTGGCGTAGTTGTATTACGGTACGGTTACAAAGCTGAGGTTTTGGGTTCGAGTCCTGGGTCGGGCAAAGTGATATTTGATTTTTCTATTCATTATCAGCCCGGAGTCAGGAATTTGTGCCCGATATGGCGATAGGCTCGCCCCCTATCACATCATGGGACAGAACATACAAGGCGAAATGTGGGTGCCTTGGTGGCGCCTCTGCCTACCCCCTTTGGGGATAAAGGCGTGAGTTTATGTATGTATGTATGTTGAACATCCACAACACTATGATCGTAGTTACGTTGTTAGCCTCTCACGGAAAGGTACAATAAAATACAGCAATCTCAATCATGAGACGAAACTCTACCTACAGCCATCTTTTTCGCTCAGATAGAAATTTCTACAGCAGCAAAAATTCATAATCATTACCTGTGACAGCATAGTGAGAATGGAGCAGCAGAATCCTCCGAGGAAGGCCGTGATGCACATCATCCGCACCGACGTGGCCAGGACGGTCAGCAGCCAGGACAGGCTGCAAGGAGCCGCGGCTAGCGACAGCACCCGACGTCGCCCGTGGCGCATCGCCGCGCCGCCCGCCATGCCTCCGAATAGAGCCCCTGGGAACATAGTGGGGGAACGTGGATTTCTGTCTATGTATGTATTTATATCAGCCCATATACGTCCCACTGCAGGGTACGGGCTTACTCTATAATCGAGAAGGGATAGGCTGGAAACACCACGCTAGCCTAGTGCGGGTAGCCGGATTTTATATACCATAGAAATTATGCCGGTATGCAGGTTTCCTCACGATATTTACTTTGAAATATATGAGTCTGGCTCGTTACCAATAGGCTACCACGCACGTTTTATTTTTTATACCAACCTTTTTTTTTTAAACCTGGATTAGAATGAAAAGAAAGACATATTTATTTGTCCCCTAAGACAACGCACGCACACACTGAATGTTTCAATTCAATACTTACTATTCTTATTTAGTAGCATTAACGTGTCAAAAACGATTGTCGATAATGACTGTATCTAATGGGAGTACTGCGTGACTTACAAATAAAAACATTTACACATATTTTCTACAAACTAATGTTAAAAGCATATTTCAAGTTAATTAATGTGTTTATTTAAATCATGTTGTTACTCATAAAACGCAAAAATACACTATCTGTGATTGGTTTTGATAATAAGAAGTAAAAAGAGTGCGTTGGCCGGGAATCGAACCCGGATCAACTGCTTGGAAGGCAACTATGCTGACCATTACACCACCAACGCAAATAGTTGTGTCAACAAAATTACAAACCTAATCTTATGTGTATTACAATAAAATACTTTATAATATGAGTATAGATGTAGGCCAGCGTAATTGTATCGAAAGGTTTTATAAGGTCTGTAGCATGGTACCTGACAATGCAATCCCTTTGCCTGACCCGTTTAAAAATATATTTGAAACATATGTTGTTTGATTACACAGCCCTTTAAATAAATAATAATGGGGTATATTTTGTCCTTTTACAATACCCCTATCTACTCAGTTTTCTTCTGGAGTATTTTTATACCGATACTAAAGCCCTTAAAGAAAATAGGCTTACAATACCCATATCGATTAGAAGCACTCCCCCAAACAATTACCGCACTAAGTACTTGCGTTTCTATATGAATATCATCACAATACAAGGTATATCCAGTGACCGAGAACGAAGCCAGGTGGTAATTTTAGTGCCTATGCAACTAAAATTTCGAAAAAAGAAGCGAGGATCTTTTTCCAATTTTTTCAGTATTTTATATTTTGGGGGTAAATACATAGTTGTTTCTAAAATAATAATTTAAACCCATTGCGTCTTCAAAAATAAATGGGAGTATATTATTATTTTAGGAAAACCTACGTATTAAACACAACACGCCGATAGGTAAAACAAAAATAGCCTATTTTCCAAATTTTTAGTTGCTTTGTGTCTGAAGTATACTAAAACTACCACCTGGCTTTGTTTTCGGTCGCAGTATAGATATCCGCTGTATATGGGATCAGTAGTAAAAACTTTTTATGTGGTATGTAAAGTCCTTCAACCCGTACTTGGCGAGCCTTCTCTACCAAATACTCGATTGTAGAGGAGTCCAGTGCTGAACAGTAGGCGATTATGAGACGATACAAAATGAATAAGAATATCAAGGCCAGGCAACTTACCCAGAAAAGACAAGGAGGCGAGCCAGCTGGCCTGTTGGTCGGTGAGCTGGAAGTCGCGGCGCGTGGCGTTGGCACCAGGACCCTGGAGCGAGGCTATGGCCGGCGAGGAGTACCCCTTGCCCAGCCCCGCGGAGAACGGTGCCAGAGACACCGCCAGTGCTGCCAGGACCTGTGAAACAATAAGTGTTGTGGCTGGACTGGAAGTTGGAACTGATAGCATCCATATTTACTATAATAAATTTAAGGGACTATTGCGAGAAAGTTCTGGCTTGGTGTCGCAGTTCGGACAATCAATTGTGATGATTTGGAAAATCTCAAATAGTCGAGATTGAAAGTTTCGGATGTAGTCATAGGTTCGCCCATATCACATTTGCGATTGAGGTATTCGGCGAGCCATGATGACACTAGAAAAAAATGTAAAATCTTACATATAAATGGTATATATGTATAAATGGTATAATTTATCCCAAGCAGACGAACTTGATAACAACACACGTTCAATAACGCACGTATGACAACCGCATAATAAAATCGTTCAGACAACTTTTTGCATAATTAAAAAGGCTAATGTAATGAAGGGGGAGGGAGTGCCCCCCCTTACCCCACCCCTTTACCCCTCCCGACCTCGCGTGCCGCTAATGGCCGACCGGATAATGAGAAAAATCTTTTATTTTTTACGCGATGACGCCATTCGTTCGGAAATTTGCAATCGAACCTATAATGTATGGTAGTTTTCACAATGGACTTAGATTAATGAAGGAAAAGAATTGTGATGTTAACTGTAGGTAATGAAATATTACATTAGAGGTAACAAGAATATATTTGAACTTGAAGTTTACCGACTCACAATAGCCCGCCGCCCATGAACATGTATCTTTCTATTTCTCCCAAACAGCAGTGTAAATACACTGTTATGTTCCGGTTTAAAGGACATTGTAGCCAGAGTAACTACTGGACATAATGAGACTTAACATCTTATGTCTCAGGATGGCGCGTGCAGTGGAATGGAAAGCATTGTTTTGTAATTCATGGTGTTGTTTGGTATTGCTACTGTCCATGAGCGGTCGTATCGCTTACTATCAAGCGAATGGCTGCAATCTCTTTCGCTTCTGCATAAATTATCAATTACATCAACGAGGCAATCACTGTTCCCTGATATATTTTTTAATTCAATGAATGGCGAGACGAGCATGCCATTCGCCTGATGGTGAGCGATACCGATCATAGACAGTAGCAAAACCAAACAACACCGTAATTTACAATGCAAAGCTTGGCATTCCACTGCGCTCGCCATCCTGAGACGTATCTCATTACGGCCAGTACTTACTCTGGCTACAATGTCCAGACCGGAACACAACAATGCGTTTACACTGCTATTTGGCGGAAGAAATAGTCATTGCTGTGGTACCTACCTAGGCCGCCTCTTGCATATGAGAGACCTATCACCAGTAAAGTGAGAAATCCAGCTGGTATGCAATACTTAGTAATTGTTGGTTATGTACGGTGCTACTCTTGTTTTTGGGTAGTTCTGCCGTATACTATCAAAGGATCGACCTGCTCATACCACCTCTATGGTAGTCTAATGGTAGTTGTTATGAAAATTCTAAAACCTTACAATCCTGTTGAATGTTAACTTTTGACTATAAATCCAAACATTCATTTTAATAAGAGAAATATTGGTTGTAATATAAATGACACATCTCACATTTGAGAAACCTACAATCAGTTTCGCATCTAAATAGTCAGTAATTATCAAAACATGCTTATTTAATCACCTACAGGTATGAAAACTCTCTCTATAAACTTTATACGTATGTTACATTGATTTCCTCGATAGTCCATGGTGCAGGGCAAATAGGACGCGACCTGGAAGGGCCCTGTTAAGGGTGGCAGTAATCCCGACCCCGCGGGTCGTTAACCGCCCCTAATGAGCGCCTTTACCCTCGCAGTGTTGGTTTCCTGGACACGGTATGGGATTTTATGTTTAAAAAAATTACTGTAGTTACGTTGAGGCACACGCTTGACTGAAATAAATAAATACACCCAACAGTCACATACATAGTCCTGGCCCCACACTAAGATCGACTCTCGTGAGTATCAGAAACTATGAGAGACTTTTCGGTGTCACAAACACCCAGACCCGAAACAAATACCTGTGGTTCACACAAACATTTGTCTTGGTGCGGGAATCGAAATCACGGCCTCTCGTTTTACAGCTGGCGTCTAACTGCGCCACGGAGGCTGTCAGGCTGATAGTACAGATCTATGAGGACTGGAATATTATGATAGAATCAACACTAATATTAGATGAGCAATTTGCCTGTTTCGGTGTTGTTGTATGAAAATCTGGAATTAACTTAAGTAGTCTGCAGTTTATACATTCTATAATTTTAATGATATTCCTAATATACAAAGGTTTGGTAACCAGCTGGTAAACATTTCGGAATAGCGTAATTAAATGTCGGGCAGTAACATAATCAGCGCGAGGAACAACGCCATGCGGACGCCAAAACGCTTGCCAAGCGTGGCATATTATATAGGTATATTGGCAACCCTTCCCCCTCATTGACCTGTAAAAATCGATTACAAATTAACCTAACGCGACCAGACGCGGCTGCCAACATGTTCACGGTGGTCGCGGGTTCAAATCCCAGGGCACACCTCTGACTTTTCGGAGTTATGTGTGTATTGATAGTCAATCACCACGCATTGTAACGGTGAAGGAAAACACCGTGAGAAAACCTGCATACTGTAGCGATTTTAAAGAATTTCTACGGAATGTAAGTCTGCCAACCCGCATTAAGCCAGCGTGGTGGACTATATGGCCACTCTCAGTCGATTCTCTCGATTGTAGAGTAGGCCCATGCCCAGCAGTGGGACGTATATGGGCTGACACAAATTAACCTAATCTCATTTCTGTATCAGCCCATATCCGTCCCACTGCAGGGCACGGGCCTCCTCTACAATCGAGAGTACGATTGTGAGTGGTTAGGCCACACAGTCCACCACGCTGGCCTAGTGCGATTTAGTTAATATCATTTATATACATTCAATCTTCGAATTAACTTCAATAAGAGATAATTTAAAACTAAATAAACTGCCGCGTCCATAACACATGTGTTCCTGTAAAATCTCTTCGTGTGGAGTGTGTCGATACAGGCCGAGGCGGGCTTCAGACGCGCTGATTACTTCATTAGTCAGCTAATAAATACGGACTTAGTATGGAACCCGGCTTAATTTCATTACCTCTTATAGAGCGA
Organism: Deilephila elpenor; assembly: GCA_949752805.1. Lineage (NCBI taxonomy): Eukaryota > Metazoa > Arthropoda > Insecta > Lepidoptera > Sphingidae > Deilephila > Deilephila elpenor. The sequence continues at coordinate 937,696 of OX457118.1, forward strand.
TAAACTAGGGCGTTTTATTTACAGACAATCTGGGAGTAAACGGCTTAATATCACGCATTTTTTCCATAGAATTAAGGTATTTTAATAACCACAACAAATACTCGTACTTGCCAATATACGTCGCTATTTTTAACTAGAATTTCCTGTAACATTGCGAGGAATTCAAGCCATAGTCCACCACTCAGGCTTAATCCGGTTTAGAAGATTTCTTAATATGTTTGCGAATTAATACGTTTAAATATGATTTGAGCTGATGGTAAAATATTAATTGTTCTTGCCCGCAATTGACCACCGTAAACAATGACGCATAGTGACACTTGCAAGTGTGTCCCGTTTTGAGCCTGTGTAGGTATATCAGATTTGGACCAGTCCGGCATCATTTTGTCGACCGGCAAGACAACCATATCTCCACGGATATATTCTATTGGAATTGTCCTTTTTTATTGCATAGGTCCGCTGGGGCCGAAAGGTTCTAGAGAGGAGGCCAAGTATAAGCAAGCGAAGTGTCGGACGCCCACCCACAGGGTGGACGGACGACCTGGTTAAGGTCGCAGGAGGTTGCTGGATGCAGGCGGCTTCTAACAGGTCTATGTGAGATCCATGTGGGAGGCCTATGTTCAGCAGTGTAATTTTTGTAGCTGAAGTGAGAGAGAGAGATGTCCGGCAAACGAGTAAACGTCACATGACAGTAAATGATCACTCCCGCTCATAAACAGCTACATTTCGATTTATACCAAACCATACTTACAAACAACAACATTTCACTGCGGAAATCATTGGGAGAGGCCTATGTTCAGCAGTGGACTGGATTGGCTGATGGATGGATGGATACTTACAAAAAATACATGATATATTGCAGTAATTTACCATATAAAAATACAAAACTCCTCACGATGTTTCCAATTAACCAGAAATAAAACAAACGGGGAGCCTATCCGATATGCAATTTGTACGGGCTCGGTAGACGGTGATTGCTAAACGACGCATGACTCCGACACAAGGGCTGGAATAATCCCGTCTGACATCGACATATTATTAATTACTTATAGCAAATAATCCGACGCAAGTTATCGACTTATGCCGAGTTTTCGAAACAGTTATAGGTACCTTATTTCTCCTAAAGGATATCCAAAATCTAGCAAACAAAGAATTTTGTAAATCCATTCAGAATTAAACAAGTTAGAAACGTTTTAAATCTTGTAGTGGGGGTAATAGAAAAGGGATGCAAAACAAAATTAGTGACGTCACTGTGCTATTATTGCGTTATAGTGTGCGGGTGTGAAAGAGACAGTAAAATGTCCCCACTACGTTCCTACTCTTTCATTTCAAATACTAATATTTGCCTCATGTTACAAGCTACTTTAATATTGTTTTCACAAAAATGTTTTGTTTTATTGGCACTTATGATTGTCTACAAAATAATACAAACATTCGATGATAGTCAAATACCCTATTGTAATTGCTTAATAACATGAAAAAGTAATACAATTTGTATAATCGCTACCACTTTTAACTTAATTTCAAACAGCGGACTGTCAAATCAACCCCACGCAACCCCGAGTTATTCATTCACTCACCGACATGATTTATAGTAGCCTTTAACCATTTATTTTGTCTTCAACATGTTTATAAATTTCGCCAAGTTCCTAACTTGAAATTACAAAAAGTAATTTCCTTGTGCCGCCGATGGTTTGTTGAGCTATATTTCAATAACATGAGACAGGCGGCTGGCAATGTGCTGGCCACATATGTCGCAGAACAGATAACCGCTGGAGTAAGCGTGTTCTGGAGTGGAGACCGCGTCTTGGAAAACGTAGCGTGGGACGTCCTCTGGCCAGATGGCGGGACGACTTGCACAAGAGGACTGGCAGCGACTGGATGCGTAAAGCAGCAGACCGGGCTCTGTGGCGTACCTTGGACATAGCAATATGCCTAGTATAAATCCCAATTTCACACACACACACACACCTTTTTCCAAACCCCGAAACAACAGCTTATACAGCCAATCTTGATGGGAAAGCAATTAAACAATTTTTCGTTGATTAAAATGGCTTTCAACAATAATGGAAAGCCGCCAGTCAATCGATCATGCAGACAATGGAAATGAAACAATGAACGGCCAAAATGGAAACCAAATAACTACCTGCCCATTGTGTGTTCAATGTACGCTTTGTTTTGGAGCAAAAATCTAATGAAAATAACGAATGGCGGATTTTTTTCAGGATTCCGTGAACTAGTTCCATGTATATCAAACCAAGTGTTTTACTGCTTGTCACGGATTTTTATACGACAAAGAGGAGTTTTAATTCAGTCCGTCATACTGGTCCATTACAATTTGGTAAACGTCTCATGTATTTAGGTATGCAGCATCAATAGATAGCCCCCAAACCAACTGCCAAAGTTAATAGGGCATTTGACCCTATATTCAAAATTTAGCAAACAAAGAATTTTGTAAATCCATTCAGAATTAAACAAGTTAGAAACGTTTTAAATCTAGTAGTGGGAGTAAAATAAAAGGAATGCAAAATAAAACTTTGACGTCACTAGTCATATGCATAATTTCAATTTCATAACAGTGTGTGCGTGTGAAAGAGACGGTAATATGTCCCTCCGCTCCCACTCTTTTTTTAAAAAACTAATATTTGCCTCATTTTTACAAGCTACTATAATACTGTTTTCACAGAAATGTTTCATTTTAATTGTATTTGTGCTTAAACTCAAAATAATAAAAAATATCGATCATAGTCAAAAAGACCTATTAAAAATTCCCCAGTAATAATTTGTCGGTATTTTATTGACTGCCTCGGTGGCGTAGTTGTATTACGGTACGGCTACATAGCTGAGGTCTCGGGTTCGAGTCCCGGGTCGGTCAAAGTGGTATTGGATCAGCTCGGAGTCAGGAATTTGTGCCCGATATGGCGATAGGCTCGCCCCCTATCACATCATGGGACGGAACATACAAGGCGTAATGTGGGTGTCCTGGTGGCGCCTCTGCCTATCCCTTCGGGGATAAAGGCGTGAGTTTTTGTATGTATGTATGTATGTTTATTATGGTGATGGGGTGGTGTGAAACCACATACATAATATTTGGCTCCGAACGTGCCAGCTAGTATCTACCGATAAACAGAAACCGACTGTGCAGAATTTACCATTATTTGACAGCCTACGTGGCGCAGTTGGTTAGACGCCGGCTGAGAAACGAGAGGCCCCGGGTTCGATCCCCGCACCGAGACAAATGTTTGTGAGGCCCACAAAATTTTGTCTCGGGTCTGGGTGTTTGTGAGACCGAAAAGACTCTCGTAGCTTCTGATACCCACGTCACAAGACTTAATTGATCTTAATGTGGGATCAGGACTATGTATGTGACTGTTAGGTGTATTTATTTATTTATTTTTATTTTATTTATTTATTTATGTTGATACATATGGATTTGAAGTAATAAATATAATAAATACAATGCAACAGTCACATACCTAGTCCTGACCCCACACTATGATCGAGTCTTGTGTCGTGAGTATCAAAAACTACGAGAGGCTTTTCGGTCTCACAAACACCCAGACCCGAAAACAATAGGAATAACTTCACAGAGAAAATTCTCGAAGTAGCTTATAATTGTGTTTATAATGTTAAATAAAAAAACTCTATAAAATATTATATATATTTTAGATTCAATGATTTTTCTCTGTCAACCAGTTGTTAGCATATTTAACTAGAACAGAACGGGCAAGAAATTGTAGTGTTCCTTTTTAAAGACTAGTACATAATTTCATTTTTCTTGTAGAACAAACCAAAACACAAATAAACAGAGGTAATTTTAAAAGACAGTACGTACGAAATAGCCCTTCAATCTGTTGCACCGTGTGTACAAGGCTTAACAAGATTTACAGCGCTACAATACAAGAAATGTAAGGATGAACTGTCTTAGAGTTTTCTTGAAAACTTGTTGTTTATTTTTAAGGGTAACTAAGTTTTGTCAGAAAACGTCTCTGTGGCTCAAAGATATATATTTTAAACAATTAAGAACGCCCCACTTTAGAAAAATTAAGTCTTTTGTCATGGAAATAAGAAATTTTGAAAGACTTTTATATTTCACAACACATTTTTCCGCAACAAATATTTGTAGACCACACAAACATTTGTCTCGGTGCGGGAATCAAACCCACAGCCTCTCGATTCTCAGCTGGCTTTGAAACAACTGTGCCACAGAGACTGTCATATTTCTTTTATATGCCCATGCATATTCACAAATTTCATTTTTTACGTAACTTGTTCAAGTGAGTTGCCGTATCTCGGAATGGAACCCAGAACTTTATCATACTCCAGTATGTGCCAATGGAAATGTTTAAATATTCATAAAAACCTCTAACATAAACAGCCACGAACTTAATCTTAGTTTTGTAAGAAACATCCCTACCAAGTTATGAGGCTTCGGACCTACTTCTGTATGGCTTAGATAGGCTAACTCGGTTAAATACTGTCTTGCCGAGTGCCGGGAACTGGGTTATTGGCGAAAAAACAGGTCACACTCGGAACCGGTCCGGTGTCTTTTATCACTCGTAATTAGAAATTGAATGCAAATTAGCTTATAAAAATAATTTTAAAGGTGAAAATCGTATCATCAAAGTCTAAGGATCAGGCGAAATGTATATTTAAAATTGAAAATGGCATCCTAGCATAAATCGAAATAATACGAGGCAGAAAAAACAAGACACCTACCGAAATTAACCCGTGTTAGGTATTAAAAGACTTAAAAACTGCGAACTTTTATGAAGTCGCTGGGATGCAGGCCGCTTCTTCCGAAGCAAACTCTCGAGGTTGCTGTAGAAATCCTTAGGGGAGTCTTATATTTAGCAGTGGACTTCGTGTCGCTGAACACGACGATGAAAAGGCTTATAAATTGTATTAAAGTCTATAGACAGGTGTGAAAATAAAATTATGTACACCAATCATTTATGGTATGTTAAAATTCGTCAACACGCACTAGGCCAGCGTGGTAGACTATATGGCCTAACCCATCTCAATCGTACTCTTGATTGCGGAGGAGGCCCGTCCCTTGCAGTGGGACATATATGATACAAATAGACAGATGAGACGACTTATCATCATCGAATGTCTCGACAGTCTAACAAAATCTCAATCAATAAGATACGGTGATAATGTTACACAGTAATAGTAAATCAGTTGAGTTGAATCTACAGCTTGAGCGAAACTAGAGTATTCACAAACAACTGAAAGTGGCACAAAAACATTGTTACGCCGTGTGTTTGTTCAGCCGCGGGATTGGACTAATTGATGTCAAAACAAACCGAGACCTACGGGTAGCGATCGACGCGAACTTCTCTTTGAAATATTGTAGGAATGTGCAAAAAATAATACGTATAAAAACTGGTCTAATAAGACATCATACAATAATTACTTAATTTGCAATCGACGTCAATTAAAAACATTACGTGTCCTTGACTTACCTACTAAAAAAGGCGATGGGTTCTAAATATATTCAATTTAAATTTAATTTACTCCTCAAACCTATCGTCTGGAGGTTCAAAATCACTTATTTAGTTAGAACTGTCAACCAGTCAGCGGCTATCGGAATCCAATATCTAAAAATAAAGGCGTTATCTCACCTGCGGCAAATGTCTTGTTTTCCGCGGGGCGGGCGCTTCCTTCCCGCCGGTTCCCGATAAGCATTTCCCGTTTGGCACGGCAGCCGGCGGCGCACCGTTTATCTTCACTTCGGCCTTCGTCGGCCGCGATATCGGAATGTTGTGCTTCTCGAAGTAGCCGTTCTGAATCATCTGATCGAGCGAGACTTCCAGCTCCCTCACTGGCACCACTTTCCGCCCCACTATCGGGTCGTCCACAACCATTTTGCGGTTGCATCCGGACACTTCGGAGAATTTCACGTTCTTCTTTGCCTCGTCGGGCCGCCTCGGCCGCGTTCGTGCGCGCTCGGGCGGGTCCGTCGTCCAGTAGCGAGCGTTCTTCTCATTCAAACGTAACGGCTTGCACACAGCCACGTTCTTCGGTTTCAAATTTTGCCTCTCATTCAAAACAGTTTTAGCCTCAGGCAGTTTGAGTTTCTGTCTGTAGTCATAAGAATTCCGCGGTCTGTTTTCGCTTTCAATTCTGAAATCATAGTAGTCTTTCTTGTACCGTCGTGTCGTTTCGTAGTTATAGTAATTGCGCGGCAGGGAGTTGTATTTGATGTCGTACGCTGAGGGTAGATGGAGGTATTCAGGTCGAATCGGCCTAAATAGGGACAGGCGGCCTTGTGCCTCGTCGAAGTCGGAGTAAATGTCCTCATATACGTATCCATTCCTGCGTCGCGGGCGGTCGTATCTGTCGGCGCGTCGGTCGTACCGTCTATCCCGCTCGTACGGTTCGTAGCGTCTCCTCTCGTGCTCGTATTCCCAATCAGGCCTCCTTTCATGAAGCAGTCTCTCGCGCGACCCGGCCATAGTCCATTTATTAGATTTTTCCCCGCCTGTAAGAGGAAACACGTATTAATAAAAGGATCTCAGCTGATTGCGGGCGACAATGGCGCGGCAACTCTTGCAGCTCTGAATAGCCGGCGATTAGAATACAATGGCGGGGAGTAATTCGTATGTTTAAAATGAGTGCTTAGTATAAATTGTTGCATTTCTGTGAGTCGGCAGCGAGGAGCGTGGATTGAAACGTATTGTGTGGCTTTGATAAATGGCTGATGTCTCCGCAAAGGGAAGAGATTAAACTGTAGCGGATTGCGAATTCTAAAGATTTTTTTTCAGCAGAAACGTCGTTTTAAATCAAAAACATTTCGTATGTTTTAAAGTCTAGTTGAGGTTTGTTAATTTGTACTCTGACCTCGGGCAGTGCTTAATAAAATGCAGATTTTAATCAGTATGTAGTGCAAATAAAAATAATCATACGTTCTCTCAACAGCGACACACACAGTGATGACTTCACAAAAATATACACACATTTTGTATCGTGGACATCACTGCAAGGCATTTTTGTCTCACTACACCGGCACCCGAAATAAATACATACTAATAAACATCACAAAATTTTGCCTCGGTGTGGTAATCGAACCCGTGGCCTTTCATTTTGCATCCGGCATCTTATCCAACTATAATTAATCTAGTCACAATAATAAAAAAATAATGGTAATAATTTTTGCAATACAACTGCTTTAACGTTTCCTGATCGTGGCAGGTAAAATATACGAGTTCTCATATTTGCATGTAGATGGTTTTTCCGCTACAGAAGCCTCCGGCTTAGTTAATATAATGATGTATCTTTGTATTTACAAATGTGTTTTATTTAATATTGACTGGACAAAGTGACTACACTGCACCTAGAGAACCTTTGGGGCGACTAATTCATCATCATCATCATCATCAGCCCGTTGCAGTCCACTGCTGGACATAAGCCTCTCCCAAGGTACGCCGCAGAGCCCGGTCTGCTGCTTTACGCATGCAGTCGCTGCCGGCCCTCTTGTGCAAGTCGTCCCGCCATCTGGCCAGAGGACGTCCCACGCTACTAATTGTTTTACAGCAATTATGTGTCAGAGAATTGGCGAACCTCTAAATTCGAAATGGTGGTGACCACCAAACCGTGTCTATTGAAGCATAAATTGCTACATATTTATATACCTACTAATAAGGGTGTATGTTACCTTTTCAATATCAAACCTCAGAACCGATTGTAATAAAATTTGTCATAAAGCTGTGATATTTACTGAATTCAATCCTGAATTCGAATGAATCTGAAAACTAATATATCATTCATGATAGGTATACATGCATCTGGGAAAAACCGAGCCACTCACTAGTGCTTAAAAACTCGAAGAAAAAATTATAAATTTTGAATGGTCATCGAAAAAAGAATATCATATTAGTCACAAATCCCGCTGAGCAGTGACGCGCCGGTAGAGACGCGACGTTGAAACTCAGCGCTATCGAGAACACGGAATGAACTTACAATCATATTGCTGCAAGCTGCCGCGGTAAGGGATGCAACGGGCTTTATCGATGTCGACAAACATATTTTATCAGTATAGATGACACGACGAGGGGATTGTTACGCTTACGGCATCAAGCAAGATCATTCAAACTTATAATTGCTTATTCAAACTTATTAAGCACCACATGGTATGAGTACTTCTTGGCGCTTTAGCGCAGTTTTTTGAACCTGTCCAGTCGTTAGGCTGTACTATAATTATTTTTAAACTAAGGCTTCTTCTCTAAACACTGGCCTAATACAGGTCATTGTTTTGCTTTTAAAAAATAATTAACTAATAACTAGGTTGGATCGCGTTGATACAACTATTAAGCCGAAAATCGATGTGAAGTAACAACAGCTTTGCAAGTTGCGAACAGCGATATAATATGATCTTCTTGCATGCAGATACTTTAGTTGGATTGCAGTGAATGCATTTACCATCAAGTGCACCTCAGTTATTTTCTGGCGTCAGAATAAAATAGGCATAATAGTGTTTTTCTATTTAACATGTCCGAGAAACGAACAAACAGGTTACCTGATGGTACGTGAATACTGCCGCCCATGAACATCCACAACGCTTGGATCACAGATGTATTGCCGGCCCATCAAATCGGGAAGGGAGCGGAAAGGAAAAAGGATGGGAAAAGGAAAAAGGTATGGGACATCCGGTAATATTACATTTATTATTAAAGTATCGATAACGTGTCCCGTCACTAGACGAGCCCGTGTGGCGCAGTGCGCCACTGAAACTTGTCTATCGATAAATCTCAGCGTTTAGCTAAACGTTGTAACTGAATTCATTTGAGGAAATTTGATCGGTCTATTTATGTCCCTTCTGTGGGTTGAGGCTTTTATTAAATTGAAGGCCAACGAGCATGGACCCCATGGTAAGTGGTTACCGTCCACTAAGAGGCCCAATTTGCTGCTGGTAGCATATTCTCATCCGTCTGGGTAGCGACCACCGCACACAGTGGTTAAGGACCCATCATACTGATCCATGGAAGTGTGCCGCCCATTCAGGTTCATCCTGTATATCCGGATACAGCCGGCCGGCATAACTGTATCGACTGACGAGTAATGTTAATTTCACGTCGGATGACTCTCTTCCAGGAGTCAGGACTGCACTGCGCTTACCACCAGTTTATCGTTGGTGCGTTGTCTTCTAATTTATGAAACCTGGGACTTTAATTATATATCATTTATGAACTGATCGGAAACCTAGTTGCGATTTTTGTAGTAATAATTGTCTTATAAACAGGTATTGGAAATAGCAATGCTGGAGTATCTTGCCCGTTCGTTTTTGGTATAAACTGCCTTCCACACACTTCTACCGAACATACAAGGCGAAACCTGGGTATCCTGGTGGCACTTCAGCCTACCCCTTCCGCGAAAAAATAGCGTGAATTTATGTATGTAAGAAAAGTAACACAAAAAGATCGTTTGAGATTCATAATCTCTGTAATTTAATATCAGTATCCTTTTTAAAGTTGTTTTAAGCAATGAGATCTCATCGCGTCTCTACGTGCCGCCAAACACGACAGGCCCGACGTAAAACAAGCTAAGAGTAAACAAAGGCATCCATTACTTGAGAAAACATTGTTAAATATTCCTCAAAGGTATCGCGAGGAGGTAAACAGGTGTTTATGGGATTCCGTGACAGGACATAAATTGTAGCGTCTCAAGCTCTTTGCTTGGAAGAAACATTATGTAATAGTAAAATAAATAAATAGACGTTTACCAAGACTGCCTCGGTGGCGCAGTTGTACTACGGTACGATTACGACGCTGTCTCGGGTTCGAGTCCCGGGTCGAGCAAACTGTTATTGGATTTTTCTATTTAGGAATTTATGCCCTATATGACGATAGGGTCACTGGGACATTGTGTAACAGAACACGTAAAGCAAACGTGGGTGTCCTGATAACACCTCTGCCTACCCCTTCTGGGATAAAGGGGTAGGCAGAGGCGCCACCAGGACACCCACATTTCGCCTTGTATGTTCCGCCCCATGATGTAATAGGGGGCGAGCCTATCGCCATATCGGGCACAAATTACTGACTCCGGGCCTATAATGAATAAAAAAACTCAACATCACTTTGCCCGACCCGGGATTCAATCCGAAGACCTCAGCTTTATAATCTAACCATAGTACAACTACGCCACCGAGGCAGTGTATGTATGTAGTTTATAAATTAAATACAGCATAACCTACACCCATGTAGCGTGAATCCCACACTGTCGGATATCCGTCACACCTGTACCCGATACCAGTCAACAATACCACCGTATTACGGCTGTTTGGCGCAATGCAGCTCTGGCGGCGCGGCCAAATGCTTGCTAAATTTAATTTGTTAGTCCAACGCGTTGTTTATTGTTCGTTTTATTTGGCCACATATTGGAGCAAATGTTTGCTGCATAGCTTAGCTGTTTTATTAATATTATTATTTACTTTTTATGATAATAACTCATTTAGTCACTAAAGCATTATAGGTTATATTTTAAATTATACGAATAATTAAAATTGAGTTAGAGATGATAAATGAGATACTTTTACCAACAGTGAGATTTGATATTAAAAATAACTGTTTGCCTTCCCTGAAATTAAATAACTTTTCAAGGAAAAAGTCTGCAATTGAATAATGTAAATTGGAGAGATAAAATTATAGTATATTACCTTGGTAAAATAAAAAACTGCCTCGGTGGCGTAGTTGTGCATGGTTACAAACCTGACGTCTCAGGTTCGAATCCCGGGTCGGGCTAAATGATATTGGATTTTTCTATTCATTATCAGCTCGGAGTCAGGAATTTGTGCCCGATATGGCGAAAGGCTCGCCCGCTATCACATCGTAGGACTGAACATACAAGGCGAAATGTGGGTGTCCTAGTGGCGCCTCTGCCTACCCCTGCTGGGATAAAGGCGGGTGTTTATATAAAGTAATGAAAAAATAATGCTAAATCTGTATGTATATCTGTAACAAATACAAATACACCCAACAGTCACATACATAGTCCTGACCCCACATTAAGATCAATTAAGTCTTGTGTCGCAGGTATCAGAAACTACGAGAGACTTTTCGGTCTCACAAACACCCAGACCCGAGACAAATATTTGTGGGCCTCACAAACATTTGTGTCGGTGCGGGGATCGAACCCGCGGCCTCTCGTTTCACAACCGGCGTGTAACCAACTGCGCCACGGAGGCTGTCAAGAACAGCATGGGATGTATATGGATACATCCCAGTGCAGGGCACGGGCCTCCTCTACAATCGAGATTACGATTGAAAGGAGGTTAGGACATACGCTGGCCTAGTGTGGGTTGGGGGACTCTACACATTATCGTAGAAATTCTTACAAATCGCTATGGTGTGCAGATTTCCTCACGATGTTTTCCTTCACCGTTTTAGTTCGTGGAGATTGACTATCAATACACACATGCCTCCATTGACTTATATTCTACCGATAGACGAGACACGTCAAAGTAATAAAGTGCCCCCGTATTTTAAAAGCACACTGCAATATTACATTACTTACTTGGTATTTTATTAAAATATTGTAACTTCAGACGATTTGGTTTCGGTTTGACGGCGAAACATTCATTTATTACTTTTTAACCGACTTCATTAACCGACTTCAGAGGAGGTTATCAATTCGTAAATTTATTTTTCTTATGTATGTTCACCGATTATTCTGAGATTTCTGATTAGATTTACGTAATTCTTCTTTAGTTGGATTCAAAATGGCTGCCATTTGGTCCCATAAAAAGTTGGTGAAGACCTGATGAATATCTTCGGACTTAGAGAGTAGAACTCCTCGAAATTGAGCAGGTTGCCAATAGTTCTTTATGCAATAGGTTCAGTATAAAAGTCAAATTTTAGTGAGATAGAGAAAAAGGGGTGGGGGTGAGGAGGGGGTGAGAAAATTAACATGCAAGTAAATACTTAATATCTTCGGCAGCTTTAAACCGATTTTAGTGATTCTTCTTTAGTTTGATGCGGAATAGTTGTCATTTGGTCCTATAAAAAATTGGTGAAGACCTGATGAATATCTTCGGACCTGGAGAGTAGAAGTCCTCAAAATTTAGTAAGTTTCCATCAATTTGCATATAAATACTTAATATCTTCGGCAGCTTTGAACCGATTTTAGTGATTCTTCTTTAGTTTGATGCGGAATAGTTGTCATTAGGTCCTATAAAAAATTGGTGAAGACCTGATGAATATCTTCGGACCTGGAGAGTAGAACTCCTCAAAATTTAGTAAGTTTCCATCAATTTGCATGTAAATACTTAATATCTTCGGCTGCTTTGAACCGATTTTAGTGATTCTTCTTTAGTTTGATGCGGAATTGTTGCCATTTGGTTCCATAAAAAAGTGGTGAAGACCTGATTAATATCTTTAGACCTGGAGAGTAGAACTCCTCGAAATTGAGTAAGTTTCCATTAATATGCATGTAAACACTTAATATCTTCGGCAGTTTTGAACCGATTTTAGTGTTTCTTCTTTAGTTTGATGCGGAATAGTTGTCATTTGGTCCCATAAAAAAATGGCGAAGACCTGATGAATATCTTCGGACCTAGACTGTAGAACTCCTCAAAATTGAGTAGGTTTCCAATGGTTCGATTTCAAACCTATCAATAGGTAGCACATATAAATAATTGTATTTTAGTGATATGAAAGGTATAGGTTTGCATAAGAGGTGTATTAAATTAAATCTTTCTTAAGTTATTTTATACTTTTTAGTAGTTGAAGTCGGTTTTTTTAAACGAAGTTTTAAACGTATGCGATAAGGCGTACTGCACTGTCACTGTCACGAAGCAAACTGATTCATTTGCGGTGCATTCACCGCAAGTAGGTGGGACACATTTTTTGAACTGAATGTCTTATTTAGTGTAACATTGATATCGATGCATGCCTCCGAAAAGTCAAATATGTGTCCTGAGATTAAAACGCAGACGTGAACGCCACTAACGAGACACTTTTTGGTCTCAAATCACCTATACCCAAATCAAATTGAATCGCACAAATATTTATACGCACAAATATTTATAAATTTTAAAAACTCATATTTCGTAGCATTAAAATCGTAGTGGCAACCCTACCCACACAAACAGTATATAAACACAACAAATAAAACAAGCTCGTCGCAACCCTACATTATGAACTCGGCAACTGCATCCTTTATCTAACGTTTCATAATAAAGTTTCATTCGTTCCTTTTCACGCAGCGTCTATTCATGTCAAACAAAAATATATAACGCTCTTTTTAATTTCCCCAACTTTCCAGCGCGGAACGGACCGTATCAGTAAGTTCCCTTCATTCGTTTTCCGTCTGTGCGAATTGTTGTATTTTTATTATACGCGGGGAAGTTTTATTATCTACTTGGCCCGGGTTTTTAGTTCATGTCTTTTGTTTTGTAAAAAATGTTTTCATGTTTTATTTTCTTATTATTTTTATTGTTTCTTCTTGGATTTATTGTGACGTATTTACAAGTTCCGGCTCGTTCATTACAGAACTAGGGCGGGGAGAGTGCTACAATGTTTTGAGAAATATAATGGGCTTTGTTAGTTGTCTTATTAACATATTGGTGTAGGCTGTGAGCCGCGAGGTCCTGGGCTCGGTTTTCTAATCGGACAATTTATTTGTATGGTTTCGGTACGAAGAATATAAGTTTTCGGGGACTGGAATTTGTACTCGCTATAGCGAGAATGACAATCTCACCAAACAAAACGCAACGCTAATTACGTCACGTCCCTACTTCCCGAATTGTGAAATTGACACGTTTGTGTTAATACGAACAGTTTACGGAGACAAGTTCTGTAGACAACAGCTTATGGAAACGGCACACGTGGAGAAATATCGAATTATAACGTTTAGGTACACGACATGAATTGAGGAAGCTTGATTTGAACAGTCACGTACATAATATTTATCTATTATCTTTAAAATTAATTTTAAGTAATACCTATGCAATAAAAATCAATACAATTGTACGAATGCAGAACTACTTCCTAGAAAAATGATCGTTCTGAAATAAGCGTTTTTTTATTGCGATGATGTCGAGACGAGCATGCCATTCGCCTGATGGTAAGCGATACGGCAACTCATGGACAGTAGCGAAACCAAACAAAACCATAAATTTCAAAGCAATGCTTGGCATTCCACTGCGCTCGCCTAAAAGATAAGATTTTAAGTCCCATTATATCACAGTGCATTTACACTGCTGTTTGTCGGGAGAAATAGACATTGCGGTGGTATCTACACAGGCAGGCTTTCGCATATGAGAGATGATCCTTTTTCCCTCTCTTTTTGACAGACCGAAAATGCATCTGTACAAACCAAGCGTTATAGATGTTTATGGGCGGTGGTAATTTATTTATTTATTTATTTCATTAACATAAACATTTCATTATCATAAACAAAGTGAGTAATTTCCTCATTTACTAGACTATGCATTGAAAAATACCTATATGATAATATTATAGTATTCATCACATGGTAGCTAGCGGTTTCACCAGCAGACGATAAAATTATATTTGAATTTGTTTCATAGTATTCGCTCAAGAACATTTTGTCAATTCGTTTCCTCATAATTGCAACAAGATCCAGCCATAAGCGGACCCCAAGGGACTCGCCTGAGATATTCATAATGTTGTTAGTTAAATTAAATTTCAGAGAAGACGCAATTTGGTGTGTAAAGTGAGTTAATGGACTACTGGCCCTGAGGGAATCTTTGGTAATTTTATCTTAGCACTTCTGCAGACATTGAACTAATTAATATATTAGGAAATTTCACTTTGGTCTAATATTTTGTTAATTGCATATTTCTAAAAGAAGTCGTAAAAGAGTCGTAAAAAAAACGGCAGTTTTATATTTAAAAAAGGCAGCTGACTGATATAATTAATAAATTCTAACTTACTGCTTCATCATCATCATCATCAGCTCGTTGCAGTCTACTGCGTGAATGATGACCTAATGACTACAAAACATCACTTAATGCTTGAATAACAATAACAGAGGATTGTTTTTTTGGTATCTTTAATTATAATCTCAAATTAAAATCTGAAAAAACACTGATCTCGAAATATGTCAAACGTGCGCGAAGCCGCGAACAAAATTTTGCATTAAATAAGTTTGATATAATATTAATGACATCAGTAATTTTGATTTATATGTAAAGTTAATTGTAATTTTGCACAATAGTTTCTAATAAAACGTAATCACGAGTGATGCCTAGAATCATCAAAACGGGTTAAATAAGTGTCGAATTTTGAATTGAATATCAGAATATTATGCAAGAGATCTTGCCCATCAGAAAACGCTTCACACACGGATGTTGAAAGTTAAAATAAAAATGGCAAACGTAACGGGGGTTTTTGGATACCCATCCTTTCTTTTTCTTGTATTGGAATGTTACAGCTCTGCTTCTCGAAAGCTGGGATATCCCACGAGGAAACTGCGAGTCTCGAAGATATTGTACTTAAAATTATCACTCGGGTCTTCCCTAACATTTCCTCATCTGTGTTGGAATACCTAATTGTAGGTAATTTATCATAATATTAAGGTTTTTGGCAGTTTTAAAGCGTTAATAGATTTTGGAGAAAATAAAGACAGAAAAATTATATTGCCCTACAACAAAACTATATTATTATAAGGATAGTTAGATCTAAATAATACTAGTATTAGGATACATAGGCTTATTTAACTTTGAGCTTAACAGGAACATAATAGCTGGCAAATATTTGTGTGGCCCATAAATATTTATTTCAGGTCTGGACATTAGCGAGACCGAAAAATCTTTCGTACTTTCTTATTGACATCAGATTTGTATCTTTGTGTGGAGTAAGGAAAATGTATGCGACTGTTGGCTATATTTATTTATTATTCATCGGTGGGGCAGTTGTACTACGGTATGATTGCAAAGCTGAGGTCTAGGGTTCGAGTCCCGGGTCGGGCAAAGTGATATTGGATTTTTCTATTCAATATCAGCGCGGAGTCAGAAATTTGTGCACGATATGGCAATAGGCCTCCTATTACATCGTGGGACGGAATACACAAGGCGAAACGTGGGTGTCCTGGTTGCACCTCTGCCTACCCCTTCTGGGAAAAAGGCGTCAATTTATGTGCGTATGTTATTTATTCATTCAACGCAGATAAAACCAATTGAGCATAGCTAGTAAAACATTTATTTATTTATATTTATTGCACACACACTAAAAATACAAATACACATGTGCATTCTGAACGCGGGAGTAGTGGCAAGTGATAATGGTGGTACATTGTCATTCCACTCGAACAGTTACATCGGAAAGGTTTCATTATGCCGGCCGTAATCATTGCCACGTGCACCGAAACAGTAGACGAAGTGACAAAACAATGTTAGGTACTCTCTACATACATAAACTCACGCCTTTATCTCCGAAGGGGTAGGCAGAGGCGCCACCAGGACACCCACATTCCTGACTCCGGACAGATAATGAATAGAAATATCCAAAATCAACTAGGTACTTTCCGATTGAGATATATCGAGGTAGTGGATTCGATTAGGTTGTTCATGTTAAGTGCGAGGTGACCTGTGGGTAAATGAACCAGACGTGGCTGCCAACATGTCCACGGTGGTCGCGAGTTCAAATCCCAAGGCACACCTCTGACTTTTCGGAGTCATGTAGGTATTGATAGTCAATCACCACGCACTATGACGGTGAAGGAGAACATCTTGAGGAAACCTGCATACTATAGCGATTTGTAAGAATTTCTACACAACATTCAGGCAGACACAAAATGATCCCCACAGTGCATCCACTTTACAATAGCTCCCTTACCATAAAAATGGTGATATTAAAGACCTTAATATTACTACCCAACACGAAAACTAAAAATTAACAAAAATTCCCAACCGGGGAATCGAACCCAGGATATTCCTGTTCTCAATCAATCTATACATATGAGGTCTTAAGCCGAGTGCACCAAATGTTCAATACTTAAAACTGTCGAAACATAAACAGTTAGCTTAAACCTAGTTCGTAGCTTCCACGAGCAAAGGCCATCGCGGATCAACATTAACACGTTACCGGATTAATCCGGCGCGATCCGGATTTATCTGGTTATGGCCGCCGCGCTGACGGATAATAAAACTGCCGGCCGGCACAGTAATTGCTACTACAATTGGCATTATGTTAAATTGTTGTTATGTTTGACATTTATAATGATTAAAAATCGAGGGGTTTGCGGAAAAACATCATAAAGCGTCATTTACACAAGGAGAGTTTTTCGCGACGAGAATCGTATGCGATTATCGGATGACATAACTACAATAGATTATCGTGTTCTGACAAATGTTTACACGATGCAATTTTTTATCTCCTTGCGATAATCGTATATTCGAGGCGAGAAACTCTCCCTGTGTAAACGGGGCTTAGCGCCAAAAATATAAAAAATATGTTTTAGTCGCAACCTCTTGATGTGTTACGTTACCACCTTAAGGCCCTGCGCAGACGGCACACTTTTTGTGCGATCGAGTCTGCGGCGCACAAAAAGTCTGCATGGCGCGCAAAAAGTCGGTCGCGGATTTTGCACAGACTCAACGCACACGACGCACATCTTCGATCATTTTGTCGGCAGAGCTGTAGGGACGTAGATGCTATGGAAATCGTGCAGAGATCGCGAAGTATTATTTTGTACATGAAGTACAGAAAAAGAAGTTAATTAATTAATTATTTTGTTCAAAATACCAAGGTATAGGTGTTATACATAATAATCAAAGCGATTTTGATATATTGAATCTTGTATCGATTCATTAATCGATAACTGTCATTCGTTCATTATCATTCAATATTGATACCCATCCCTAATTTTTGCATAAGAAAAAATAAACAAATAACCTCTATGTTTTTCATCTAATCGTTTTTTTATAGTTTTGCAAGTTTTATCTCCAATTACTACTAAAAAGTCTAATAAAAACTTAAACTTATCGTATTTTGTTTTTTCTTTAGACGTCATACATGTCCAAACAGGAGCGGAATAAACATTATAGCACACTTCTTCCCACATTTTTCTTTTTAAATGTCAATCATGATATTCTGCCTTAGAAGTATCATAAATTGCTGGTCTGTTTTGTATTTCTTGAATTAACATAGTTACATCGACCTCTGGCGCCATGATAATAGATCGCGTGCGTTACGTCCACCCACCCCTAGCAAATGCAGATTGCCGACTAAAGAGTGCGCCGTCTGCGTTAGCGCGCGTTGAAGCAAACGTTCAATTTTTTTCACACACTTTTTGTGCGGAGCGGCGCGCTGCGGCGCGGTGCGGTCTGCCCGAATTACACGGATTTTTTGTGCGCCGGACTTTTTGCGCGTCGTGTGCGTTACTGCATATAATTGCATAGGTTCTATTTTCACAGACTAAAAAGTGCGTCACGGATAGTCTGTCGTCTGCGCAGGGCCTAACGCGCTTACTCAGACATATTATTTACACAACTTTATTTTAAACATATTTTTAGAAGGTTATCTCAATACGTTTTAATGGAAAAAACCGTATGTGAAAACTGAAAATAACTAATTATTATCGATAAAGATGTTCTTGGAAAGGCTTGAAATCGACAGCCCCTCCCTATGGACTGGCGATTGATACAGGACATAATAATTTGTATTTTCTTGGGTAAATAATATTTATTAAAGTAGAAATAATTGTACTTTTTTTTAAACTTGCCTAATGTCTCGAGGCGATAAATGAATTGCTGTAACACGCAGTGTTTGGTACTTATAAGTTCTTAGTGGTATACAATGTAATTAAATATTATATCTCTATTATATTCTTTTTTCCTTTTTTTGCAGTGAATAGCGAGACGAGCTTGCCGTTCACCTGATTGTAGGCACTACCACTGCCCATCAACAGTAGCAAAGCCAAACAACACCATGAATTACAAAGCAATGCTTGGCATTCCACTGCGCTCGCCATCCTGAGACACAATGTTAGGTCTCATTATTTCCAGTAGTTACTAAGGCTGCAATGTCCTTCAAACCAAAACACAACAGTGCATTTGCAGTGCTGTCTGGCGGGAGAAATAGACATTTCAGTGGTACCTACCCAGGCGCCACTCACATACAAGAATCCTACCACCAGTAGAAGTCTTAAGTAAGCTATTAAAGATTTGTAAGAACTCGTATTCATATGCCTTACACTTGGTGTGAAGGGCAGTGAACTATTGGAATATCAATGAAATAAACACACTGAAAATTAAATAATTGTCTATTTTCTTATTAAGATAAAAATATACGTGGAAGAGATAGAATCGAAGTAACAAGCAATGTCATATATCAGTTTTAAATAAGAAAAACTGTGATGGCCAGCTCTTTTCTAAAGAGTTCATATAGATTAATTTTTGCATTCAAAATAGATAAACCAATACGCCACCTCAAAAATTTATCGATAAATGAACCAACTTGAATTTAAATAAAACTTAATTACATACAATATAATACACACTCTTCCAAGAATATTATTTATACCTGGGAAAATACAATATGGTCCAACATTTGTTGCAAGGATTAGGGAAAACCCAGTAAAAACCTAATCAGACCATTTCCATAAATAAAATAACAAATATCTCTAATATTATGTTCATTTCTACATATCACATAAGCCCATTTTGTTTCTTAATATTTTGAACATTACTGTCGATAGTGGTTTGGTCAAAATGTCGGCCTGCTGCTCACCTGTGGAAATATAATTTAGTTTAACAATTTTGTTTTCTATTTGTTCCCTCGAAAAATGGTATTTGATATCGATATGTTTTGACCGCTTGTGATTCGTTGGATTATTTGCAATACTAATACAACCGTTGTTGTCTTCATAAATAATAATGGGATTATCAATGTATATATTGATACTTGCTGCTAACGATTTCAACCACAAAGCTTCCTTAACTGCCTCATACAGCGCCATATATTCGGCCTCTGTAGAGGAGGTTGCAACAGACGTTTGTTTTCTGCTACTCCATGTAATTGTACATTGACCAAAAAGTTTAAATAAATATCCTGTTGTACTCTTCCTATCACGTGTGTCACCACCACCCCAATCTGAGTCTACATATCCACACAAAATATCTGTATAGTCACACCTCGTGTAACATAATTTCAATTCAATGGTGCCTTTTAAGTACCTAAGTACCCTTTTAAGACATTTCCATAACTCTTCGTTATTTTTGTTCGTGTATCTACTCAGTATACTTACACTGATGCTTAAATCAGGACGATTACATAACATGATATACATCAGACATCCTATAATATTTCGACATGGAGCGTTACATTTCTCCTCAGAGTTCAATGATTCAAAATTTAATTTGCTTTCTAACGGGGTAGATACAGGATTGCAGTCAATCATGCTAAATTTAGTTAAGACCGTTTTGATGTATAGACTTTGGTCCAAGAAAATTTTATTTTATTTTTTTTGATTTTAATGCCAAGAAACAGCTTTATTTCATTTAAATCGGTCATTTCAAACTTGCTCATTAAATATCTTTTAAAATTGTTCAATGTATCAAGTTCAGCACATACTACTACTAAATCATCGACATATAGTACCACGTATATGTTTTTCCGCAAATTCCCATTATCTAACATGTAAATACATCTATCAGCTGCAGAATTTTTAAAACCTCTTTCTTTCAATGATTCCTCAAATACTTCAAACCAACACCTTGCCGCCTGCTTAAGTCCATATAACGACTTTTCTAATTTACAAACATAGCCTTTTTTACTTAATACGCCTTCTGGAACTCGCATATAGATTTCCTCTTTTAATTGACCATTTAAAAAAAGCTGTTTTTACATCTAAATGATGAATTAATAAGTTAAATTGATTTGCAAAACCAATAATAAATCTAAAACTAGCTATTCTAGCAACAGGGGCAAAAGTTTCATTATAATCTGAAAGATATTCTTGACTAAAACCTCTAGCAACTAACCTTGCTTTATATCTTTGAGGATTTCCAAATTCATCACTTTTAATTGTAAAAATCCATTTACAATCTACTATATTCTTATTTTGAGGCCGTGGTACTAAAGTCCATGTTCTATTTTTATATAAAGAATTGAGTTCATCCTTTACTGCGCTTTCCCATTGACTTCTATCATCTAGAGACTTAATTTCATCAAATGAATTTGGTACCTTATGTAAAACTGACTGAGCACACATCAAATAATCATAATCAAATTCTTTATACGTTATTGGGGTTTTATTTTTTAACCTATCACTCCTCCTAAGTTCTGTATTTTTATTTGTGTTATTAGTGTCATCGTTCAATGCATTATCAGATCGCATATCATCTGTATTATTATCAGGTCGAACTAAAATGTCATGTGTCACTTTACGCATTTTTACACAACCACTATTGTGGACATCAGATTTAGATTTATCTGATTTAGTACTCTCAACGCTGTCAGAGTTCTTGGACTCTATTGCCACTGATTTCGACCAACAGTCATTATCAGTTTTGTCATGAGAATTTACAATATTCTCTTCAGACTTCCATGGAGGCCTTGACTCAATAAAATTAGTCTCATCCACTATAACATCTCTGACTACTACTAACTTTTCGCTATTCGGATTCCAAACTTTGTAACCGTTTGGTTCATATCCTACAAGGATACCTTTCCATGACTTATCATCAAATTTCCTTTTTGTCATTTTGTTATGCACATAGACTGTTGAACCAAAAACCTTTAAATGTTTTATTTGAGGTTTTTTATTATGCCACAACTCGAATGGTGTTTGTGCAAGTTTCAAGGCTTTGGTTGGAACTATATTTATTAAATAAACAGCAGTCAAAACTGCCTCACCCCAGAAAACTTTATTTAACTGTGCCCCGTTTATCATAGAACGAGCTTTCTCAGTAATAGTTCTCACCATACGTTCAGAAACACCATTTTGTTGTGGAGTTCTTGGAACTGTCAAATGATAAGTTATACCCTTTTCTATACAGTAACTTTTCATTTCAGCAGATAAGTACTCTCCGCCGTTATCACAATATAAATTAGCTATTTTTAAATTGAATTTTGCTTCGCATTTTGCAACAAAATCTTTGAATACAATAAATACGTCTGATTTATACGACAGTAGGTACGTAACACAGTAATGAGTATACTGATCAATAAACAGTACGAAATAATTTTTATTGTCAATAGTAGTTGGGGTGATAGGACCACAAACATCAGAATGAACAACAAATAATGGTCTTATAATATGACTCTTATCTTTAACTTTGTTAAATGGCAGTCGACTCTGTTTACCATTTATGCATGCTTCACATAAGGTATCATCTGGCACCACTGAATCTATTTGATCCATATCTTCAAACATTTTATGTTGTTTTATTTTCAAAAATTTATTTTTACTCATGTGTCCCAAGCGTTGATGCCATAATTTGTAATTTTTGTGAACATTACACCCTTGAAAACAGAGCCGGCCATATTTGTAGATATAATAAAATCTACACCAATTAAGTTGTTTGTATACGTACCACGCATAATAACTTTACCGTCTTTAAATATGCGAGCGCCGTCTGAGTCGAATATAATTGTATATCCGGCACGCTGCATTTTTGGCACCGAAAGAAGATTGTAGGGGACCTCACCACAAAATAGGACATCTTCCAGATTACCTTGGATACCCATGTTAGTGATGACTTGTACAGTACCTCTTTTAGTAGCTGAAATAAATTCACCATTTTTAGCTATCGAAATTTTAAGTGGTGTTTCTAAATCAGTATAATTAGAAAAAAAATCTGCTCTGTATATAATATGGTCCGAAGCTCCAGAATCTAGCAGAAATTTAACTTTATTTCCTTGGTTTCCTTTCTGGTACTCTCCTGTCATAAAAGCAAAACCAGAAATAATATTTGCTGTAGATGACTTCTTTTCCACATCATTAACTTCAACAGCTTGAATTGTTCTGGTTCTTTTCTTATAATAATAACAATCTATTTTTTTATGTCCTTTTCTCCCACAGTGATAGCATTTTATTTGCATCGAACTTTTCATATATGGTTTTTTTATTGTATTTAGATTTATTATGAAATGGTTCCCTCCACACATTGCTTTTTGCTTGTGCGTGCAATACTTTTGTACTAGTATCACAAGATTCATTTTTCAATTTTACTTCATGATCTAAGAGTCTAGTTTTTACAAATGCAAGTGTTAAATTATCATCTGATAACGTTTCTATTGCTGTGATGACACCATCGTATGTAGAGGGTAAAGTAAGTAATAAATGTGCAACTTTATCAGTTTCATCCAGTTTTGCTCCAGCGGCTAGCAACTCTGTTATTAGATCATCAAAAACAGCAAAGTGTTTGATTAGTGGTACATCGCATTGTAGTTTTAATACCCATATATTTTTTTTTTTTAATGCCAACTGTGTTGCGATACTTTTCCGCTCGTATACAGCGTCCAATTTTCTCAAAATGTCTCTCGCAGAACTGTCTTTGGCGAATCCTAAATAAGAATCTGCCAAATATTCAATTATAATATTTTTAGCAATTTGTTCCTTCTTTTTCCAAACAGCACTGTTACCGGATCTTCATCAATAACTTTTATTACATCCAATTCATTGAGCAGTGCACGTATTCTAAATTTCCAGTTGCTGTATTTTTCTCCATCAAATGCTTTTATATTTCTTTTGGAATTTGAATTTTCCATTGTGAAAAATATTTTCACGGCAGTCAATTTTTTTTAATGTTTATCATCCAAACAATATTGAATAATTTTATTAGTTTGGGCTGGGCCCATAACCTATTGGAATATCAATGAAATAAACACACTGAAAATTAAATAATTGTCTATTTTCTTATTAAGATAAAAATATACGTGGAAGAGATAGAATCGAAGTAACAAGCAATGTCATATATCAGTTTTAAATAAGAAAAACTGTGATGGCCAGCTCTTTTCTAAAGAGTTCATATAGATTAATTTTTGCATTCAAAATAGATAAACCAATATGAACAACAATTACTTGTTTCAAACTCGTATTATTTTGTTATGTCCTTACTGATAAACTCAGACGCAGGGTAAAGACAAGCGAAGGTCCCTAACAGATTCGCCAAGCTCCGGAGCTCAGTGCCTTGATCCTGGCTAACTGGAGTTGCAGTGGTGGGTGTGTGGGCGGGAAAATAAATAAAAATTGCCTCACATTTCCAACGTTTTACGTGACCACAACCCGCAATTAAAAATGTAATCATTGAAATATATTAAGTTGTAGGCATTCGTTATTTAATAATGCAATTAAAATGTACTAACATTCAGGTTAACAAACATTGCAGCACAATTAAGCATCTACCCAGAATTAATATTTAACATTCCAATCATTCCATTCTCAATAACAACATAATTTTTCGATGGCAAACGTTTATATACGAGAGACCGCACAACACTCGGTTATTACGAGTCTGTCTAGGACCGACAACACTCTAGTCGGCGACAAATGAAATTTATGTTTCCTTCGGGAAACTATTACAGGCGTTATTTGATTTTTCTCGTCTTGTTATGTAACTTTATGGCCCCTTGCGGGAAACACTGAGACATTATATAACTTTATAGACACAGAGATTAACTTGGGATTCGGAGTACGCAGCTAAGTTTTAGTGGATGTGAAATAAACTGCGTTTGAAATGAAAACGGCTGACGACGATTTACTAGTGGTAGGTCTCTAGTAAGTGAGAGGCCATCTGGGTTACCACCGTAATGGTAGTTTTTTTCCGCAAAACATTCGTGTAAATACACTGGTGAACATCCACAACCCTTAATCATAAATGAGTTGCCCATCAAATCGGTAGGGAGCGGTAAGGAAACACGATGGGGGGATAGGGCAATCTGACTCACCAAACGAAACGTGACTGCGACGCTGGCACTTCACGTCCATCTCCTGTGAGACAGTGGTACCGCCCCGGACGAGCCTGCCCATTCATGCTGAGCCATGACTGACACCAGCGTAGCTCTACCACTTTAAAAACTTGTACGCCGAAGTTTACTTGGACCCCGGTATTGGGTGTATATTTGTCAATTAATTTTAAATTAGGTACAATATAAGTTAGTATTATTACCTAAATATACACACCATTTGCTCATGTTCTTCATTGTGAAATTCGGGCCCAGATGTAGAGGAAGTAGACTAAGAACTAATCGAACGAAACCAACCCAAAAAAATACCAAGTAAAGAGCAGTTTGACAAATATCCGACTCCAAACATGTCCGGACGTAAAAACAAATACGTCGATGCAATAGCGGCGACTTTTGTTTGCCTTCAGCGAATGTTTCTTGTTTTACGAGGTCTGACGGCGGATTCAGCTTGGATCGATGGCGCACTGCCATCCGCAGTGTTTTACATTCGATTGTCGACCTTAAAGGGGTTATCATGAACAAATCAGGAAATTAATAATGCTTTTTATAGGAGCATGAACAATTACTGCTTTACAATTTACATGAGAAGTGCAATGTATTCCTAATGGTTCATCCACACCGCTGGTACCTTTTATGAAGCAAGTTTGAGCAACTCGGTAACATTAGGATGTCCTGTTTGCCCTTATGCCTATCGCCATACCGGGCACAAATACCTGACTCCGGGCTGATAATGAATAGAAAAATCCAATATCACTTTGCCCGACCCGGGACTCGAAACCTCAGCTTTGTAATCGTACCGTATTACAACAACGCCACCGAGGCAGTCAGGAATTTGTGCCCGATATGATGATAGGCTCGCCCCCTATCACATCGTGGGACGGAGCATGCAAGGCGAATTGTGGGTGTCCTGGTGGCGCCTCTGCCTCCCTTTCGGGGATAAATATGTGAGTTTATGTATGTAAGTATATATGTATGATTAACTAGCGGCCCTATCAGGCTTCACCTGGTTGCAGATACTTTATGAGCCCGGTCCATATCAGACACATATTAATTCGCGTACTGTTTTATTTTTTAACTCTAAATAACTACCATCTTTTATACTGCTATTCCCGTTCCGTCTAGTTTCAGCCCGTACTGTCCCATCTTATTATGTTCCATGACTCAACGCTTGTAATCATCTTGTCTTATATCCCAATTCAACCGCGCTATTTTCTATCACATTCCTTTGAGTTTAGTAGGGTATCAAATATACATTGTTAGCTCAGTCCACAAGAAGATTACATTTTTCGGGATAAAAAGTAGTCTATTTGTAAATCTTGGGTATCAACTACCTCTATACCAAACTACATCAAAATTGGTCCAGCCGATTGAGCGTGAACAAGTAACAAACATATAAACTTTGGCATTTAGAATATTAGTAGGATAAAAAGATCACCAGTATTTCAGTCCTGTGACGGCCAAAAAAATAAGAAAGAGAGATGGAAATATAATGACCGGACAAGATGCTACTGCAAAGCTATTTTCCTCTTTGGTTTACGGTGTAATAACGCCCCGGTCGAGCCAGCTAATTATTAAAGCAATGTAAACAAGCAAATGGAAAGAAACAAATAAGGCGATCCAACCGACTATTTGAATGAAAAATATGTATAATTAACAATCGTGGTGCGACTGAAAATTTGTAATAACATACATACGTAAACTCACGCCTATATCCCAGAAGGAGAAGGCAGAGGCGCCACCAGGACACCCACATTTCGCCTAGTATGTTCCATCCCATGATGTGATACATATTTAAATAAAACTATTTTTACGGATTTTATCGCGGATTTGGTTAAATTTCAATACATTTTTCAACTTCCCGACGTTTCCGCGATACAATCCGTAAAATATAGTTTATTTCATCTCAAATTCTTATAATAATTTCAAATACTGCAAACCAGAAGAGACTCCTCAAAAGACCAATTTGAAACACCAATATTTCTGTTGATGTCACGTGTACTTCGCTAATGATTAATGATGTTGAAGCCTCGCGTCCAGGTTGAGTGGGGTCTGAACCGTTCATATTTCACATGCAAAAATGTCTTGAGTAATTCGTCTTTGTATTTGTGAAACCTAGTCTAGACAGACAGACATTATTTCTCCCGCCAAACAGCAGTATTAACGTACTATTGTGTTCCGGTTTAAAGGACATTTTAGCCCGAGTACATACATACATAAACTCACGCCTTTATCCCCGAAGGGGTAGGTAGAGGCGCCACCAAGACACCGACATTTCGCCTTGTATGTTCCGTCCCACGATGTGATAGGGGGCGAGCCTATCGGCATTGTAGCCAGATTTATTATTTATTTTTTTCTTGCTATCTTGAAAAATGTCGGTTGAGAGAAGTTTTATTATAAACTCTTTGTAAACGTCTGTTTCTGTTTTTATTTCTGCGCATAATTCGTAGATGAGTATAGTTTCTCTGCGCATTATGTGTGAATTGACGACAGATTAACAGCAGCGTAAATGCACTGTTGTATTCCGGTTTGAAGGACATTGCGGCCAGATCAACTACTGGACATAATGAGGCTTAATATGTTATACATATCTCAGGATGGCGAGCGCAGTGGAATGCGAAGCATGTCTTTGTAATTCATGGTGTTGTTTGGTTTTGCTACTGTCCATGAGCGGTCGTATCGTTTACCATCAGGTGAAAGGCAAGCTCATTCATCGCAATTTAAAAAAAACACACACACACACACACATTTTCAATACATAATTGCAGATTTTGTGTTATTATCCGCTAATAGTAGGAAGTAAAGAACCATGAGTTAATAAACAACCACTCGTGTCTTCCCTGATCGAAATCAAAGAATATTAGATCCCATAATTGCTAAGCACACTGCTCTCCCTGTTGTGGGACTTCACATACCATTAAAATTCTAGTAAACATCTGTATGTAAATTAAGCAATTTAATTAAAACAAACACTAACATAACATTAGGACCAGCCATATAAGTTTTACATGTCTATTTCGTTACAAGGGTGAGCAATGTACGCGTATTTTAAAACAGTCAACAGATTAAACTGCCGTGACAAGGGTCTGAATCCCGGACCATGGGAGCGACCACGCACAGTAACTAAAAGCTGGAAACCTTTTGCGGTTCGGTGAATAAATTAATCCATTAAGAATTGCGAAATATTTGTATACGTTTACATATCCCTGAGGGAGTAGGCAGAGACCACACAGTTTTCCGAAGCTATTTACGTCCCAAGAGCTGGGAGACTATCCCTGTCTTTCTCGTTTGGCGAACTTATAGCTGTCTCTTTTCCTGTTAGGAACAGGAAGGAACTGCTGAATATTGGCCTCCCCTAATAGTTTTTATAGAGACCTGCTGGACGCAGTACCACCAATACTTTAATTAACATCCTTGGCAACTCTTAACACAACAGCCGGTTTGCTCGTAACATACACGGGCTGAAGCAGAAACGCAATACCAGTGGTAGCATGCATATTGCATATAACTCGATTCTAACCGGCTTCTCTTTTGTACACTTCTCCTACTGGGCTCTCACATGTGAGATTCCGCCTGGGTAGGTACCGCCGCAATGTCTATTTCTCCCACCATACAGCAGTGTAAATGCATTTTTGTCTCAGGATGGCGCAGTGGAATGGTGTTGTTGTTTGGTTTTGCTACTGTCCATGAGCGGTCGTATCGCTTACTATCAGGGGAAGGGCAAGATTGTCTCGCCATGCATCGCAATAAAAAATCATACGGTCATAATACTTTCGTTTAAGAGATATTTCATTTTGAGTCCTTAGTTTTCTTTTGAAATATTTTTAACCCTTCGGTACTGCACGTCCATTTACTTGAGCCACT
Source organism: Deilephila elpenor (assembly GCA_949752805.1). NCBI lineage: Eukaryota > Metazoa > Arthropoda > Insecta > Lepidoptera > Sphingidae > Deilephila > Deilephila elpenor. Next base: position 966,429 of record OX457118.1, read on the forward strand.
ATGTCATTTTTCCACGATCGTAAATGATCGAGTAAATACGAATAACATACCATCAGCTTAAACTTATTCATAGAAAGTATTGCACTATAATCAATATTTCATTGCTTTGACGTAGCCCAACAATTTCTTCCTTTGTTAATTTACACTGAATATCACCCAGCCCCTCATAATAATAATTTTCAAAGAAAATTTAGAGCACTACCGTACCTCAAGAAAAAAGATATAAAATATATAGCACGACCCGCCGCCTCGAGTTAAACCCTCGTTCAGACACCTGGGATCCACAAAGCCCTTCGCGGAAACACACGTATAGCTGTATCTACCTCAATAATTAAATTTCTGTTTCTATTACTACGTGATTTGGTGAACATTTTCCGGCTCTATGTTGTAAGGAATAAATAACGCCATCTAGCGGAGGATAAGCCCAGAGCAATGGTAATGAATGGGATATTCGTATCTATTCTCTTTTTTATGATAGTTCCGGCAAACGAGGAGTTAGGTCACCTGATGGTGTGATCACTGCCGCCCATGAACATCGACAACGCTGGGTCATAGATTGCCGACCCATTACATCAGGGTATTGGGCATCCAGCAATATCAGAAGAAACGCGATAGTAAAGCTTCACGTGGTTCTCCTGTGAGACAGTGGTACCGCTCTGGACGAGCCTGCCCATTCATGCTGAGTCATGACTGACAACAGCGCGGCTCTACCAGCATTTGCATTTAATGTCGTGGTCAATTCGTATCCGGACAGCGACCACCATACGCAGAGGTTGAACACCCGTCATAGAAACTAAGTCTATCGCGTTTCGAGTTCAGTTTATATTAGGTTTCGGGCTCGCCGACATAATTATTTCGACCGGTGTGTGATGTATTTTCTATACTACAACACAATTACCATAAAATGCATTAAAGTAGCCATTTCGTCTCTACAAAAAATGGACATCTTTATATCAAAAATATTTTAGAAGATTTTCTTGGCAGACGAAATTAATTCACCTTACATATACGCCCGTATCCTACATTATGAAGGTATGAGCTTTATGGGGTGTCCCGACGAGGTGGGGGTTGAAGGAGGGAGGGGGGTGGTTAAATTTCGGCAGGCCGGTCAACCCCAAGGTAACTTTTTTACAGTTCACAATTATGAACACTGAAAATTTGGCACAGATGAGGCGCTTTTCAAGTTTTTGTAGGCAATTTTGATTACGCGAAGAAGAATTTGACATTGAAGATGTTATATTTTTTGTATGAATTATAAAACTCAAATTTTCTTTCTACGTCTGCTAACTTAAGGTCACGAAAATGATTCATTTGCATTTTGAATTTACTGATAATAATTGTACTAGTTACCTCACGAAATTAGAAATAGCATACAATGATGTCTATAATTGGTTGGTGTGGCGGCTGCGGAGGCTGTTGCTGCCCGTGCATCACCATCTACACTTGCTGCACCAAGATTTGCCAGTCTTGCGTGGAAGCCAGCGCTTCGTATGTCTTGATTAGCCGTGATGTGGCGGAGCGCAGTGGCGTGCGATTCCATGTTTGTTCAAGTGCAATAGTGCCGTCATGTGCAAAAACGATACTGCCTCGATGGCGTAGTCGTACTACGGTACGATTACAAAGCTGAGGTCACGGGTACGAATCCCGGGTCGGGCAAAGTGATATTGGGTTTTCTATTCATTATCACAGATACCTATTTCTGTCATTCAGGCATTAAGTTTGAAATTCTTGTCAGTAGGCCGAGGTTGTATGCCAAACTAACGATTTGTATTTTTTTATTGCAGTGAATAGCGAAACGCGCATGCCGTTCGCCTGATGGTAAGCGATACCACCGCTCATAGACAATAGGAAGACCAAACAACATGAATAACAAAGCAATGCTTGGCATTTCACTGCGCTCGCCATCCTGAGACGTAAGATAATAAGTCTCATTATGTCTAGTAGTTACTCTAGCTACAATGTCCTTCAACCTGGATCACAACAGTGCATTTACGCTACCCTTTGCTTGAAGAAATAGACAACGGTGGTTGGTTAACATGGTGGTGGTGGGACGATACCCAGGCAGCCTCTTACATATGAGAGACCTACCACTAATATCCTGAACATTTCATCACTTATTTCTCTATTCCACAGGAACCGTACTTATTTTATGATAGGAACTACCCTGTTTTCTTTTTTTACCCCTGACATCGTTTACGCAATTTTATCATGATCGGTTGAACAGTTAAAGCGATAAAATAATATAAACATACTTTCGGTTGTAAAATATTGGTATGTGTGTATTGACTATTGATAGTCAATCATCACACACTATAACGGTGAAGGAAAACATTGTGAGGAAACCTGCATGCCATAGCGATTTGTAAGAATTAGTATATTATGTAAAGCCCGCCAACCCGCACTAGGCCAGCGTGGTGGACTATATGGCCTTACCAATCTCAAATGTAATCTCGATTGTAGACGAGGCCCGTGCCCTGCAGTGAGACGTATGTGGCCTGATACCATTAAATAATCTTTTTTCCAATCACAACTATATAAAAAAGGTCAGTTTTCTATTATAAAAACATAAGCAATATTTCCCGGCCCGAGATTAGAAGGGAGGATTTTACGGTCGCATCCTACACGTTCTACCACATGCCGAACAAAGCGGTAGACCAATTTTTCATCAAGCACAAACTCATCAGCGTCGTGGACTATATGGCCTAACCCTTCTCAATCGTACCCTCGACTGTGGAGTGCCCTATAGGGGGACGTATATGGGCTGATACCGGTACAGAAAATTAGTAAGGAGCTCTGCGTTTACCATCAGGTGCAGTGCAGATGTTATGTGACAGTATAAACAAGGTTGTATTTCGTTTTAGAACAAAATTCGTAGTATAGGCAAAAAATATATTTTATAGCAGTTGAAATATTCGTTTTTATATTAATACGACGACGGTGGCTATAATAATGCACCTGACGAATAATCGTAGAAATAGCTTTGTCGTTATATTAAATAATAAAAAAATAATGAAAAAAAAGTACAATGGCAGGCTAACTATGCTTATTTTTATGGCCTAAAGCTAGTAATGGGTAACCTGAAATCATCGAGCTGAACTGAGATGATAAAGATAATATCTGTATCTACAGCAGCCTTTATACATCCCACTGCAGGGCACGGGCCTCTACAATCGAGGATACGATTGAGAGAAGTTAGGCCATATAGTTCACCACGCTGGCCACGGGTTAGCTGTAGATGTCGATGATATGAACATGTAGTTATATAATTTAATAGTTTAGTGATAGTATTGACTTCTGTTTTAGACTCCAAATATAGCATTTTGTATGATTTTTTAAATTTCAGAACCTAACCAAACCAGTATCTGACGTCTGACAATTCGGTTGTAGAAAATAAGCCAAATCGTGTGCAATAAGATTATCAATGCCCTTGGCGTATGGTGAGATAACAAAATATTTACCATCAATATAGCTTTTCTACAAACTTACTTGTTATCGAACAGTCATAATCCACCGAAAGGCATTCCAAAATGACCACCAGTTACCACTCACTTCACCTAAAACATACAAAACATTTCGCCTCAACAAAAGGTTAAAAACACAAATTCCAAACAAGGAGAAATGACGAAAATGTCCAAATGAAAAAAGGGGAATTGTTGGAATCCACGACTGCTGAATGCTGCATTGCGTTACGCGATCCCGGTGTTGTTATAAATTAATTTATTCCGCACAAATGAATAAATAAATAAAAATAGGTAAAATGAATAATTGTAAATTAAAATAAATGTGTTTTTTGGTTACTTTTGAGTGTTATTCCGACGGGAGCGAGGGTGGCGTGCGGCCGGCGGGCCTGTGCCGCGTGGACTGAGGCACCCCGTCGCTCGCCCGCCTACCTATACTTATGTGTTTACATCTTAAATGGGGTGCGCGCAGAGCACTGCAGGTGCCAGAGGGTTAGCCGAAACGCGAATTTTGGCCGAATAGTTGGTTGATGTCGTCAAGGAAGATATGAGAGTCAATGTCCTTACTATTGAGGATGCCGAAGACCGGGCGAAATGGAGGAGACTCAGCCGGAAGACGGACCCTGGCACCGGCCGGGATAACGCCTAAGCAGAAAGAAGTTGCACAAACTACTAGGCACATCTCTGACTTTTTGTAGCCATGTGTGTATTGATAGCCAATCACCACGACTATATCGGCGATGGAAAACATCGTGATGAAACCTGCACAGCATCGCGTATTGTAAGGATTTCTATGGCATGTAAAGTCCGCCAACTAGGACTAGGCCAGCTAGGTGCAGTATATGGTCTAACCCCTCTCAATCGTACTCTCGTTTGTGGAGGACTCTCTCTTACTTCTCTCCCTTTACTACTCTTCCTTACTTAGTACCCGCCCTTGCTCTGCAGTAGGGCGTATTTAGACTAGTACAACACAGTACAGTACATTTCCTACAGGTGGGAAAAAGTCAAACAAAAAGCCTGCGTAGTGGACAATAGCTTAATCTCAATAGAATTGTTAGTTGTAGAGGAGTCCCCTGCTAGGCGGCTAATTGCCGATTCAACACATACATTAGTCATATATTTTTCATTTGTATGAGACCAGCAAGTTGTTGGCTTGATGGTAAATATCACTCCAATATACAGGAGTAACATAATATGTACGCAGGTTTCCTCACGATATTTTCTATGGCCGTTATAGTGCGTGGTGATTGACTATCAATACACACGTGGCTACAAAAAGTCAGAGGTGTCTTTGGAATTTGAGTCTGCAACCACCATCAACATGTTGGCAGCCGCATCTGTTCCGATACCAACAGGCCACAACGCTCTTAGTAAAATCCTTAATGCCAAGTAAATACTGGGTAGAATGTCCTCAGTCCTGCGCTTCGGACCACAACTGTGCGGAGTCGTTGCTGTTTGAAGGCAGAAATTGGCCAACCAGTGGTAATCAGACCATTCTAGATAGCCCTTCGCATACGAGGTATATTTACATAGTGTTCCATGTACAATCTCTCTTCATGCTTTTTCATCGATTTAGGGTACTTCTGCCTTGAACATAAGGGCGTCACTAATTTGTCGGGTATAGATTCGACGAGGTAGATATTTTTGCTTTAACCTATAAATAAAGATGCTTAATAAGACTATTTCTACGGTATGTAAGTCCGCCAACCCGCACTAGGCCAGCGTGGTGGACTATATGGCCTAACCACTCTCAATCGATTTTCTCGATTGTAGAGTAGGCCCGTGCCCTGCAGTGGGACGTATATGGGCTGATATAGATATAGATAGATAGAATAAGACTCCTTTTTTCAATTGGAAAAGCTATCAAACTCCACTTTCGGTGCTCCGGGGGAGGCCGTGAGGGGTATGTTTAGGGGTATGCGGATGAGACCGAGCTGGGCTCCTAACAATACCTACGCCAGCATACTAACTAAAATCCCCTCGATAACCGACACACGTATTGTGGACGGCACTGGACATCCCAGAACGAAGAGCGCCCAGATTTACGTCTGCGTAACCGCTCCGCACAAAACCATCGCTGGTCCTTCCATTATAGGGCTCGGATGTGACCCACTTACGCCTTTTACTATACAGTTGCTTTAACGAGGCAAGTTTTTTTAAATTCTCATGGAATCGAACCCGTCATCACTCGTTTCACTGCCAGTGTCCTAACCAACAGCGTCATGAACGTTGTATACTTGTTCAAATAAGTTAATTGTGAAAACAAACAAATATTACACGCATTCCTTCTAATAAATAAAGCAATATCAGAACTAATAATATTGTATCTGAAAACAAAAGTGTGCGTTGGCCGGGAATCGAACCCGGATCAACTGCTTGGAAGGCAACTATGCTGACCATTACACCACCAACGCACGTGACTTAACTATCATAATTTTATTTCTAGTTTCAAGAATCCATAGTTCTAAACATTATATGTAAACAGTTCATTAACTTTTATTGTTTTCACATAATTGTCACCATTCAACGACATTTGCAAGGTTATTTGCTACGATCGAATCCTATTTTAAAGGAGTAATGGCTTCTTTTACGACCAGCATAAATACTTTATAGTCTGATTTAAAGATTATTAATGAGTTTGAAATAACGTGTTAGAGCTTCGTCGTGTTTCATCGAGTGAGTGAGATTGCTGGAATTTTAAAATACTTTTTCTTCTACCATCCTTTTCAATACATTTTAGGTGGCGGGCAATACATCTTCGATCCAAATATTGTATATATTTATGGGCGGCACCAATCACTCATTAACAAGTTAGTTCTCTGTTCGTATAATTATTTTTATTGCGATAAATGGCCTGTTTATAACGCCTGTTGGTAAGCGATACGACCGCTCATGGACAGTAGCAACCAAACAACACTATGAATCACAAAGCATGCTTGGCATTCCACTGCGCTCGCCATTCTGACACATATGATGTTAAGCCTCATTATGTCCAGTAGTTACTCTGGCTGTCCTTGAAACCGGAACACAACAGTGCATTTACACTGCTGGTTGGCTGAGAAATAGACTTTGCGGTGGTACCTACCCAGGCGGCCTCTCACATATGAGAGACCTACCACCAGTAACTGATTTCTATAAACGTAAAAATCCATATTACAACCACCAGCGAAATTATCGCTATTGGCGATGGTTTCGAGACAATCTTGAGATCGTCTATATTGAATAAAATAAAGCCATAAATTACACTGAACAAGAAAAATATCGAATTGTTTTCATATTAGTTGTAACCGAAGATATCTCTGTGATAACACGTTGTTCTGTCGCCAGCGCTCCGAGTGCGTACCGATGTAAAATAATATAATGTTGCCCTTGCAGATTACCAACAGCCGTACATTCTTGTGGCCCAGTTTGCTTATTAATTTCTGTATGCATTGGTAGAATAAAAATACGTATTTATTATCAATAGGCACATACTTTTACCCTACAATAAGATGCAAGTCTTTTGTAAGGGAACAGAAACCACGATAGACTTTTCGGTTTCACAAACACCCAGCCCTGAAACAAATTATTGGGGATCAAACCCACAGCCTTTAGATTCGCAGTCGAGGTTTATCCAACTACTCTAAAAGGTTGTCATCTATATTACCAACCTCATATCTATCCTTTTGATACGTGCGCATTATGGGCACCTTCGGATATCTCAAAGTTAGAACCACGCCAATTCTTTTTCGCATAACCATCCAGCGCAATACTGTTCAGGATCCTTTTTGTTATAGATAATAAATAAATAAGTAGACCCAACAGTCCCATACATAGTCTTGATCCCACATGAAGATAAAGTCCTGTGACGTGGGTCTCAAAAACTACGAGAGACTTCGGTCTCACAAACACACAAACCCCATACAAATATTGGTGGGTCGCACAAAAAATTAATGGGCAGAATTCAAGGAATTGACACTTACGCCCTCTATCCACAGGGCGGAAAACTAAGATAGACATTGTTTCTCTTAATTTATGAAAATCCGCTTTCAACAGCAAATTACCAGACCAGTGATTTGAAAACGACTGTTCCTTTGGTTAATTAAAAGTTCAAATTCGCTGAAATATTTTGAGTAATTTTATTGATTTGTTTAAATTTTTAATTGAGTTGTAAAAGGTTCGCTTGAGTTTTGTTTTTACTGGTGGTAGGTCTCACATATCTCAGAGGCCTCCTGGGTAGGCACCACAGCAATGTCTATTTCTCCCGACAAACAGCAGTGTAAATGCACTGTTGTATTCCCGTTTGAAGGATATTGTAGCCAGAGTAACTACTAGATATTGAGACATAACATCTTATGTGTCAGGATAGCGAGCGCAGTGGAATGCCAGGCATTGCTTTGTAATTCGTGGTGCTGTTTCGATTTGCTCCTGTCCATGAGCGGTCGTATCGCTTACCATCAGGCGAATGGCATGCTCGTCTCGCCATTCAACGGAATAAAAAAATACATGGATAGGAAATTGAATACAAATTATCTATAAGTAACTATTAATTTGATGCTTTGAAATATTTAACAGTTATCGACACATAAGAAATAATTTCAAATAATACGGTAACTCCATAATAAGCGTTGGTGGTGTAATGGTCAGCATAGTTGCCTTCCAAGCAGTTGATCCGGGTTCGATTCCCGGCCAACGCACTCTTTTTATTTGAATTGTAATAAGTTTTATTTATGCATTAATAACTAAACATACGCAAGTTTTTTGGTTAAGTTTATCGCCTGGAATGGGGATACACAATTATGTATGTCGGCCTAGTGAAAACCGTAAGGGTAAGTAAGCGAAGTATCGGTCGCCCACACACAAGGTGGCCGGACGACCTGGTTAATGTTGCAGGAGGATGCAGGATGCAGGCGGCTTCTAACAGATCTAAGTGAAGATCCATGGGGAGGCCTATGTTCAGCAGTGGACTGTGGCTGAAGAGCGAGAGAGAGAGTGGAAACCGGATACACACACATTTTCGTGGGTCACTGACGAATTTTCCACCATTGCGTATGGTGTGCTCTATCCGGGCGGATATCAATTTCCAACCACCAGTTATTGTTTTACGAAGTGGTAGTAACAATGTAAGTACTATTTGTCTACTTCAATAGGATCTTAGTTAAAATCATCTTTTTTACTATTCAAATTATAATGAAACGTGTGTATAGATTTAATGTTAAAATAAGACAATTCCGTCACGTGCGTTGGTGGTGTAATGGTCAGCATAGTTGCCTTCCAAGCAGTTGATCCGGGTTCGATTCCCGGCCAACGCACTTTTTTTTCTGTTACGTTGTAATAACGTACATTTTAAGACTGAAATCAACTGTGTCCAAGTTGCCCTCTATGGTTTAATGTAATTGCTATTGGTGCAATTGGTCTAATATTAAGTACGTGTCAAAGAACTATTTAATAATGTAAGCCCTTAAAGGCGCGGTGAATAGTAAATAATGAAAGAGGAACAAAATATGGCCGCACCGCGATGACGCGATGTTTTATTCGACTCGTCATTTAGCAATACTCATATTGAATATATTTCTCTGAATCGAAATACAAACAGCAGTATCCCATATTATAAAACCAGGTACGTCAAGACTGCGACCGAAATCGAAGCCAGGTGTTAGTTTTAGTGTTTATAGACAATGCAACTAAAAAATTTGCAAAGCAAACGATACATACTTTTTTGGAATTTTTTGAACATCATCATGTTTGGGTGGTAAATACCTAGTTTTGCGAAAAAAGTAATTTAAACCCTATCGTACCATTGCGTCTTTAAATAAAAAAGTGTACATTAATATTTAAGGACAACTATGTATTTATCACTCAAATACGACGATAAGTAAAAAATTACAAAAAAAATATTGATGAGATTTTTTGGGAAAATTTTAGTTGCATTGTGTCTGAAGTCACTAGAACTATCATCTGGCTTCGTTTTCGGTCGGAGTCCTGATATCTCCTGTACATATCACTGTTTTTAATTTTATCAAGATTTGTTCTTAAATAACTTAGTTACAATTGCTAGAATTTCAATTTTAATGTTTACTTTTTTCTTTACGAAAAATGTTTTTTGAACACAATGGTCCAATCATAAATAAAAAATATTTTAAGAAGCCTATTTTGACTATGTACAGCGCCTTAATTCCCACTGCTGGGCAAAAGCCTCTCCTCTTTCCTTGCATTCGTCGCTGTCAAATAACTATAATTATAAATTAAAAGGGAAAAACAGTTGCGTTTTCCTTAGTGCTTAAGACAACACGGGAGAAGCCATAAATTCATTCTAGTAAATATTTATCTGTCGTATGTCAGGCGAGCTGTGGGCTAGAACTACTACCGTATGGACTCTACAAAACATAAAAAGACCTCGTGGTCGGCCGCGCAGAAGGTGAAGAGATGACTTGTACCATTTTGATATCAACTGGTGGAAGAAAGCTTTAGAACGAGAAGGATGGAAGAAGAAAAGGTAGGCCTTTGCCCTGCAGTGGGACAGTATAGGATAGAAAAAAAATAACTTCGACAGCACTTCAACCCAATAAGGCAATGTCCTATACCGATTTATCTGAGCACGAAGCAATCCTTATTGAGCCTCGTCCATTAGCAAACTTGTTGTGTTCTGCTAAGTCGGGATTATCTGTAGCAATGTTAACACGACTTGCGAGAGGGATTACTGTACATGCCCATAACAGTTCACTAGTATATAAGAAGCGACTTTTTTATGTATCATCGTGTTTGGGTGGTAAATACCTAGTCTTCGCTGAAATAATAATTAAAAAGAAAGGGTGTCCATTATCATTTTATGTGTGTTTTATTAATTTCCTTCAAACAGCAACACAACAGTGAATTTTCACTGTTGTTGCCGGGAGTATTAAACATCGTGGTGGTACCTACCCAGGCGGCCTCTCATATGAAAGACCTACCACCAGTAACTCATTTGTTTTATCAGTAGGTTTATTTGTTTGTTCAATCGTAATAGAAAACTTATAAGTTCTGCATTTTAGAAGGTTCTGTCACGTGCGTTGGTGGTGTAATGGTCAGCATAGTTGCCTTCCAAGCAGTTGATCCGGGTTCGATTCCCGGCCAACGCACACCTTTTTTTAATTACACTAAAATTACTAGTCGCATTCTACACATTCTTACACACACGCATTCTTACACAGACACGACAAAAGACTTTAAAAAATAATTTCTTTAGTTTTTTTTTATCTTTGTGTGCATTAAAAAATAAATAAAGATTTGGTGATTCCAGATCACTCCGAATGGATTACCAACTCATGTGACATGATTACCTTCCGCCTGTTAAAAGAATTATGCCAGGCTGATTGTATCCGAGTAAACGACACATATGCCATGTCGCTGCCAACATGTTCACGGTGGTCGCGGGTTCAAATCAGGACACACCTCTTTTCGGAGTCATGTGTGTATTGATAGTCAATTACCAATCACTATAAGGGTTTAAAACATTGTGAGGAAACCTGCATACCATAGCGATTTATAAGTATTTCTATGGTATGTTAAGTCCGCCAACCCGCACTAGGCAAGCGTGGTGGACTACATGACCTAACGTACTAGACTACGCACTACTAGAGGAGGATCGTGTCCTGCAATGGGGCGTACATGGACTGATGTAGTACGACACAAATACCGGGTATATCAAGACTGCGACCGAAAACGAAGCCGGGTGGTAGTTTTAGTGGTCACAGACACAATGCAAATAAAAATTTCGCAAAATAAGCGACAGTTTTTTTTTTGCAATCTTTTAAAAATCATACGTTTTGGTTAGTACATACCTAGTTATTACGAAAATAGTAATTTAAACCCTAACGTACCATTGCGTCTTAAAAAATAAAAAGGTGTACATCATTATTTTAGGAAAACTATGTATTTATCACCCAAATACAACGAAAATTGATTTTTTTTGCGAAATTTTTAGTTGCATTGATTCTAAAGTCACTAATACTACCACCTGGCTTCGTTTTCGGTCGCAGTCTCGATATACCCTGTATATACGTGGATCACTATATAAGATTCTCCTGTGTACAGTGCCCAGTCCTGGAGAATACATATTTCCTGGCAGACCTGCCCCGTTGGCGCAGTTGTACTACAGCACGGTTACAGCACTAAGGAGTCGTGTTCAAATCCCTGGCCAGGCAAAATGGTTTGGATTTGTCTATTCGTTATTAGCTCGGAGTTAGGAATTTGTGCCCGATATAGTATGATCTCGCTCCTTATCACATCAGACGGTATACACAAGACTAATAATGGGTGTCCTGGTAGCACCACTGCCTACCCCTTCTAGAAAAATCCGTGACGTTTATGAATGTCTGTACTATGTACGTATATGCTACCAGCAATTAACTCGGAGTTAACCCTTCATTTTTCTTGCATCGTATCGCCATTGTTGAGATCTGTCACAATTAAAATAGTTCCTGTGCAGAACGAAATATCATCTCGCATGGGAAATGTTTCAGTTTTGTAGATATAGTTGTCTCGCTTGCACACGTTGAATACGCATACATCTGTCTCGCGCCATCAGCCGACATCATTGTAATCTATCGATTGACGGGAGTTCGGGTGCACACGGTATTCAATCTGAGGATTTACGTCATGCGACGTTTTTTTTTTATTTATGTTTTTAGACTGTCTTCAAAATGTCGTTAAAAGCAATAAAACACCCATTTTAATACTGTTGAGTATTTGTAGATTTTTTTTAGAAAAATATTATCAAAAATTTTATTTTGTCACAAAACGGTCAAATATTTAAGAAAAATTACAGGTCATAATTTAACTCTGAAGGGTTGTGTGTTTCCATGGGTTCTGTAGTACGTGTGACCGTCGGGTATATTGATTTATTTGTTTAAAATATATTATAATTATAGTAATCGAACCTACACACATACATGCCCCACTGCAGGGCACGGGCCTCCTCTGCAATAGTAAGATGCCGCGCTAGCACATTGCGGAATATTTTACACATACGTAAACAAACTCACTTAAACTCTAGCCTTTTTTCCAGAAGGGGTAGACAGAGGCGCCACCAGGACACCCACATTTCGCCTTGTATGTTCCGTCCCATGATTTGATAGGGGGCGAGCCTATCGCCATATCGGGCACAAATTCCCGACTTCGGGCTGTTAATGAACAGAAAAATCCAATATCATTTTGCCCGACCCGGGATTCGAACCCGAGAGCTTTATAATCGTACCGCAATACAACTACGCCACCGAGGCAGTATATTTAAAACAGCTAAAATATACGAAATATCTACTACGTTTTAATTACCTCCATATTAAAACGCGAATATTAAAATGTTCTGAAGATATAATTTAGATATGTAGTGCATCGCATACTATGTGTGCCCCGAGGCTCCGGTCGCTTCCGACTTGTTACGCAGACCCGGGCTCGGATCTACACGCGACCTGTTTTCAACAATGTATTTGATATGTATCATGTGTATACTACAGATATTTATTCTGGGATGTTTTCACCTAGTTTTATAATGTTGGTACAATATTTGTTTGTCTAACTTAGATAATAAAGTGCGTGGTGGCCTGTTGATAACGGACTAGATGCGACTGCCAACATGTTCAAGGTTCGGGTTCAAATCCCAGGCCACACTGACTATTCGGAGTCATGTGTGCTTTGTAAGACGTTCAGGACGCACTATAACGGTGAAGGAAAACATCGTGAGGAAACCTGATCATGACGGGCAGCATCATCAGCGCGAAGAACTACGTCCTGCGCTCAGCAATCTTATGCCAAGCGTAACTTATTAGCAAAACCATAAAACATCCCTGAAGCCCTATATGCAGTAGACTTCCTGTGACTAATGATGATGAAGAAAACCGGGCAGCCAACATCTTTTTCCTCATTGTGTGCTTTATTCCTGCCCCTTTCCCCCGCATTTTAAGAGGCCTGTATCGCGTTTACAATTCAAACATCGATCACTAAGCATCAGTAGGCTAATTCACGTAATTTATTGACGCGCCGATCAAGTTCCGATGCAGTTTCGATTAGGTTTACGTCTTAACGGTACGTACGTCAAAATGGTATTCTTGTAATTGTTTAGCTGCGCGTAAGATATGCATAAACTGCGCATGTGCTGCACGTTGGTTGGACTAAACTGTAATTGGAGACGTCAAATGAATAGGTAAATACCAATCAAGTTGCGATAAGAATCACGCATGTATAAAACGCGCAGCAGTAGAATACGCTAAAGCGCTCGCGTGACGCGAACTTGACGCGAGCGTATCTGGCAGCGGTTGTCTAAATTACGAGAATACGAAAAGGGCCGTTTTGATCGAAACTTAACTGCAACTGCACTGCAACTGAACTTATTTAATTACGTGAATAAGCCTACAGGTCTGTTTACTCGAGTGTGGGAACTATGCATTAAAAAAATATGACATAATATGAAATTTAAACGCCATTTACACTGGGAGAGTTTCGTAATGGCATAACCGCCTTAGATTATCGTGTTCTGACAAATATTTACACGATGCAACATGTTTATATCCTTACGATAATCGTATGTTTCGTGCGAGAACTCCCACCGTGTAAATGGAGCTTTATTCAACGTCACAATAGCCCCAAACGATAATTCATTACACAAGAGAATGCGTCTAAAAGAAACAGTCCATTGAACCAAAAGAACTTGAAATAATATCGATAAATCACCGAACAAAATTATTCGAGAAACGCTCAAGTGATCAGTTCAAAGGATTTTATTTTTACATGCGTCTCAAGTGGACATCAGTGCTTTCTTTGTAAGACATGTGTTTACGATATAAATTATTTTTGAGGCGGTGTAGTGGCTGACTTCCCCATAAACTGTCCCAGAATTATTTGGTTATAAATTTGTAATTTGATTACACATATAAATAGTTTACGGATTCTATCGCGGATTTGGTTTAATTTATACATTTTTTAACTTCCCGACGTTACGATAACTTTCAGCTTTCGTGGTCACGGAGCGGACTGAGGTATGAGTCATCCGCTCAGTGACTGTTACAGTTTAACTACCCTTATTTTACAATTATTACATAAAATAATAATTTTACAATTTAGTTGGTTTCTGCAATCCGATCTACGCTGAAGGAGTTCACTGTTTTTTTTAACAGTACTTAGTAGTTCTGTAAGTTCTGAGTGATGCCTATTACTACTGTTTAATAGCAAGAGTGAACTTAACTTAAGTGGTGGGTCATTCTCGTTTCGTCTCTGTATCACCCGTATAGTTCCCACTGCAGGGCACGAGCCTCCTCTACAATCAAGAGTACGATTTAGAGGGGTTAGGCCATATAGTCCACCACGCTGGCCTAGTGCGGTTTGGCGGACTTTACATACCATAGAAATTATTACAAATCGCTATGGTATGCAGGTTTCCTCACGATGCTTTCCTTCACCGTTAAAGTGCGTGGTGATTGCTATCAATACACACATAACTCTGAAAAGTCAGAGGTGTGTCCTGGGATTTGAACCCGCGACCACCGTGAACATGTTGGCAGTCGCGTCCGGGCATATTAGCAACAGGCCACCACCCACACTCGTTTCGTCATTTCCGTAAAAATAGGTGGCACTTATTTCATAAACTGTACTCGTGTAACACAAGACTAATGTCAGTTACGAATTTTTGCTAATATATTTGCAAAGGCTCTTCACATGTGTTCTTTTGTGCTCAATATTTTATTTTTCATATTCTGGTATTATCTAAATATACAATGCGCCAACTAATTGCAATGCAGTATATTATTAGGTAGCTGGCAGGACATACCATCCTTCGCTATGTCAGCCTCGTCGAAGCCTGAGCTGAGCCACTTGTGTGCCTCACCACACCCATACCAAACACTAACAGATTTTTATTGCACTGAACAGAGAGACGAGCATGCCATTTGCCAGATGGTAAGCGATACGGCCGCTTATGGACAATAACAAAACCAAACAATACCATAAATAACAAAGCAATGCTTGGCATTCCACTACGCTCGCCATCCTGAGACATAAGATGTTAAGTCTCATTATGTCCAAATACACAAATAACTTTGTATAAGATGCATTCTGCAGATGATTGCCATTTTTTACTTAGTTACTTCTGTGATACTAAAATCTTGAATCTGGTTGCCTCATTCGTCTAGTGGCGGTATGTGTGCGAACTGTGAGATTCTAGGGTCAATTCCTCGTCTGTAATCCTTTGTTTTTACTTTTGCGGGTTCAAAAGTCTCATATGAGCTGCCCAGATCTGATTATAATTGGGCCAGGTTTGGTAGAGGGTTCGCTCCCTACCTCCCTAATATTAAATAAGCTTGGCCAACTGTGGGTAACATTAATTCAATCTCTGCCTACCCCTTCGAGATATAGGCGTAACCTTAAGTAAATGAAACAACAATCTTACGTATTGATATTGAAAAAAGAAAACGAAATTATTAGTTTCAGACATTTTATTGAAACACTTAAATTCGACTTTTTAAGTACAAAATATTTAATTAACGTATATTTTATGGCAACTTATTATTGTATAAAACAAAGTGGTCAGGATGCGAACGAATACAATTTATTATTGTTAAAATTAAATTAAAATACTTCTTACTTTTCTCAATAGATGGCAGTAATACTCGAATTGCAATTAAACTATTAATATTCTTTTACAATTAAAGCAAAGCTATCAAGAATCATATTTAACAATCAATTACATATATTATTTTATCCCAATAAAATCCACTAACAGCAACCAATTCAGAATAGCAAAATATTAATTTGTTTTGATAAACTTGTTTACACCATCTTTCACTAGATGGCGCTAGGTGTATGAATTCGCTCAGATCCCAACCACATCTACGTAAATATTTCATAAAATATAAATATACAAAATACTAACGTATATACAATCACTAGGTTACATAACATTTGTATATTCGAAATGCAAAGGCACCTTTTAGCACCAGTCGGTGACGTCACAATCACATTGCAAGAAATTACGATTAAAGACCGCCTCTTAATATGATTTTTCCATACATTCAGCATCTTTTCTATACATATGTGCATCTTGAATGGTTGTAAAAATACATTTAAGGACATTTTTACAGTGACATGAACATCAAAAACAGGGGTCTTGAAAGTATATTTTGGAGGTCATTGACCTTTTAGCAATTTTATTACAAGAAATTAAATATAGTGTATAGTTTTATGTATATAGATGCGAATGCATGGAAAATTTCACAAATATATAAACAATACATTCTGTACATAATCATACCCGTACTAAAACCTAATCTATATTTACAATAAATACAAAACATCTAAATGGCTCAGATCTATGGGAATATAGACAATCACTCGGAATATACTTACATTCATTTATATGTATATAAAATTTGGAAGACCACGATTAACTAACTTGGCGGGCGCACTGCCGAACACAAAATTGCACAATATATTTAATTAGCAAAATATTTCTGAGATATAGTATTAATATTATATTTTAACAAATTATCATCATCAATTAAAAATAGACATCGAAAATGTGTATATATTTATTTCTATCCTTATATTAATATGGGGCTGTTAAACACCCCTTGTAATACATTCAATACATTATCTAATCCGAGTGATTCCGATTCTACCTTGGCCTCGACTTTACCCATATTAAAATCCCTAACGAGGCCATGCGAGACCAATTCGAGGCCAGGTCCAGCCTAAGGCCAATATACACATTCACTTGATTAACTAATGTGATGTATAGAGGAACTTTATTAAGGCATAAAACATAAATAATACTGAAACAGATTCCTTTTACGCCTACAAGATGGAACTCGTAAATTCTCAATTAAATTCATCCAATATATTTATATATAATTGGCTACACAATTCCAGAATCCTAAAACTGCACCATTCGCAGGTCAGAAATCCAGAAAACTGGACTGAGTTCTACTGAGGTTAAACTCTAGTAGCAAAAGGTTTTCACCATGACTCGAAGAAATCTGTACTACTATCGATTTATACACAAAGACTCGACGTATTTAGGATCCATTTCATCGATCTCCCTTCCCTTAGTCTCAGGTACGAACAATACTACGAATAGAAGGCACAACACTGATATCCCTGCGTACATCCAAAATAAACCGTAAAGTCCTATGTAGTCTTGGAAATCCGCAGCAGTTTTGACATTCACAAATCCACATAGATGGCTAAAACTCGTTGCTAAAGCGCTGCCAGTACTTCTGTACTCGAGAGGGAACAGTTCCCCTATCAATAAAGATGATATAGGACTGATTCCTAACGCAAATGCTATCGTTAAAGTTAGAACACAAAGTAAAGGGATCCAATCGTAGGACCCTGGCTCAGTTTGCGTCAAATCTGTGGTGTTTCTGAATACTTCTTCGTAGTAAGCGTAAGATCCGAACCCAGCCAACGCAATGGACATCATCACTCCACTTATCATTAGCAGTGGAAGTCTTCCGACATTGTCAATAAGCATTCCGGAGAGACAAGACGCTAAAAGCTGCGCTACGCTGGTCGCTATAGCTCCACCATGAGGGTTCATCGATCTAAACGTCTTCTTGAACAGTTTCACAGCGTAGAAGTTGAAGAGATTAGCTCCAGTAAACCTCTGGAAGAACATGAGGCCGCAAGTGATGAGGACTGGTCTTGTCAGGCGTTTTGAAAGTAGAACTTTGAACTTTCCAGTATGACTGCCATTGTACAACTTACTAGCGAGAATATTAGTTCTGATCGTGGCTAGTTCTTGGCGGATATCGGCTTCAGGTCCTCGCAACCATTGCAAGGACTCTTCAGCTTCTTGCTCCTTGCCTCTTAAGAGAAGGGAAGAAGGGGTTTCCGGGATGAAGAATAGGGCGAAGAATAGCAGGATAGGCGCGGCAGCAACCATCAAGGCGAGCTGGTACCAGTTGAGATACGCTCCCAGGGTGAAGGAGATCAGGATTCCGATCTGGCTAAGAATCTTCAGGACTGAACTGAGGCAGCCGCGGATTTCTGGCACTGCGATTTCTGTGACGTATACCTGTGAACAAAAGAAATGGATTCAATTAAGACTGGTCAGGAAATAAGAGCATAACATCAATATTTTATTGACGATTAAAGGGTATTTTTATTGTATTAATTAATAGTGAAACATTTTCTGTCTATTTTCTAGTTTTCGACATCGGTGCCAATTTATAAAAGCGATTATAACTCTGTCACCTATTCATGATTCAATGATCAATCCCAATAATTTACTGTTGGTATTAAACTTTGGCGCAATAAGCTATAACAATGGTTATATCTGGAACAATTTTATAGTTTTAATTTAGACACATGTTACGGTACAGAGGCACCTTAACCAATTTTTTAACCTACACAAAGCCGCATTGGTTCTGTAGTTGCAAAACTGATCTATCTTTGCTCTATAAAATTTCAAGACATGCCTGCCGAGGTCAACGAACAATGCAACCTAGTATTGTTAAAGGATTGTCCTTGTAGCGGTGCCATGATGCGGATTGTACCCGATGTGTATCGATTTGTTTGACAAAATATATAATTCTCCGACTCATCGCATTTGGTTATTGTTTAAGTAAATTTTTTGCTTGTCTTTATTTTAATTGAAACCGGTAAAAAGTATGATTATAAGATACCTGTAGCGTCATAATAATATGATACCAGATTTTTTGTATTGCTAATATCTAATTCCGGAACACGAGCAAACGTATTTCGTTCAGTCAGTAAAATTGCTGGAGGACCAATTGTCGTTTCTCCTTTGCTCAATTTCCTATTATGTACCTTCCCAATTTAACCATCAATACACCTATAATCTAAATTCAGATATTCAGGGAAAACAGTAATTCTTCAGGTGAGCCGTTAACTCGTTTCCCTGCGTAATACAATAAAAAAGCCATAAATAATTTAACTTGCCACTCCAAGAATTCCCTGAAGAATACAAAATACACAAATATTTTTCCTGCAAGTCGTGCAAACAATGCACCAGCGATCGTAACTCGGAATGGCCACTTAAAACGTCGTACAGCTCAAAGTAAAAACCCAGCCGTGATGTCGGACGAACAAACACCATGTTACACCTCTCCCCACACAATTCTGAGTACTACGACATAGAGTAACAATGGCAGAACTGCCAAGTTGGTTCTTGTGATATGAAATATTGTTGAAACGAAATATAAGAAGCCCGATATGGCGATAGGCTCGCCCCCTATCACATCGTGGGACGGAACATACAAGGCGAAACATGGGTGTTCTGGTAGCACCTCTGCCTACCCTTTCTGGGAAAAAGGCGTGAGTTTATGTATGTAAAACTTAACAAGCTGACGTAATTCTTTGTCTTTCCCTCTCTCTTGAGTCACAGGAAGTCCACTGCAGAATATAGGTCGAAGGATCTACTCATTACCCTTTTATAAATAAATAAATAAATACACCCAACAGTCACATACATAGTCCTGACCCCACACTAAGATCAATTAAGTCTTGTGTCGCAGGTATCAGAAATTACGAGAGACTTTTCGGTCTCACAAACACCCAGACCCGAGACAAATATTTGTGGACCTCACAAACATTTGTCTCGATGCGGGGATCGAACCCGCGACCTCTCGTTTCACAACCGGCGTCTAATCAACTGCGCTACGGAGGTTGTCAGCTTTTGGGAGCGGTTTGCATTCTGCAACTATTAATAGTGTGACTGGTGGAGTCTATTCGGAATAACTGCGCTTCCGATCAAGTGTAACTGCGACTACTTTAGTCTACTAGGTAGTCTAATAAATCTTTTTATCTGTGATCCTTAGCCCACTTGGCAGAAATTCTATGAAACCGGAGGTGACGGGTTCAAACTAAGTGCAAACGCGTTTGACTTTTTGATCTTTATGACAGTCACCGAGGGGTATTTTATTATATTACCTAGTATTTTCGCGTAGGTTTAGTTAAGAAATAACCCAGGCGTAGCCTCGCTCGTTTGCTGGAAAGGGAGACCAGTTACACCCAACGGGCCTTCCCAGGGACCTTAATATGCAATGTTTATTTACAACCATTAGTGACGACCATCTTATCTGAAACTTTCATAATCTATGCCCAGACGTAAGCCCATAAACGTATGAGAGATTACGTTTTGTTGGTTTGTGAAACGCGTCGCGCTCACAATGCTCCTTCACAACAGCATGCATCGTTTGAAACCCAAGCGAAACACTCGGTTATTTATTGGGAAATTGTTTTGTTACCACAATACATATTTATGGCAAAAAATGCAATTGATAGTGATCACTGTTTGTTCAGAACACCCACAAGTTCGCATATTTTACCGATAATATAATATCATTGGTATATGCTTACGCTTTCCTCCCATGGGGGTAGGCAGTGAATATTTACTGACTTAAGCACGACTCTGGCTCAGCTCTTTCGTCTCTTTTGATTTTAAATAGTATTGACCATTAAAAATGACCATTAAAAAAAACCATTAAGATATTTAATAAGATACGTTCATACATATTTTTTTATTTCCACATTTCGCAAGCCGTCTTTCATTCATCCTCCGATGTATAAACCACCTCAGCATCATCGATTTAAATTGGATAATTAATATATTTTTATTTTATTATCAAAGTATTTCATTATTAGTTTATCCATAAATAACATTAAAATTCAAGTAGATTGATTTCCAAACCCATTCAACTTTCATCCATCATTATTAATAATTTATAACAATAACAAAAAATCATTAGATATTTTCTAATTTACGACCGTTTGGACAAAAATGCCATTCAAAATATATAATAATATATGATAATCTTTAATTCAATTAGTAATTTTGTTCGGCGCTAATAGAAGAGAAATCGTGTCAATGAATTGAGCGCCATGTGTCGGCAAAAGTAGGGTAATTGAAAAATCTAAAAATATTGAAAGGAAGGCAAAGGTACTTGATTGTTTTCACCACTGTGAAGTTGAACGTGTAGATAACCAATAGTGGGTTTAAACCCAGCGCCGAAAAACACGACTGAAATTTGTGCAGTTTTCCGCTTGCCATCAATCACATTAGAGGTTTTAAAAACTCCGTGATGCTGTAAGTGACATAATTAGCATCTTTACCTACCCCTTCAGGATTAAAGGCATGAGCTTATTAAGGATATTTAATAATTTACAAAGTATTGCAAAACTCGACTCGGCTTGTGGACCGCGCAAACATTTGCACATAATTCAGGACAACAGACATGCCTTACAAGTTACATCGCTTTGTTCCGACGTCGTTACAAACGGTTTACTTATTAATATAAAAATTTTCTATCTTTTTGGTGATTATAAGTGTTGTTTCAAAAGAAATATAAATAAATACACCCAACAGTCACATACATAAAGATCTAGTCTCGTGTCGTGGGTATCACAAACCACGAGGCACTTCGGTCCCACAAACACCCAGACCCGAAACAAATACCTGTGGGTCAAACAAATATTTGTTTCGGTGCGTATAATACAGTATTAGTACATTAATTGTCGTTAAATATACTCTACAAATGGGTTAGCTCCCACGGAGTGGTGCTGCTGTCACACAGAAAACCGACCTGAAAATACAGTTTTGTTGTATTTTGTTTGGTGAATGAAAATACCGAAGACCTGTTGATGCTCTATCTGGACTACACTAGTAGTAACACTACACTCAGTAGTAACAACACTAACAGTGTAACACTACATTTGCCATCAAGAAATGTAGTAATTTTTTAGTGTCAGTATAAAAAATTGCGAACTAATTGAATATTTGGTATAACAGTATATATCGACCGCATGTTACAACTATTCAAAATTATGCCACCGGTATTTGAACCCATGACATCACATAACTGTGCGCGGTTCACGCCGACCCGCTGAACAATAGCGGAACGGCTGCAGTTTTGAGGACGACTCATACGTAATACAATGTTTGCACTGGCTATTATGTTTTGCGGTCATTCGCAACAGTATGAAATTAGGAATGTTCTAGATATTTCTAGACTAACGCGAAGTAACTACTATTTAATTGTTCGACCTGGGAATAGAACTTAGGGCGTTGTGGTTTAAAACAGTCAGATTAAACTGCTGTTTTTTTAAATATTGCGTACACGAGTTTAGCAAAATATATAATTATCTTGTTTATATGCATTTTTTAAGTCTATTAGTTTTTTATAAAACCGAGCTTTCATTACAATGTTTGCTATGCCGGTCTCCTTGACTCAAAGTTTTCTTAGCTAAGTATTAGAAACTTTGTGTGACAAATGAGCCACTAAAAATTTCTGTCAATGAGAGGTTCTAACCCGTTCTCGTTTCTGATTTCTGGAAGTGGTAGAGCCACGCTGTTGTCAGTCAGGACTCAGCATGAATGGACAGGCTGGTCCGCGGCGGCACCACTGGCTCACAGGACCTGAAGTGACATCTTTGCTGTCGCGTTTCGTTCGGTGATTGAAAATGCCGGATGCCCAATCCCCTTTCCTCCTCTCTCGTGAGAAAAAGGGTGAGAAGAACTGGCCCAGGAATTAGTACAACATCTATGATCCAAGTGTTGTGGATAGTCACGTGCGGTAGAGATCACTTTCATTTCATTTCATTTCATTTCATTTCATTACCATTAGGTGACCTGTATGCTCGTTTGCCGGGCCTATTGCATAAAAAATACTCAGCTTTAGCACGGTGCCAAATAAATAATAAATACACCCAACAGTCAGATTAATAGTCCTAACCCCACACTAAGATAGAGTCTTGTGTCGTGGGTATCAGGAACTACAAGACTTTTCGGTCTCACAAACACCCAGACCCGAAACAAATGCCTCTGGATCACACAAATATTTATTTCGGGATCGCACCCGCGGCCTCTCGTTTCACAGCCGGCGTCTAACCAACTGCACCACGGAGACTGTCAGATAAGTTACAGTATTAGAGGCAGTACTGACCTGTGTAGTCATATTGATGCAGCATATGAGCATGCCCCCGCAGAAGGACGCGGCAGAGATCATGTGCACGCCGGTGGACAGCGCCGTCGCCAGCCAGGCCAAGGTGTAGGGCAGCGCCATCGCCAGCAGCACGGTGCGCCGGCCCAGCCGCATCGCCATGCCGCCCATGATGCCACCGATGAAGGCTCCTGAAATAACTCTACAGTTAATACACAGACCGATAAATTTATTAACATTATAATTAAAATATAATTTGTAGGGCAAGGGCCAGGTTTAAAGTACCGTGAACAAAGGAGAATGCAAAAAAGTAGACGAAGCCGAAAGTAGTATGTCAAGATCGAGCAAAGTGGAGATCCATAGTCTCTACCTACTCCTATAGGATACAGGCGTAACGTAAATGCAGATATGTATGTATAAATAAAACTTTATTTCTGCTGTCAAAACACTATGAAATTACTTAATAACTATTTCAACATAAATATGTTTATGCCAGCTATAGATTTCACTCTGGTGTAGATTGTCGTCAATTGGGATTTTCTCCAGAAGACTAAATCACGAGCATGTAGCATTTAGGTACCACAGTTTTCTTTTACCGACATTATGTTCGCATATCCGCAATAGAGTGTTGAAAACTACAGGCCGCATTTTCGATAAAAAAGTTTCTGTGAGCCAACCACTAGTATTCATATTGGATCTGGGTGATATGAGGCCGAAAAGATCTCAGATGCGAAAACTTGTCCAGGTCTAGAACCGTGAGGTTTAGATTTCAGTTCCCATAACATTTCATTGTTTTTTTTTTTTTATTATTGCAACGAATGACTAGACGAGCCTGCCATTCGCCTGATGGTAAGCGATACGACCGCTCATGGACAGTAGCAAAACCAAACAACGCCATGAGTTACAAGGCAATGCTTGGCATTCCACTGCGCTCGCCTTCCTGAGACATAAGATGTGAAGTCTCGATATCTCCAGTAGTTACTCTGGCTACAATATGTATTTCAGTTTGAAGAAATCTTACATGATTTGCACGTGTCTAGAATTTACAGGGCAAAACAAGGCCGTTTCCATCTTGGGATGAAAATAAGCTCTGAAATGTGGCACCCCTGTCTACTCCTTCTGTACGAATGCAAATATGAAAATAGAATCACTTAACACACTAATAAATAAATCAAGTTATATTTGATTTCGTTCAGCTTGGCTTTCATCAAATCTGTACCAATTAGCATAACTCGTAGTCACATACCACGCTTGTACTTTAAGGAGGGCGACAGAGATAGAATATTTTGGTTACAACTGTATCGTTTGTATAATGAGATTATTTTGGGAGGAACAGACTATTTAAAAGATTAATCATGATTTATAGCCGTCGGGATAGGATCGCCCCTTAATATATTTTGGGACGGAAATAAGTTTGGCGAAATGTGGGTGGCAGTGGTAGCTTCTCTACCTAACCTGATAATATAGGCGCGAGTTGAAATCGCATATACGCAGGCTGAACCAAAAAAATTGACACCATCATCTATCTATCTATATCAGCCCATATACGTCCCACTGCAGGGCATGGACCTACTCTACAATCGAGGGAATCGATTGAGAGTGGTTAGGCCATATAGTCCACCACGCTGGCCTAGTGCGGGTTGGCGGACTTACATACCGCAGAAATTGTTTAAAATCGCTACGGTATGCAGGTTTCCTCACGATGTTTTCCTTCACCGTTGTTTCTTACTCAACCACAAACATACCCAATCACCATCATATCCCATTACCATCATACCAATACCCAACCACCGTCCCATCCCATCCCGTTATATCCCACGCGCCCCGTCTCATTCTCACTAATGTAATGTAATCCAGTCCTATCCCATCTTTTTGAGTATAAAAAAGTAGCAAATATATCGGAATTCCTTCTTCATCCCGCGGGAACACTAAACTTTTTGGGATAAAAAGTAGCCTATGTTACTTCTAATACCTCCAAGAATATGTGTACAAAGTTTCATGATGAACGGTTGAGTAGTTTTCGCGTGAAAACGTAACAAACAAACTTACATTCACATTTATAATATTAGTACGGATTATATTATAGTTTTTATACAAAAACGAGCATTGACTAATTTGTTATAGGCAAATGTATAATGTTCCAAGCACGATTTCGTCAAGTCCTACGCGTTTCGATTCCGTTTAATTCTATTCTTGCGTTATATTCAGTAATAGTTTATAAAGTAGGCGCATTTTTATTGGCTCTTCGAGTAAACAGCCACCTACGATGTGTATCAACACGTATTATTGAGTGTTCAACTACGGATAAATTATGTTAACAGCGGATGTGTTTTTCAACTCTCTGGCGATGTTGGTTAAGGCCAGTTGTGAAACGAGGGGCCGCTGGTTCGTTTGTGCTGATACATCGACGCAATTTTGCCGGATTGAATTCAAAAGCGATGTACTTGCATGTTTCTTTGACGAATTTTCTATTACGGTGTTCGTAACATTAAGCTGATGTCTTCTTCATCCTATGGTTGTTATCGCCTCGAGCAATAATAAATAAATACACCCAACAGTCACATACATAGCCCTCATCCCACACTAAGATCGAGTCTTGTGTCGTGGGTATCAGGAACTACTAGACTTTACGGTCTCACAAACACCCAGACCCGAAACAAATACGTGTGGATCACACAAATATTTGTTTCGGTGCGGGGATCGAACCCGCGGCCTCTCGTTTCACAGGCGGCGTCTAACCAACTGCGCCACTGGCTGTCGATATAAGACCGCCATTGTACTCTTTTCTATTTTGTTTACATTTTCATCTGGTTTACAAAAAGTTTTTAAATAAATAAATTTCATTTAAACCTCCTCAAGAACTGGTCTATCAAATGCAAAAAGAATTTTGTAAATCCAACTGATAGTCCCAGACATTTTGGCGCACAAACAAACTTTTCAGTTTTGTTATTTTAGAATAGATTAATCATTTCAAACATCCGGCGCGGTAGTTTAGACTAAAATTTGGATGATGCCAATATTTTACAGAGAAGCGACGTGAAGCAACTTCACTGTCATATTATGTTCGGTTAGTGAGATCATTTTGTCTATTTTTTGGTATTTTGAAACACTGAGAAAACATTTTCATTAATTTTATATTAACACGCGAAAGTAACAATGGATA
The DNA here is from genome assembly GCA_949752805.1 of Deilephila elpenor. Lineage (NCBI taxonomy): Eukaryota > Metazoa > Arthropoda > Insecta > Lepidoptera > Sphingidae > Deilephila > Deilephila elpenor. Next base: position 992,957 of record OX457118.1, read on the forward strand.
TGATAACTATAAAAATGTTAATAGCGCATAATCGCAGGTTTCTCTACAATTGTTGCTTTTGCTCATAATTCCGGGGAACGGGCAAATAAGTCACCCAATTGAAAGTGATCACTGCGGCCAAGAACATCCAAAATGCTTGGATCATAGGTATGTTGCCGGACCATCAAATCGGGTAAGAAGGAAGGAAAAACGATGGAAAAAGGTATTGGGCATCCGGCAAGCTCACTCACCGAACGAAACGCTAAGCTGTAGCGTCTGTAATATCCTGAGAGACAGTGGTACCGCCCCGGATGAGCCTGTCCATTCGTGCTGATTCATGACTGACAGCGTGGCTCTACGAATTTTCAATTCCTTTAAAGGGCATAGTCAACCACGCTGGCATATTGCGGGTTGGTGGACTTTAATACCATAGAAAACCTTACAAATATCTGATGATAAGTAAATCAAAATACATTTTCGATCGTGAAATAGTGTATCCCTCTCAATCGTACTCTCGATACATAACATTTTTTGCTAAAATAATAATTTAAGCCCTTGCATATAATTGCGTCTTTTAAAATAAAAAGGTATACATTATTGTTTTAGGAAAACTATGTATTCACCACACAAATACGACGATAAGAAAAAAATAAAATAAAACCTCGCTTTTTTTTTTTTTGCGAAATTTTTAGTTGTATTGTGTCTGAAGTCACTAATACCTGGCTTCGTTTTCGATCGCAGTCTTGATATACCCTGTATATGAGCTGATTCAGATTTCCTGTGGCTTAAGAGAGAGAGCAAGAAAGTGTTTCTGCAATGCAAAGAGGCAATCATATTTTTATGACGACCTATATTATACGGATGTTCGCAGGAAGCGCGATGTAAATGTCTGTTTATTTCTGTCGATGCTAACATTCGTATGTGCACTGTCTTTTTGAAATGTCACTTCGAATATTCAACGCAGTTTGTTCCACTTTGTAGGATTTGTGAAGGTTTAAATCATTGGCGGGGATTTCGACGGGTTGTTAAATAGATATTGAGCATAATGTTCCTGTGCTTTAGATAATTAACTATCAGATTATTATAAATAATTACGTCACGGATACTGGTGATTATATTATTAAAAGTATTAAGTCACCGATACAGTTAATAATATTATTTCCAAAACGTAAGAGAAAGTAAAAACGTATAAACCGACTTAATTTAAAAAATTATATTTAAGAGAGTATGATTTAAAAAAGTAATGGAAATTTTACAAAAATCCACCAAAACATTTGACCCGGCACTCGAACCCACATCCAAAATTTAATAACTAAACCAAAAGCGGCATGAAACGTCAATCCATAATTTACATTTAGCAGTCGGGCATCTGTTTTTAAATAGACGTGAAATAAAATGATCGCCGCGAATGCCATTAATCAACCGCGTTTATTTTCTATACGTATTGAGAAACAATCGTTCTCGAATGCCACGGCCTGAGCGCCGGCCGGACTCAGGAACAATTGTTTTATAATTCATTATTAATTATTATTGTTATACTAAAATCATCATTGACTATGTTAGTACATACATAAACTCACGCCTTTATCCCAGAAGGGGTAGGCAGAGGTGCTTCTAGGACACCTTTCATTTCACCTTGTGTGTTCCGTCCCACGATGTGATAGGGGGCGAGGCTATCGCTATATCGTGCACCAATTTTTGACCCTTGGTAATAAACAGAACAATCTTATATCACTTCGACCGACTCATAATTTTAACAGCCTCCGTGGCGCAATTGGTTAGACGCCGGCTGTGAAACGAGAAGCCGTGGGTTCGATCCCCGCACCAAGAGAAATGTTTGTGCGGCCCACAAATATTTCTGTCGGGTATGGGTGTTTGTGAGACCGATAAGTCTGTCGTAGTTCTGATACCTGCGACACAAGACTTAATTGATCTTAATGTGTGGTCAGGACTATGTATGTGGGGGTGCGATGTTAGGAAACCTCCACGTGGTGTACCCCGGGCAACGGCGGTCTTAATGACCGACGGCTAATATCCTGACAGCGACCTGTTGACAGTCGTCGCCTTCTTGTGTAACGGCTAACGCACGGTTGTGTGTGCCCGGACTTCGGGTAGCCTTCAGTTCTGTTCTGGGGGTATCGGCGGGCTCGGTGTGCGCTAACTCCGCCGCCGAGCTGGCAATGGGAGAGATTCTCCCACTGTCACCGTCGTGCATCGTAATCCAATCATACGAGGGTCAGTGGTCATGTCTCGCGCCTCGATTGGACCGAGGGTCTTGGCTTAATCGCCCGGATCGCGAGGGAGAAAACCTCTATAAAAAGTTACCCCGAATCTCAAGCGGCGGCGCACCGCGAGGAGATGCATGGCCGATGGGAGGTTCGGTCCTGAGTGCGACCCCCGCCAGAGTACCAGCCGACACTCTTGGCGGGTCACACCTAGGCTTGCCCAGCTACAGGGGGCTCTGGCTGGGTGGACTTTTTATTTCCCCCATACTCGTGGGATTCAATATGGAAAACGATTTATTTAAAACACCCATTTCGACGAAGAAGAGATTGCCTGTTGCGGTACCCAGTGCTGGGTCCGAGGAGGCGGTGAGTAGAGGGCACCAGCCCGATAATACGATGATAGGAAAGGAGTTGATGGGCATGAAGCCCTCTATGATAGTGGCAGTGGAAAAGCCGACGACGGACATGGAGCTCGACTATGATTCAGGGCAAAGCTGTTCGTCTTCGCGACGTAAGGGGACTAGGGGAAGCCGACTGTGGAGTGCTTCACCGTGCCCGACTGACCGCTCTCGGTCATCTTATGATAGCGATACCGATGCCGAACCAGTGGTGAAAGCCATTAGGTCATCCTCCCGTGGGCGAGGTGGCCTCTCTGGCAAACATGGAGCGATTTCAGTTGCTCAGACGCTCCCTAATAAGGACAAACAAGGGGTTGTCCGCTCAAAGGCGGAAAAGGAAACGGATCATCGAATTCGATACTTTATGAGGTCACCACCTCCTTCGAACTGTACGCAACTTAACAGCGTTGAAAAACCGCGGGTTATTCTCCCTGGGGACTTGAAAGAGGCCGGGAATCTAATCAAGATGGTGTCCAGTAAGTCAGGGAACCTCAAAGGCGTATATAAGAAGGTGTTAAACGAAGTATATGACACCCTTGTTGCGTATGTTAACCAACCGGAATTCCAGGGTTTATCTGGATTGGAGGCAGAAGCCAAAAGATGGCAAGACTTAAGTGCTCGTTTAGAGAAAGAAAAAGTAGAGCAGGCAGAGGAGAATGCTTCCCTTCGCCGTCGACTTGATCAGCTTGAGACGGCGTCGAGTAGTCGGTCGACAGAGGAGGCGATGGCGCTTCTCGAAGCCCGTTTATTAGCTCGAATTGAGGCAGTCATGATGGGACCAACCCAAAGGCCACCTCTAGCTCATGACGCTAAGTCAAATAACGTGGCCAATGATAAGGAGTTTTCAGAACTTTCCACTCGGGCTGCAAGTTCCTTGCAGCCTACAGGAAGTAAAGGGAAAGGGAAGAAAAAGCACAAAAGGATGGATGTAAGGGCTATACAGCGCACTGCAGCTGGAGTTAGTACTCCTTTCGACGGGTTTCCACGTAGTGCAGACAGGCTAGTTGTAGGGAACACGGTAAGCAGAAATAAAGATGCAGATGTACCCGGGGTGCATAGTTCATTGCCAGTAGCTCCTAGGCCCACGGAGGCACCTTGGACCCTGGTAAAAGGCAAGAAAAAGAAGAAGAACAAAAGCAAGCCTCACCATGCAGCTTCGGATAGGCGAGAACAACCGCGTAAGACTGAGCCAAAGCTCCGGCCGCCACGGTCCGCGGCGGTCGTTATAACTTTAACCCCGGCAGCAGTGGCTAAAGGGCTTACCTACGCTAAGGTGTTAACCAACACACAACATAGTGTAGACTTAAATGGCCTAAATATTAACAGACTCAAGCCCAAAGTTGCGATCACGGGTGCTTATATGTATGAAGTTCCCGGGACCAATAGCGAGGAGAGGGCTGATGCTCTTGTCGAACGGCTTAGAAACTGCTTCGTCAATTCGGAGGATGTCCGCATCTCCCGTCCGATAAAATTCGCAGAACTAAGGCTCTCGGGGCTGGATTGTACAGCAACCCCTGAATTGGTAGCGACAGCCCTTGCTAAGGCTGGTGATTGCAGCACAGAAGTAGTAAAAGTTGGCGAAGTCCGCTGCGATCGATCTGGCCTGGGTACGGTATGGGCCAAGATGCCAATAAAGGCGGCACAAAAAGTAAAAGCGGCGACTCGACTATTGGTCGGCTGGGTCGCTGCCAAAGTAACAGTGCTCGAGGCACGACCGTTGAGGTGCTATCGATGCCTAGAGACGGGGCACGTTAAGGAACGGTGTGAGAACGGAATCGATCGCAGCAACTTGTGTTATCGCTGCAGCATGCCAGGTCACAAAGCACGTCAATGTGAAGCTGCACCGAACTGTATTCTTTGTGCCACTGTTGGTAAGCCCGCCGGGCATCAAATCGGAGGGAAGGCATGTCCTGTTTCTTCCCGCAGCGCCCGACGCCTGCCTCGCCGTATTGTTGATAAACCGGTTGCCGCTGAGGTCACGGCCCAGAAGCAACCGGAATGCCCACCGCAACCTGAGATGGAGGTCATGGAAATCGCCCAATAATGAACTTCAAGTTCCTCCAGGCGAACATTAACCACTGCCGCCGTGCTCAGGATATTTTATCCGAAAGTATAGCGCAGTGGTCAGTGCAGATAGCCGTGGTCGCTGAGCCGTATTATATCCCTCCCTGCGATAGCTGGGCAGGGGACCTCAGTGGCTTAGTGGCCATATTCCGCCAGGGTGCCGCTGGCTCCCCGCCCTTCGAAAAAGTAGCGAAGGGCCAGGGATGCATCGCGGCTCTGTTGGGAGACATCTGGATTATAGGAGTCTATTTCTCTCCTAACAGACCCCTTGCTGAATTTGAGAATTTCCTCATCCAGCTGGGGACTCTGGTGGTACAAGGCCAACCTCATCCGGTAATTGTCGCCGGTGACTTTAACGCCAAATCTGTTGCCTGGGGTTCACCGGCGACGGATACACGTGGTGCAGTACTGGAGGAATGGGCGATTTCGGCAGGCCTATCTATCTTAAATAGGGGGTCGATGAACACGTGCGTCCGATACAATGGTGGCTCCATTGTTGACCTAACGTTTGCGAGTCCAGCTGTTGCAGGGCGCATCCGTGACTGGAGGGTTCTGGCGGATGTGGAAACGTTGTCGGACCATCGTTATATTAGGTTCGATGTTTCCGCGCCCGCCCGTCTTCAGCCCGATAGGGGATCGACCCCCATCCAAGGCCAGGGACCACGGTGGGCCTTAAAACGCCTCAATAAAGAGACTCTAGAGGTTGCCGCTTTGGTAATGTCGTGGCTTCCCGTACCAGTCGAGCCTGTACACGTGGATCAGGAGGCGGAGTGGTTCGAGGTCGCAATATCAGACATTTGCGATGCATCCATGCCTCGAGTCCGACGCCTTCCGCCACGACGCCATGTCTACTGGTGGTCGGCAGAACTAGCGCAGCTGCGCTCTTCGTGTGTAGCGACGCGCCGCCGGGTATACCAGGCATCGTCGGCGCCGGCTGAGATCGGAAGACCACGATTACCAAGAGCGGCGACTCTATGGTCTCTACAAGGAGGCAAAGAGAACGCTGCAAGTGGCCATCAAAGGAGCAAAGATCGTGGCTAGGAAAGAGTTTCTGGACACTCTAAAGAATGACCCATGGGGGCGACCGTATCGCCTGGCAATGAACAAGCTTCGCCCAGCACAACCCCCGCTGTCACAGAGTCTCCGAACGGAACTATTAGAGGAAGTGGTCACGACTTTGTTTCCAGCCACAGTGGATACTACTCCTCCACCGATGGTGCCAGACGAGCCGGCGCCATCGTCGAGTTCGGCAAGGGAAATTCCAGAGGTTTCACTCTCAGAACTGAGGGTGGCAGTGTTTCGGCTGCGGAGTAAAAATAAGGCTCCGGGGCTCGATGGTATACCTGGCAAGGTCTGGGTTTTGGCCCTGGAGTACCTGGGTCCGAGACTCTGCGGCCTTTTCTCCGCCTGTCTGGAGCAGGGCGTCTTTCCGTCCCGCTGGAAAATCGGAAAGCTCGTTCTGCTCAAGAAGCAGGGACGACCCGCGGAATCGCCTTCTGCGTATCGGCCTATTGTGTTGCTCAACGAGGTTTGCAAACTTTTCGAACGGATTATTCATGCACGCCTCGTTGGGCATCTTGAGACAGTCGGCCCGAATCTGTCCGATTACCAGTTTGGCTTCCGGAGGCATCGTTCTACGATCCACGCAATTCTGCGGGTTAAGACATTGGCGGAGGAAGCAGTGGCCCGGGGCGAAGTTGTATTGGCGGTGTCTCTAGACATTGCCAATGCATTTAACACCCTGCCTTGGGACTGCATACATGAAGCACTGCGGTACCACGCGGTGCCACTCTATCTGAGACGTCTGGTTCATTCGTACCTGTCTAATAGGGACGTGATGTATCCGGGCGCTGATGGGTGGCACCGAAGAGCTATGTCTTGCGGCGTTCCACAGGGCTCAGTTTTGGGCCCACTACTGTGGAACATCGGGTATGATTGGGTGCTCCGTGGTGCCAACCTCTGGGGCGTCAGCGTCACCTGCTACGCTGACGACACTTTGGTAACAGCATCTGCCAGGACTTTCCATGAGGCCGTGACTTTAGCGGCAGCTGGCACTGGCCATATAGTCGGCCGCATTCAGCGTCTTGGCTTAAAGGTGGCCCTCGAAAAAACAGAAGCTCTTTGTTTTCATGGGCCTCGAAGAGGGCCACCGGCCGGTGCCTATATTGTTGTGAATGGGGTGCAGATTCCCATCGGCTCCAACATGAAATACTTGGGCCTAGTTCTTGATGGCCGGTGGGCATTTCGCGCTCACTTCAAAACGTTAGCAACAAAGCTGTCCAGAGCAGCGGGTGCACTTAGTACCTTGCTGCCCAACTTGGAAGGTCCTGGCATCCCTTGCCGAAGGCTATATGCCGGTGTCGTGCGGTCTATGGCTCTATACGGTAGTCCCGTATGGGCTGAGTCCCTGGGTGATCGATGCATCACTCTTCTGCGCAAGCCACAGAGAGTAGTGGCGCAGCGCGCAATCAGGGGCTACCGCACCATTTCCTTCGAGGCGGCTTGTGTATTGGCTGGATTCCTGCCCTGGGATCTGGACGCCAAAGTCCTCTCGGCTATGTTTTACTGGCGAGAGGAGGCGTTCAGACTCGGACAAAGACCGGTTTCCAGAGAGGTAGAGGTAATGCGTACCTCCCTCCTCAGAGCCGCCGTGGAGGAGTGGCGTCTCAGGTTGGACAACCCGACAGCGGGTCTGAGGACTGTTACGGCAGTGCGCCCTGTCTTTGATCAATGGCTAGACAGGCGCCACGGCGTGGCGACGTTCCGACTGACACAGGTGCTCACAGGACATGGTAGTTTTGCCGAGTACCTGTGTCGAATAGTTGGCGTGGAAAGATTGGCCGTGTGTCACCACTGTGACAACTGTCCAGAAGATACGGCCCAGCACACGTTGGAGGTTTGTCCATCCTGGGACAGCGAACGCAGCGCTCTCATAGAGGTAATTGGGACTGACCTCTCTCTGCCAGCTGTGGTTTCGGCCATGGTAGGCAGTCCAAGGTGTTGGCGTGCGGTGGCTAACTTCTGCGAGAAAGTAATCTCGCAGAAGGAAAGTGCCGAGAGGGATCGAGAGCGGGCAGATCCTTCCCGCCGCCAAAGAAGACGTAGGAGGCGCCGACGTGATCAATGATCGGTGACTCTCGCCCTGTGGTTTGGGGGCGTTACGAGAATCCCGCCACGGTATCCCCTACCTGTCGTAGGAGGCGACTAATGGGGCAACTAGAGGTCGCGGGCGCGCAGTTGGGGACTGGAGTGCCCATATGACAAAATGCGACCCCTGAGATGTTCGGCAGCAGAAGTGGAAGCAGCTGCTTGCTGCTGTGGACGCCTAGGGCGTCATTGTGTTCGAGCTGCAAATTAAGCGGCAGTGTGCAGGAACGGTTCCGGTAGAAGCTGGGGCGCTCTTGCTTCGGGTTCCCGGGGCCGTTTCAATTGTGCTGAAGAGGGCAACGCGGGGTTTTGGTTGGTATGCCGTCGACTGGTGAACCCAACATAATCGCCCAACTTTCCCCGAGGTGGGGCGGTAGCGGTAACCCGGTTTCCCCGCGACAACAAAAAAAAAAAAAAAAAAAAAAAAAAAAAAAAAAAAAAAAAAAAAAAAAAAAAAAAAAGGACTATGTATGTGACTGTTGGGTGTATTTATTTGTATTTATTTATTTATAATAGTTCAACTGTGCCATCGAGGCAGTTATTCCCTTAATATATTCCTAAATCCACTCCCAGTGAAGTGCAGGAGCCATAAATTTAGCATCAATGATGTTTGAACATTTTATTTTGTTTGTATACGCTGTAGAGTGTAGGTATTTGGGTTGCGACGCCGGTTCAGTACCTTCTATTAATTGATTTATGTTTCTTGAGTATTATATCGGGCTTCATTTATATTTGGATTGTATGGAATTACACAATTTCCCTTTGTGTTGATTCGCTGAGAATATGTTAAGATTAATGCATGAAGAGATTGATGAAAGTGGAAGATGCGAAAATTATACATGTATTTCAGGTTGGAGCAATGAAGATATATAGTCACTGCCTGCCCCTGTATCCCACAGGCGTGACAATGATGATCTTACTTAAATATTTTTAATGATTGAATAGCTTGCCGCATCGTATTGACAAGACGAAGGTCGCTATTTTAAATCCCAAGTGTTTTTTATGTCTACCTTTAAGATATAATTTAATTATTTATTTATTTATTTAAGCCTTAATTATTTATTAGTTACACTGCCCTCTCTCTTTCCTTCTTTTTAATCCATCCCATGGTTGTCTGTAAGACATTGCTGTAGAGCGATAAGACCGCCATTTGTACTTTTTTTTTTTATTGTTGTTTCTGTATTGTGTATTTTCATTTTTAATTGTGTACAATAAAGATTTAAATAAATAATAAATAAATAATTTGTATTTAATTAATGACTTGCTTTAAAAAGATATCGCGGGAAACCTGCATTCGTAGAAGAGAGGAACAAACATACAATCAATAAAAGCCTTCTATGTGTCATGTTTCAACGCAGATTACGAAATCTTAGGGAATACCCGGATGGTCATCTTAAGTTCAATAGCTTCGTAACTTCCTCAAGGGGTATCCCAACTTTCGATAGCCAGAGGACTAACATTCCAAACGCATGAAAAAGAAACGATGGCTTCGTAAAAACCCCATTGGGTTGAAGTTTCTTTTTTACTTTAATTAACTTATAGCATCCGTGTGGCCTAAGAGGTTTTCTTGTATGTCTGTTGCATAATATTTTAAGATTCGATGCAAAAATTGTCACTTATTTATGTATCTATATCAGCCCATATACGTCCCACTGCAGGGCACGGGCCTACTCTACAATCGAGAGAACGATTGAGAGCGGTTAGGCCATATAGTCCACCACGCTGGCCTAGTGCGGGTTGGCAGACTTACATACCGTAGAATTAACCCTCTTAAATTATTATTTTATACAATCAAACGGTATTTTTACGTAAGTTTGTGCAAAACGAAGACTTGCTAAACTTAGTATTATATTTACTTTATGAATTTGAATTACAGAATTATAGACTCGTAGATGATAATAATAATTACACCCAACAGTCACATACATAGTCTCTCCACACTAAGATCGAGGGATCGAACCCGCAGCCTCTCGTTTCACAGCCGGCAGCTAACCAACTGCACAACGGAGGCTGTCAACGACAGAACTGACGAGAAACTTTAGAAATTATTACGATTAATGCTTTCCGTGACTTTATTGATAATACGCTGAAACCAATTTAAAAACAAACAATTTGAAACTGTACTCATGTTTTATCCAATGATAAATCAAGTAGTTTTCTTCTCTTAGTTGTATAATTCAGATGTTTTGCAAATTTTCAATTTTGTGCCCGATACGGCGATCAGCTCGCCCCTAACACATCGTGGGCCACCCTAACACACACACAAGACCAAACTTGGGTGTAGTAGTAGCTCTGCCTACCACTTCTGGAAAAAAAAACGTGAATTTATGCATGCATATTTTCGAATACATTGCAAGTTTTATCTACATTCCTCGCGAACTCATTTATCAATTAATTTCCTTTTAACCTGATGAATAAAAAATCTAATACCCAAGTCCTTTGCCACCATTAGTTCATTTCCTGAACATAAGTATCTCAATAAATCTACTAAATATATAGCCGCCGCTGACAAGCACCTAATCTGTCCACCGCTTTGTCACGCGTCGTGAAGATATAGCAGACCAGTCGAGCCGGTTCGAGTCGCGGTCAGAGTACGAAATCGGGTGTATTGCCACCGAGCCACGATTCCGAGAGGTCGTAGGTTCAAGTAACGGGCCATGCAATTACTTCTAGACAAAATATCTACATTGCTTCCGAATTTTGCATCATGCATGTTTTCTCTCACTGTAAAACCTACCATATATTTCCTCTTTTATTGCGATGAATGAGTAGACGAACATACCATTCGCTTGATGGTAAGCGATACGACCGCTCATAGACAGTAGAAAACCAAACAACATCATGAATTACAAAGCATTGCTTGACAATCCACTGGCGCTCGCCATCCTGAGACATAAGATATTAAGTCTCATTATGTAGAGTAGTTACTCTGGTTACAATGTCCTTCAAACCGGAACACAACAGTGCAATTACACTGCTGTTTGGCGGGAGAAATAGACATTGCGGTGGTATCTAACCACACGGCCACTCACATATGAGAGAACTACCAGTAAATAATGAGAATAAAAAATATATGGTAAATCGAGTGTGTCATCTAGCAAATAGGCACTTTCAATTTTAGAGAAGCCTCGTTTTAAGTTATGATTTTTTTTACAGTAAATAATATTCTGATATAATTTGACACACAGACACACACACAAACTCACGCCTATGTCCCATTGGGGTAGGCAGAGACTATTGAGCGCCAAGTGCTACGGTCCATACATACCTCTTTCGCTTCATTCACTGTCATTAATCTATGCATACACGCTCGTCGGTTTCGAGGACTCCGTATATAATTTGAAACTCCATTTAATGGATGAATTGACCACGGAAACTGTACAATTATTTGTTATCAGCTTCTTTTTGTTTTTCCTTTCTGATTAATTTCGATGCGGGTTAAAGACAACATAGTGTAGCTATGAGACTCGCCGAGCTCCGGAGCTCGGTGTCAATCCTCGCTGACAGGAGATGCAATGGCGGGAAACTCTCATCGTCGATATTTCTACGGGATGACTAAAACCAGTGCAATTCTTGCCGTTGACAATCCCTGTTGAAAATCTAGATGTTTGGTAAAACACCTGATTAATCACCTTACATGCAACATATACGTGGCGATTACATCTACAAATTACCCATAATATCCCAACTGGACATTTTAATGCGCATGCGCCTTCGAGCCATAATGAAATATCATTCGAGCTGTGTACAGCCGCCACGGACTTACTTCCGTACGTCTCTCGATTAATTTAAGTCGTATATGTCTAGTTAATGTCTGTCTGTTAAAGGGCTGAGAATCGTGAGGTCCGTGATTCCATTCAAATGTAAGTTTGAGGTTTTAAATTGGATGTCTTAATGATTTTTTGACAGATGCGGCGTTAGGCTCGCCTCCTGTTATTTTGACATAATTAAGTTTAGCAAACAGTAGGAACCTTCAAAACCGAAACGCGCTATTATAATATGCCAGAGATTAACTACACCACAGAAAAACAATCCATTCAACACAATACTCCCCTCTTTGTGCATCATCGGTTAATTTTTTAATATTTTCGCCGCCGCTCTTATTGGAAAGCTGGAAACGTGTTTAATAATCAATTAGCGTCAATAAATGTGAGCACGAGACTCGAACCCGCTCCGACGCGCACTTTCTATGGAATGCGGTTATTAACTTGTCAATATAATAAATTTAACCAATAATAATATCACATTGAATACTTCCTATAATAATATCACGGTATTCACTACGACGTGTGTGGTGGCCTGGTGGTAACAGACGCGGATGCAAACATGTTCTCGACGTTCGCCCATTCAAATCCCAGTGCGCATCTCTGAATTTTCCGGTTCATTTATTTTTATTTTATTTATTAATTCAACACACACAGTCATTACAGGTTTTGGCACCCAATTCGAACTGGCGGTGTCACATTGATAGTCAATCACTAGGCACTATAAAGGTGAAGGAAAACAGCGTGAGGAAACCTGCATACCATAGCGATTTGTAAGAATTCTGTGATAAATTAATTCCACCAACACATAGAGGCCAGTGTGGTGGAACATAATTAAAGCTCTCTCAATCGGGCTCTCGATTGTAGACGCGTCCCATGCTCATAAGTAGATAATGGGCTGATAGAAAAAAAAAAAAAATAAGTTAATGTTACACTTTAAGGGTGAAGGAAAACATCGTGAGGAAACCTGCATACCGTAGCGATTTTAAAGAATTTCTACGGTATGTAAGTCCGCCAACCCGCACTAGGCCAGCATGTGGACTATATAGCCTAACCCCTCTCAATCGTACTCTCGATTGTAGAGCAGGCCCGTGCCCAGCAGTGGGACGTGCATGGGCTGATAAAGATACATACAATGTTATGCTAAATCCAAGTGGGCATAGACCTTTAAAATTGCCAGTCATTAAGGTAGAAAAAACATATGAAACTAGTCAGAAATGAATGCAAAAAAACTCGGTAGATACGTTTGTTCCAAGAAGGTCGTCAAACAATATCTAAATTGGCTTCTAGGAAAATTGTATCTCCGAAATACTATAGGAACTCGGAATATATTTCTATTTTTCACTACTTCCTTTTGCAAAATACTGTTATTGTTTGTTTCTATCAATAGTTTCTTCAGTTTAATATTAATGTGAAATGTTTTTGAACTTTCCAAAGTCATCCAACACCACAGAATTGAAAGAAATAAGGAGGACCGAGGAAGTATTGCAAAAAATGCATGATCATGGAAATCATGCGTCAAAAAAAAGTGCGTTGGCCGGGAATCGAACCCGGATCAACTGCTTGGAAGGCAACTATGCTGACCATTACACCACCAACGCACGTGGTGCTATTGTCGAAAACACTAATCATATTGACAATGACAAATATTTGTAATAATTGAACAAGGTAATATTATAATAATCTCCGCCGAAAACGCACCGAAACCAGTTTTAAGTTATCCACAATTTTTTATAATGAAATATTAATTTAATTTTAGATTTTTCTGCGGCTGCATACATTTTCTATATGGCACTACACCGCTAGAGCATTTTTAGGGGGCGTAGCCAAAAAACCGCATAATTCATTATCTGTTACCGTCTTCTTACAGTCTTGGCAATCTTCCCGTGACAAATGCCCCTACTCAAATCTTAATAATATTTACGCCAAGCTCCCCTTTCAGCGCGTCTCGGCTAAGTATCAACAAATTTTCAATCAGACGCATTAATTTCTTTTGTTATTCGAACGTAAACATTTTCACACTAAGACTGCATTTGTTTCGGAGTTTTTGTTAACTTGTTTACCCGAAGGATATCCGCTGACTCGTGTCTGTACGGTTTTGTTGCTGAAAGACATGTATTGTTTCGTCATAAATCTATCGACGGATAGTGGGAATAGTTAATGCGTTATTGTTTTCTGAATAAATATTGTTGGATTCGATTGTTTTTCTTTTCTTTGTGAAATTGATACGTGAACTAAATTCTTTTCTCTGTTGTTTATGTTCAGTTTCCTTATCTTATAAATGGAAATAAGGTTAACAAGTACCTTTGTGTATTCATAGACGTACGGCAGTCGTCGAGAATGCGTAAAACAAATAAGCTTTTACGCTTATTTGATAATGACAAATATGAAAGAAAATAAAAACGAAAGTCTGTGTTACTGAGAGAAACTTATAATCGTTTTATTACGTAACATATTCTGAAGAATATTCATTAGAAAATAAAAATAAACTTGATCAATTATATTCACCATTATGTTACATTATATTTTGTTTTTCCACTGTCAACTTACTTGATAATGTGTTGTCTATTTATTACTTAATTTAAATTCATCACTTAATTTCAAAGTATAAATTATTATAATTGTTATTTGTCATTGTATAAATATTTAAAGCATGCTGTGGTCTCCTGTAATTGAAGATCACGTCACAATGTTAACTAGAAAGACGCTACACCATTGTCTTCATTAAATGTCGTGTATGATTCGTTGGAGGTCCTTAAATAAATAAAATAAAATAAGTTTACAAATAACACCTCGAAAAAACAATTTGAATGAATCCACATTTGAGTTATTGAAGTTATTCAAATCACTAGATACCCATGGAAGTACACAAAATATTCCGATAGCAAGAACGACAAGAAACCAGTAATTTGCCTATCTGCATCACAGACGGTAGTCACTCGACAGCTCCCAAAGACTTGCATACGAATTTGAAATGCAAATTAATTACCAATATTTCTAAACGGATCGTGATCAACGACTGCGGGACAGATAATTAAGTCAACTCAGTATTATTACGAAATGTTAGCACTAGGACGCGGGGCATAGAATAAGTAATATTATAGAGGGTGTAGATTTGTTTAACGATGGATATAAACCTTTGCATAATACCAAACACGCTGTATATCTGATAGTTTTCTACATTTAAAGCTATATTGTCAGTTTTTATGGGGCAGTTGGTTAAGCTAGTTTTGAGAAAAATGATTCCGGGTTCGATTACCGCACTGAGAATTTTTTTTGTACAGCTTACAAATATTGTGGAACCAAGAAGTCTATCTTAGTTTGTGGTAGCCACGACGCAAGACTTGGTAAATGGGGAGAAGTTTGTGCGGTTCTAGTGAATTTATCTATTGATTTAAAGTTTACCAACCCGTATTAGTAAAGCAAAATATATTAAAGGATTTTAATATGCCGATCGTAAAATACAAACCAAATTATTCGGCCACATGGAAAAATAACTTTACCGACACCGCTCATACGAGTAGTAACAGCAGGCTCAATATAACATTCGCCTTTACAATATTAGTAGGAAGTAAGATAGAATTTAAATTAGTCATGTTTTTGTTCTACATCCCAGTACGGAAGGGAAGAGGGAAGAAATCTAGGCAAGAAGAGCAAGAAACTCTAATGTTTGATTGTTATCAAAACCAGTTTACAATACAGCAATAATGAAAGTTACAAATTTATTTAATTCACAGCAATTTGCAAGCTATAATTGATGTTTTCTCTTGTAATACAACCATCGAATAACTTTGCCACTTTATTTTTATTTATGTAACTTGTCCCATCTACATTTTAATCTATGACCAAAACATGATTTAAGAGCCACGACACACCTAACCCGGAGCTCACATTACTCAACCGTTTGTGCCTAAGCGTAGTCCGTGCTATTTGTGCTCGAGATTAACTCCATAGACTTTACGAGGATTTACCTAGAGGTTTTACTGTGGCTTGTATCAACGTTTATACAATTACTTATTAGGTGTTTTGTGGACGAAGATAATTATTTGTTTGGCTTTTGTATTTGAGAAATTAAAGTGGATTCGATGGACGAAATTTTATCTATCTAAATTGGAATTTATATTAAATGGAATTTTATGTGAAGTAAATGACTATGTAGTCTTTGGTTCTTTTTAAAATCGGGAATACTTAACTTAGTGAAAAAATCAATTTCAAATTTTGTTATAATTTGCCGAGGTAAGGAATTTCACTGACCCTCTAAATTGAGTCCTACAAGCTTGAGCTTATTGTTATGTTGTGTATCCCGTCTCTGCAACCTAACTGCACAGCACCTAATGATAAGCACAATCTGTCCAGATAAAGTATCTCTTTTTCTCTTTTTTTTTCTTTTTTCTTATTGCAATGAATGGCGATTAAGATTGCTGGTTAACCCTATATCTCTTTCCTCTTCCCGTCCATTTTTCTTCTCTCTCTCGTCCCAATTTGATGGGCTAACACATTATAATCCAAGCGTTGTGGATGTTCTTGGGCGGCAGTGATCACATACCGCCAGGAAACCTGTTAGTTCGTTGCCGGAACTATTAAATAATAAAAAAAGGTGTCCAAAGTATAAATTTATGTAGTATTTTTTGCTGCAGTCACTAGTGTTGCTATTTTATTATTTTACTGCAAATAACCTCTAGTACTATTGACTCATTCATTCGTATTTGATATCCTCTTAAACAAAATTATTCAAAGTCGGATGTGAGTAATATGTTAATCGGAGTCTTGCGTCAGTGGTTCATTGAGATAGATAACAAATCTCAAAGAAATATTTGCCTGTTATATTGAAAAAGAATTAGATAGATTATATTATTGATTTTATTTAATTGGCGAGATTGTCTGTATCTGTATCAGCCCATATACGTCTCACTGCATGGCACGGGCCTCTTTTATAATCGAGAGTACGATTGAGAAGGGTTAGGCCATATACACGACGCTGATGAGTGTGTGTTTAATGAAAAATTTACCCATCGTAATGGTCGGTTTGTGGTAGAAGGTGTAGGATGCAAATCGTAAAATCCTAGTTTCTATTCTCGTGTCGGGAAACATTGTATGTGTTTTTTATTAGAAATATGTCATTTTTTATATAGTTGTGATTGAAAATAAGTTTTTTAATTATTAAAAATCAATCAGGTTGTTATTTACTAAGACTTAATTTTATTTAAGTTGCAATATATTGACTTTATTTAAATTACTTTCGGAATAACACCACATATAAAAAGAACAATTTCTAACTAATTTTACACAAGACGAGGTTTTTATAGTTATTTTACTTTGTCAACCAATACCCCAGCCATATACTGAACAAACAACCCCTAAAAAGGGGTGATGGGTATGCAATACTTATAAAAAAGCTAATAAAAAACAGGCGTTAAAGGATATAAAACAATAAAATTGAGGCCTAAAAGAGATCGTAAAATCACGAAGGATGTTAAATCCAAATAAGACCTCGTGCTCAATGTGTCATAGTAACGTAACTTTTTTAATTGCAAAGGTCCGGCTTATGAGCAAACAGCGCTTTAACGTATTCTACTGTATCAGCACATTTACGTCCCAGCATGGTACGGGCATCCTCACACAGCGTACTTTACAAATACGAATTCATACAAATCGCTATGGTATGCAGGTTTTTTCACGATGTTTTCCTTCACAGTTAGTGCGTGATAATTGACTCTCAAAAAACAGCCTGATGATAAAATACATTTCGATCGTCGTACTGCCTCGGTGGCGTAGCTGTACTACAGTATGATTGCAAAGCTCGGTCTCGGGTTCGAATCCCGGGTCGGGCAAAGTTATATTGGGTTTTTCTATTCATTATCAGCCCGGAGTCAGGAATTTGTGCTCGATATGGCGATAGGACCGCCTCTATCACATTGTGGGATGGAACATACAAGGCGAAATGTGGAACGAAAAGGCGTGAGCTTTTTTTATGTTTATGTAAAAAAAATACTGCGAAAATGTAATAAGGCGAAATGTAGGTCTCCTCTGACTACCTCTTCTGGGATAAAGGCGTGAGTTTATGTATGTATGAAATTAATTGAAAATAAGTTTGCCCACTAAGCGATACTTTATTCAATCAGTATTCTCCAAAAATAAATTCGCGTATTGTAAATTCAGTGCAAATTACGTATGGATAATTAAACGGCGCGGCCCATGCCTCGTCGACTCACAGTTTATAGCGAAAGCGGAGTGAGGCGCGCAGTTTGTGCGAAGCTCTGTATATTTTGATAAGCCGAGGCCGCCGGTGTTTGGGTAATGAAGACAAGTTAATTGTTTTCCCTCGCTGATCGGTTGTAGGCATTAGTTTCTCAGAAACGCCGCGTATTTCTTTTTAATTGCTTTAATTTTAGATTTGGGAGTTACATCACTGTTGTGTAATTTGCAAAGGTCGGGGCAGAATTAGGATTTTACAAGTTTATATCTTTTATGGATTTGTGAACTTCGTGACCTTTTTATTGCGATGAATGGCGAGACGAGCAAGCCATTCGTCTGATGGTAAGCGATACGACCGCTCATGTACAGTAGCAAAACCAAACAAGGCATGGCATTCCATTGAGGTTCCCATGCTGAGACATTTTATTTTATTTGATGTGCTTAAGGACTTCCAGTGATAATTACATTATATCTTAAATCTAATACACTGAAAAAATTTAAACATGCTAAATAAGATGACATAATATGTTGAGTCTCATATGGCCAGTAGTTACTCAGGCTACATTCAAACTGGAATACATCAGTGCATTTACACTGCTGTTTGGCGGGAGAAATAAACATTGCGGTGGTACCTACCCAGGCGGCATCTCACATATGAGAGACCTACCACCAGTAGGTAGTGTCTTTGTACTAACTACGCACTATAATGTATATGAACACAAGTACAAATTATTATTTAAATATCTCCTGATAATAACTCTGTCATTACTGTTTTTTTGTTACCACGAAATTGTTTTCTGAAAACCTACAATACACTAATTTATTTTTCGCGATTCCTACAACACAGAATGCGTAGTATGGTGGTCGTTGTGTTTATTTTCTAATTTTGTTTGCAATTTTAAAGCTATTGTGGCGTAGGTGTACTACGATACGATTACGTGAGGTCTCGGGTTCGAATCCCGTGTCGGGCAGTGATATTGGACTTTTCTATTCATTATCAGCCCGGAGTGAGGAATTTGTGCCCGATATGGCGATAGGCTCGCCCTCTATCACATTGCGGGACGGAACATACAAGGCAAAATGTGGGTGTCCTGGCATCAACTCTGCCTACTTCTTATGGGAATAAGGTCTGAGTTTATACATGTATTGGTAATAATATAAGTATATAGTTTTTTCCTTTTGGATTGGTTAGTATTTGGATTATTATAACTGACTGTAAAACGAGAGGCATCGGGTTCGATGCCCGCACCGAGACAAAAGTTTGCGAGGCTCACAATTATTTGTCTCTCAAGTGTTTGAGACCGAGAAGTCTCCAGTAAATGATACCCACGACACAAGACTCGATGTTTTTGTGGGGTCAGGACTATGTATGTGACTGTTGGGTGTAGTTGTTTGCCAAATTGCGTCTCGTATTGGTAACGTGTATACAAGATTGTATAACTGTTGACAAAGAGATTGCATCTGTAACAACACGCGGGTGGTTGAACGCTGTGATTTATCGCCTCTCACCGCGGTGGGGTGGTCTGTATACAGGGTGCTCGGGTGCAGGTCATTGACCTTTGCTAAAGGTTTTGGTAAAATGAGGTTTTGGCGTTTTATGTACTGAATTTGGGAGACAATCATATGCTTAGGAATAGCGAATAAACTATTTAGATTTGAACATATTGACGCAATAACTAAAAAATAGATAATATAAATTAACAAAATAAAGAAAAACATTGCATACATTTCCGGTCATATTTAATAAAGAATAAATAAATACATCTGACATAGCATTGTAAGTGGGCCACGAAAGCTGTCAATAAATGAATACAAATAAATGTCAATATACATATAATCTTTTAAAATCAATCTACGAAAAATATCGCCGCCAAATCATGCATTCCTGGTACTTTAATAACTTCATCATATCACTTTTTAGATGTCGGTGTGCGCACGCATCGTAAAAATCTACTTTCATAATTTTTCAAAAAGTATAACTTCAATAATTTTAAGTATTTGTACGATCAAAAGTGATATTGAACGGATCACGCTGTACAAATTGTGCAACACCGAATTTAACGTGTTGACTTGACGGACAATGCGTTCGCGACCCGCCGGGCACTGAACCCGCACCCAATCAGTTTAAATCGCGTCCGACAAGTATATTACGCAATGTTGACATGCACCGTGGGAATATGTGGGGTCAAAAATAATTATAATTTTCTTTGTTTTAATATTTTTCAAAGAGATATTTCAATAAGTAACGTGTAAATATGCCCTTTTTGACATTGAAGTTTTCGAGTACTTTTAAGGCATGTTTGAATATATACATACATAATCGTCACGCCTGTATCCCATAGGGGGAGGCAGAGACTATAGATCGCCACTTTGCTCGATCCTGACATATTACTTTCGCTTCATCCATTTTCATCAATCTCTTCATGCATTCTCGTCGGTTCAGGGTACTTTTGACCTGAATGAATGATTGAATGAATAAACATTCTGTAATACAGACTGCCTCGGTGGCGCAGTTGTACTACGGTATGATTGCAAAGCTGAGGAATCGGGTTCGAGTCCCGGGTCGAGCAAAGTGATATTGGATTTTGCTATTCATTATATCAGTCAGGAAATAGCAATTTGTACCCTATATGGCGAAAGATTCGCCCCCTATTACATCGTGGGACGGAAAATACAAAAACGTGGGTGTCCTGGTTTCACCTTTGCCTACCCCTTCTGGGAAAAAAGCGTGAGCTTATATATGTACTATGTATATGTAGTATCACTCGTAATCTTAGCTACAATATGAATAAGTTATCACACTCCACTTAGAAATTCCGTGTGATATTTGGGGCCGCGTTTTGTTCTATCAGTAAGATAATGAGATGTTCAAGATTCCTACAATATAGACTTAGTTGAAGGTAAACATGGCGGGGAAACATGCATACCAGGGATATATTTACACGAATTTCTACGATATGAGGTTGACAGCCTACATGGCGCAGTTGGTTAGACGCCGGCTGTGAAACGAGAGGCCGCGGGTTCGATCCCCGCACCGAGACAAATGTTTGAAAAGGCCCACAAATATTTGTATCGGGTTTGGGTGTTGGTGGACCGAAAAGTCTCTCGTAGTTCCTGATATTCACGACACAAGAGTTAATTGATGTTAATGTGGGGTCAGGACTAAGTATGTGACTGTAAAATAATTTATGTAAAGCCCAAACCGTAATAAGTCATTGTAGGAGAGTCGAAGCCTTCTGAAGTCCCATGACCATGCGTTATTTGAATCATATTTTTTCATGTATGATAACCGATTTAGTTACTTATACGCAATGATTCAGTTATATACACCTTTAAGTATATCAAACGACAATCCCCCATGAGTATCTTATGTTTTAATTAATAATTGAAATAAATTGTCCTCTATAATTGTTGTGTTTGCATATTTATGTGTGCTAAGGACGCTGACGTAAGCCGAGAGCCTAGTGTCATATTATCCGCTTTCGCCTACTGTCCTACTACCGACGACGAGAAGCGAGTATAGCTTGAAACTAGAAACGAATTAGCGAGTACCTAATAAGCGTATTTTATCTATAACTTGTATTTGTTCGCGGCCACGCCCCAATGCTTCAAATAATTATGTAACAGAGGGAAGACATACTGATTTTCGTTCTAGATCCAATACAAAAGTAGGAATAAGTTTCTCGCTGCAAGAAACTAGTGGAAATAAATTATAAGCCAGTATTGGAAAGTCGCTGGATGCAGGCCGCTTCTAACAGCATGAAATGAAATGAAATGAAATGAAACGAAACGAAACGAAACGAAACGAAACGAAACGAAACGAAACGAAACGAAACGAAACGAAACGATATGATACGATACCAAACGAAACGAAATGAAATGAAATGAACATTCATCTATCAACTATTTATACATGTATCTCTTTTATTGACAGCCTCCATAGCGCAGTTGGTTTGACGCTGGTTGGGAAACGAGAGGCCTTGGGCACGATCGTATGATTTACAGGCATTTGTTTCGGGTCTGGGTATTTGTGAGACCAAAGTCTCTCATAGTTTCTGATGCACAAGACTCGATGTTAGTCTCAATGTATGTGACTGTTGGGTGTATTTATTTGTTATTACTGAATGTTCATCTTTAGTACGTTTCTTGAACGAGAAAATAGTCTATAGCTTCTTCGCCGGCAATAGGACTAGTTCCGAGGCCGCGTGGTGATAAACAAATGCTAACTAATGAGTAATGACATAATCATTGTAGATTACTGCAGTAATCAATACAACACTAACTGAATATAAGCTTTTATTGATGGTAATATATTAGTTGTAAAAAAACCACTCAGTGTGTCGCATTTCGTGTTTAGTCTATACTTGGATATGACCAAGCTGGCATAATTGTATGGACTGGAAATAACCGTATTTAATCGTGGATAAAATAATTATGGTGTGTATTGATAGTCAATCACCACGCACTTTAACGGTGAAGGAAAACATCGTGAGGAAACCTGCATACCGTAGCGCTTTTAAAGAATTTCTACGGTATGTAAGTCCGCCAACCCGCACTAGGCCAGCGTGTTGGACTATATGGCCTAACCACTCACAATTGATTCTCTCCATTGTAGAGTAGGCCCGTGCCCAGCAGTGGGACGTATATGGGCTTATACATCGGGTTAATTACAGATATTGGTGGTATATTTTTTTTACTTTGAATGTATAGCGGCAGCTTTGGACAGTTGCTACCAGCAAACCAATTTGCCTATTTGTCATACACTAAAAACACCATAGTTACTTGTACAAGATTATGTCAGTCATTTGATAAGCCCTGCCATCTTTATCTTGACGGTAATTGTGTACTCAATTAAATTTTTTACACTTTCCTCTGACGTCACAACGAGAATACGCATTAGGCCATTCACAAACCATGAATGGAGTCACGTAGCTTTTTTACGAGTTCGATCACCCAAATAGCCTGTTTAGTGTGAGATGAATCATGTACAAAGATACTTTTTATGACACAAAGGGCAATGAGCGATCAACGCTGTCTATAAAACACGAAATCTAGATAACTATTTTTTTACTGGGTTAATATATTTTAAGTTTTAAAAGGATGGAAGCTAGGGCTTTCATTCCGGGCATCAATATCGAAAATGTTGAGTCTCATTTAAATTGTTGAGTCTTACTAAAACTTGCTGTAATTGTCAGCGGATGTCCCATACTTTTTAACCCATGAACTAATCCAATGTGTAGTCGTTAGACGGTGGTCGTGGGTTCTAAGCCCAAACAACACTTCCGACTTTTTTTGACTCATAATATGTGTGTTGAAACTTATTTGCCGCACAATTTCTACCGTGAAAATAAATACATACATGAACTCACGCCTTTTTTCGCCTCATATGTTCCGCCCCACAATGTGATAGGGGGCGAGCCCATCGCCACATCGGGCAAAAATACCTGATTCCGCGGTAATAACGAATCCGAGCCCTCAGCTTTGTAATCGTAACGTAATACAACTATGTCACCGAGGCAGTTAACTGAGCTAAAATATTTACCTATCTATTCAGCAACAGGAAGTCAACTGCTAATATAATATAATAAAATATAAGCTTATATATCATGAATGAATATATGATGAATGGGACATGAAATTGTCCTATTATTAGTTAGTTCTTGATTTGTTTTCAATTTTTTTCTTCAAGTATAACTAAGTTTTCCTTGTTTTATTTTATTTGTATGTGCACCAGAACGTAACTATCAAATAATTGTATTAATTTTGATAATGTGTATACTGTATACTGTGACGTACCCGTGTGGGTGTATACCTTAATTCAATAATAAAATATCATTTTTTTTATTTAGAACACAGGTAAACTGTATTCCTGTGTAATAAACTGTTAAAAGCTGACGGTGAACAGTAGTTAGCTTGCCAAGTCGGTGAATGAAAGAGTGGGATATCCACAGATTGGGTTAATGTATACGGCCACCGCTAGATGAACCTTTGTTCCGCGAAAACGCTCTATTGCTCGCGTTCACGGAAATATCATGATTCTGATCCAGATCATTGGAAAAAAAAGTTGGTGATATCGTATTGTGGAGATGGTAAACTCTTGTATAAGAGTAATACAGCAAATTGTCACTTAATTAAAAGAAGTTTTTTTTTGCAATAAATGGCGAGACGAGCATGCCATTCGCCCGATAGTAAGCGATACGACCGCTCATGGACAGTATTAAAACCAAACAACACCATGAATTACAAAGCAATGCCTGACATTCCACTGCGCTCGCCCTCCTGAGACACAAGATTTTGAGTCTCATTATGTCCAGTAGTTACTCTGGCTACAATGTCCTTCAAACCGGATCACAACAGCGCATTTACACTGCTGTTTAGTGGGAGAAATAGACATTGCGGTGGTACCTACCCAGGCGGCCTCATATGAAAGACCTACCACATATGAAAGACCTACCACCAGTAAAACTCTTGCGTGTGTGGTTTATAGGTATTAGAATCGACAAAATATAAAGGAAATTTATTCTGTATGTGATATGAATAGGCTTTTACCTTCCTAGAAACTAGGCTATTACAATACAAAAAGTATGTAACTGGTATATTCAGAGACTTACGCCCGAATACTCAAACGTCACTCAAATATTATGTTGCACTTAACTACCAAAGTCCCGCTTAAATGTACTGTTTAAGTGGGACGTGGGTAATTAAGTGCAACTTAATATTTAAATGGCGTTTGAATATTCGGGCGTAGGGCGCACAAACAAACTCCTCAGTTTTATCCATACATATAATAAAAATGTAAATGGTCGATGTCTGTACATGGAAGATATTTAAGAAATTTCAACGCGGGGGGTATTTATAACAGCAACAGTAACCAAAACAATTTTTTTTAGAATTTTTGTCTGTCTGTCTGTCTGTCTGTCTGTCTGTCTGTCTGTCTGTCTGTCTGTCTGTCTGTCTGTCTGTCTGTCTGTATGTTTGCTTGCGCATCACGCAAAAACTACTGCACCAAATGAGATGCGGTTTTCACAGTTGTATTGCTGCAGGTTCAACTTAAAAACTGGTATATGTTGCATTGACATACAGGGTGTTTCTTTTTGTTTGCTTGCACTTTACTCATAAACTACCGCACCAAATGAGATGCAGTTTTTCACAATTACAATGGTGCAGATCCAACTTAAAAACTGGTATATATTTCATGTACATACAGGATGTTTCTTTTTGTTTGCTTGCACATTACTCACAAACTACCATACGAAATGAGATGCAGTTTTCACAGTAATATTGGTGCACGTCCAATTTGAAAACTGGTATATATTTTATTTATAGACAGGGTGTTTCTTTTTATTTACTTGCGCATAGCACAAAAACTACAATACGAAATGAGATGCGGTTTCACAGTTATATAGGTACAAGTCCAACTTAAAAATTGGTAAATGTCTTATTTACATACAGGGTGTTTCTTTGTATTATGGAAGATAAATGAGAAAAACTAATATTCCCCATATTAACACTGGATTAACACTTAGGCTACATTTTATCCAGATAAATTAAGTGTTCCCGTGGGATGAGGACGGAAATCCGATATATTTGTTACTTTTTATACTTAAAGGGTTGCGATGGGCGTGGATTACATACCTTGAGTGAGAATGAGATAGGACGGGCGGGATATAACGGGACGGGACGGGACGGGATGAGAAATACCAAATAATCTATACATGTATATTTTTTTAAACAAAGTTAATCACGCAGACGAAGTTAGCGGGCAGAAGCTAGTTCTATTATAAAAATAGATTGTAGAACTATATATCCGGATGTTGATTCTAAATTAATATCGTTTTGAAGCTTATCTTAGAAAAAGGTTGGCTGGTTACAAGTGTTATTGCATTTCGAAATCAGTTATACAATAGATGTTTAATATCGCTTGTATCAACTGTTATTCTAACGAACGCTTTCCGTTTCCTTCGATTGCTCTGGCGGGCACGTGATGTTGTGAGACGGCTTAACACCTAATTTCTCCGAGTGTGCAGCGCAGTGTCTTGCAGTATAGTAAAAAAATAGTGTGGTGTTCCTGATGTTAATGGACATGCGTGACGCTTAGTGCTTGCTATTAGATTTATAAAAGGTTATAGCTGATGGTAGAAAATTCTTCAGTCGCAGAAAATCCACATAGGTCTACCCCAAGGATCTCATCGACCTTTTTAAGCTAATGAGTCTAGACTCACCCAGTAGACTGAGGCTGGCGATCCAGCTGGCCTGCTGGTCGCTGACGGGGAAGGAGCTGCCGTGCTGGCGCGCGTCCTGCATCGACGCCAGCGCCGGCGACATGTAACCTTTGCTGAGCCCCGCCGCGAACGGGCCCAGCGACACCGCCAGCGCTGCTAGTATCTACGGACAAATTATTAGCTGTAGAAATTATGGTGTATTTTATTAATTGTTATTGACAGCCTTCATGGCGCAGTTGGCTAGACGCCAGCTGTGAAACGAGAGGCTGCGGGTTTGATCCCCGCACCGAAACAAATGTTTGTGAGACCAACAGGTATTTGTTTCCGGTCTGGTTGTTTGTGAGACCGAAAAGTCTCTTGTAGTTTCCAATACCCACGTCACCAGACTCGATCTTAGTGTGGGGTCAGGACTATGTATATGACTGTTGGGTGTATTTATTTTATTTATTTATTTATTTGTTGTTTGTTTAGTGCGTGGTGGCCTGTTGGTAAACGGACCAGGTGTGTGTGTGCGGCTGCTAACATGTTCACGGTGGTCGCGGGTTCAAATCCCAGGGCTCACTTCTCACTTTTCAGAGTCATGTGTGTATTGATAGTCAATCACCAGGCACTATAACGGTGAACGAAAACATCGTGAGAAAACCATAGCGATTTATAAGAATTTTTATGGTATGTATTGGTCAGCCAAACCGCACTAGGCCAGCGTGGTGGACTATATAGCCTAATCCTTCTCAATCGTACTCTCGATTGTAGAGGAGGCTCGTGCCCTGCAGTGGGACCTATATGGGCTCACTTTTCAAACCCAGGACTATACTATAAACCTACTATCTATCGACCATCACGAAGAAGATTACTTTAAACAACGCTTTAATCGTGTAACGTGTAATCTACAGGTTTCATAACAAATTATGGTGAATTTATTATGGAAAGTGAAAATAAGATTGGCCGCGTGTTGTTGCTGCCGACACCCTCATTAATCGTCGTGATGAAGGCCAGATGTGTGAGTGACGACTTCACGCAACGGTAGCGTGGTCAACGGTTTACTGTAAGAATTATTATTGGTTACCTTTGACCCATAGTTAGTAGGACACTTTAAGGACAAGAAACTTTGAAGCCAGATCATGTACCTCTCTTCATAGTTATGTATGTATTTGTAATATGGCTTCCGTGGCGCATTTGGTTAGACGCCGCCTGTGTTGCAGGTTTGATTCCCGCACGGAGACACATGTTTGTGTGAAGCAATTATTTGTTTCGGGTCTGGATGTGTCCAAGTCTCTCGTAGATTCCGATAACCACAACACAAGACTCATAACTATTATTTAAACAACATTTCAGGGAAATTTTGTATAATTAATTAATAAATACACCCGACTTTTCGGTCTCACAAAAACCCAGACCCGAAACAAAGACCCGATCACACAAACATTTGTTTCGGTGCGGGGATCGAACCCGCGGCCTCTCGTTTCACAGGCGGCGTCTAACCAACTGCGCCACGGGGTCTGTCGAATGTACATAATACGTTCTCTAATTGACTTTTAATACGTGGAGTTTTGATGGACTAAAGCATTACCATTTTATCGTAGGATCGGCCAAGTGTCGGATGTTTATAGAAACGATTAAAAGACATTCCATAATTTTTCATAATATGGTAGGGTGTAACCTCGTCACCTCATAAGAACATATAAATATAATCTATACATATAATGTTATATAAATATAGGTACATATTTCGACTTAAATTTCCGTCGCCGTGGCGATAAGCTCGCTCATGTCTTTTTACTTTTAAAATGAACCCTTACAGGTACTGAGTATAATAATTATAATGAATAATGATAATCTATAAGTTGATAGACTAGGTACTGATTGCGGAGGTAGGCACGACACGATACACGACGCGACAAACGACACGAAAGCGATCGATCAGTGTTCAACACCATGTGTAGTGTGAATGGACCGAAGAGATGTACCTACTCATTAATAGTTTATCGATATCGACATTTTGGATATGATTTTACTTATATGAAAAATACAGTTATTGTTTGTTAAACTTTATTGTATAAATTATTGTTTGATACATTTATTTTTATGTCATCGCAAGAAAGTATTCTTTATCAGAAACTTGACATATTTCGAAAAAAAATTTAACAATCAACGCATAGTTTATGGAAATAGAAGAGTCAATAAATAAGGTAGAATATAATTTTTTTATTTATTGGCTACTCGTTTTTACTGTAAACTTCCCAAAATAAGTATACTTAAATTACCTCTCAATGAAATACTCAAATTAAAATTAAATTCAAAACTGTAATTGCTTCATTCACAGACACTTTCTTATTGGGTAACTGTGTTTGACACATTGAAATACAATTTATCTCCGCGCTTTGTCATTTCTTAATTAAGAAACTGGATCGGCGCAACACAATTTCCTGGTGGTAGGAAATCTGTGCTATGAAATGAGATTATTCCTGTTCCATCGAAATTTGCAGATTAACAAATTCTCCATTGAGCGAAACGAAGTTAAGGCGAGTCGATTTCAAAATTGATAACCGTTTTAAATTTAAATGAATCAAAAGGTGATGTTGAGTTTTTGACATGACGGAGTGGTTTAGTGGATAGTTAATTGGTATCTACGCTGTAAGGTTGCGGGTTCGATACCGCATATATAACTGTTGATCTTAATTGCGGATGTTCTGTATTACGGGTGTGAATATTTCGTAGAAAAATAAAAAAAACAGAGATATTCCAACGTAAGACAACGGTCAAGAAAGGATATTTGTATATAAAGGGGAATAAAATGTATGCTTAAGGCAATTAGTATTTTTTTTAAGTTTTGTAAATAGATTATTATATTATGTGTATTTCTTTATTAGAAGAGTTTCAATATTAGCCCTGTGCCATCTAAATTATTTGACCTTATTTAAGCCTTAGTCCATTATGCTAAGGTTACATTACGATACATTTTTCCCCATAAAATATGTAGTATCAACATTCAACAATCTCTAATGTAATTTTGCACTGCATACAGAATTTACAAAATTGGTACATACTTTTTTTAAACAAATCCCGAAAATCGATATTTATAAAACGTGGTGACACATCACTACACACTATATCTAAAAGCGTCCGCTAGATTGTCCCGAACATTTCGTGGGGTCAACGGCCGGCACACTGCCATACATTTTGTCCCCTGGCTTATTTCAAACAATCATACCAATCGAACGAATCTCATCTTTATTCCCTTCGTTATAAGGTCCAGTGGACTGTAAAAGTAACTTTGTAGGCAATCAACCGTCAAAATTATGGCACCACCGCGATAAACGATGAGATATTGAGTGAAATGTATGTAATTTAAATATTTAATATCGATGGCTTTTTAGTTAGGCCGCGATGAAAATCAAAGGTTCCGTTTTATCTTATCGTTTAGATAATGGAAACATTTGAATAACTTCTATGTAGGCCTCTTAAATTATTTGAGGGGATTTTAATCCATATAATTTTGGTCTTAGTCCACGATTCTAGCCTAATTCGGATTGACGGACTTCACATACCATAGAAATTGCTAATCTCGATTGTGTGCAGGTTTCCTCAAGTTTTCCTTCACCACGTTATTAGCAACCAATACACACATGAGTCCGAAAAGTCAGAGGTTCCAGTTACCAACGGGAATCTTCCTACATAGAAATAACGAAGGCCTTTTGGTCTACGTATCTTTTTTATTGCTAATAGGCAGAAGAGCTAACAGCCCGCCGGATGGTAAGCGACTACCACTCCTCATGGAGTCTACGATGCGAGGGCCACAGACTAGCCTGACTAGACCTTCTATCATTATGTCTCCCGACTCAGAACATAGGCCCAAGGACCTATTCCTGGCGCTTTGCACAAGCTAGTAATAAAGATATTTACCTGTCTCCTATAAGTGTTTCGTCCGTCCGTCCGCATCATCATAATCCTGGTCTCCGGGGTGATGTTCGTCATCTTATCCCCCAAGCCCGCCTTCTCACACATCAACACTGTTCACCGATTACCTCACCACGCAGACAACCTCACGTGATCATCTTGTTGCCAAATTATCTGCAACAAATAGGTATTTTAGTAAACTAGGTTTGACAACAAATTGTTTTAAATATCAATTTAGATTTAAATACACATCAGATGCCGCGCAAAAATAACGCATTTGTGGAGTATTCGAAAGGTCCATAATTAAAATAGTTAATAATATTTGTAACACAATTTTGATACTTAAAAATGGATTCACTTAAGTTCAATTTACGAAAGGCTAGTTTTGCCTATCGCACACAATAAAATTAATTCAACTAACGAAATGCATGATGTAAAAATTCAGCAAGAATTTTGATTCGGCAGGAACAAAAGTTCAAATGGCTGTGTTAAAATTGCACTAATCGTCATTTTTGATGATAATATTTTCGTTTTAAATCAATTCAAAATTGCTTTAATTATTCCCGCTTTAACAAAACGCACCTATTTTCAATAATTCCCTGGGGAAAAGCGACGAGAGAAACGCACAGTTCACATAACTTTCCTAGACAAACAGACGGAATACAATAAGCACAAGTTCTCGGCAACTGACGCAAGAAGTGTGGCATATAGGTACATACATACAGCATCACAAACAATTGCTTTCCAATAAATACCTATATGTTACAGATAGTGGCGGTACTTCCATACAAGCCCAAAAGCCCGGCTTGCCCTACTTAATACGTATATACTAAATTCTGAACGAAACCATTACATTCAATACAAAACAGTAATTACGAAACATCTACCATTTTTGAATTTACCGCGTTCCGTCGCGGCATGGCGCTCTTCAATGAAGCGCCTGCGATGGCGAGCCGAAGCGCCGCCCGCGCTGCGCAACGCTTGTAATAAATTCATTCAATAATTTTACCTCTCACGTTGGACGTGGCTCCACGGATTTTTTAAAAGACGGTACGCGCAAAATATATATCTGCCTTTTTCTCTCTCGTGTGCTTTTACGAGGCTTTTGGCAACGCATGCTATCTCTTTCACACTGACGGGTGAAATACTACACTCTGGCACTACGAATGTATAGCTACAGATATTTATATATAGCAATAAAGTACTAAACCAAAAGCCCAGCTTTTGACCACAGGATTGTTTTGAGTGAACATCGTACGTTTGAAGGTCGTCGATGTGTAACATTATTTGTTAACTAAATTATATTTATTGTTATTATTATGTTGGAACTTTTTTAAAATTATTTAATCATTTTTTAAATACAAATAATGAGGTTTTAATATTTATTTCATAAATTATAATTGCATGTTGTAATGTTTATTTTTTCGTTTAGTAGCAATACTGTACGAATTACTACTAACTTCATAAGTATTTGTGTAATTGTAAATAGTTCGGTTGTAGGTTAATTATTCGTTTTTTAATGTTATTTAAACTTTTTGATACGAAAATGATTTGTAATGTTTCCTGTGATGGTTTTAGTGTGATGGTGCATGTTCATTGCCGATATAAGGGTAATTTAATTCAATTATATTGAAACTAGCGCGAAAACTACGCCGAGTTTGTGCATTTCTTAAGTTCGTGGTAAATCACAAGAGGCATTTTATCGGTTCAGTTTACTAAACTACGTAATTCGATTTCTAAATGCTCCCCTTCATATAGGTTATTATACAGTCGTGTTACATAATATATTTTTCAAGGGACACTTGTGTATTAGAATGTTTGGATTAATTCTAATGATTTCAATGAGTTTGTAGTCCTTTCAAAAAGGCATGCTATTACTTGTAATTAAAATTACTTGTAAAAACTTAACCTTAATGTATTTATAACAATTTCTGTCCGCAATTTTGGTTAACTGCGCAGTCAAACACGGGACCATAGTAGCTATCGTTGTGCTAGTGTAATGCCGGGTATTAAAAGTGCTCAGTAGTTAGTGCATTAAAAAGTTACGGTTGCATGACCACAAGCTATCTATATTTGTATTACCTAATCCTAATATTGTACAGATAGTGTGGTAGGTCTGCCGCCGCGCCGTAAATTCGATTTCGTCGTTCTTAGTATTTTTTTCCTTCTAAATAAATATGTATTTAAACTAAAATAATATTGGGCTTGCCCTATTCCAAAACCCTAGGCACGCCACTGGTTACAGACAACTCATATCGCACGGTTTTGTACGATTTCATTCGAATTCGATACCGTTTGACGGGGTGAATGGGGACTTAACTGATCGTGTTGTTTTATGATTAAAATAATCTTGGATATTTTCAACAATCAGATTTTTATATCCATATTTATATCCAGTTTTAAAAGATAAATAAATAAATACACCCAACAGTCGCATACATAGATACTCCCACACTAAAATCGAGTCTTGTGTCATAGGTGTCAATTATGAATCGGATATTTTTGCAATATAAATGAAATAATAGATTAGCTCAGACTTGCTTCGTGGAAAGGGCAGCAAACATACAGATTTACATCAGTTTTATATTAGTGTGGATAAAAACGCGCCCATAAACCATAGCTGTACGTCAATGGCGGCGGATGCACAATAAAAACATTATATTTATAGTTTCTGATTGTAGTAAACACGGCCGGTTGTTTTCATATCATTTGACGTATTTCCTAAGGATTGGATGACCTCATTTGGTTAGTTATAATCAAGTTTATAATATATCGATGCGCGTTTGGAATTCATATAGTTTCCTCCCAATCTTTAGGATATATGTTGGAAACATGATATTCTACTAAATGATAAAGACAGCCAACAGTCACGTACATAGTCCTTACACCACACTAAAATCAAGTGTTGAATTTTGTGTGTTTGCGAGACTTTCCGGTCTCACCACATCCAGATCCGAAACAAATATTTGTGGACCACACAACGGTCTCGGTGCGTGAATCGAACCCGCAGCCTCTCGTTTCACAGCCGGTCTAACCAACTGCGCCACGGAGGTTATGGTATACAGATTTCAGGTAAGAATATCAAAATACCAGCAAATTTTCAGTGGTAGGTATATTCTATATGCATTTCGATGTTTACAGAACTCGTGTTCGCTATGTAGGTCAATGGCTGAGCGTGAAATTGTCGCTTCAAGGTTTAGGAAATTGCGTGGTTGACACTGCCAACGATTTTTCATTGTGATACAGTTTTATTTTATTCAAATAGCTCAATGTTTTCATGTAGAGGGGATTATGATGCACATTTCAACTTTAAGAAAAGAAAACGAAAATGTGTTACATCAAAGATACAACACGCTTCGGAGCGGTGCATTAATTAACGATTCGAAAGATATTTAACAAAAATAATCAGATTTTATATTTTAATTAAGTTCGTTACGGGTTTAATTCAAGCTCAGTTATTACGAGACTCGTCCAGGGTCCGCCGGGTTATCCTTAGCTGAACAAAATGAAACAACAAAACTGTTACTTAACGTCGATTTTCTGCAAAACAATTATAAACTGAACTGACCCAGTCATACATCTTTACCTACCTATACATAAATATCTCACTTCTAAATATAAAACAAATGTACCAAAACAATAAAAATATGTTTTTTCCAATAAATATAAAACTATTTACATCCAGTTCTAATTCCAATACGCTACATCATTTTGATGTATCAATCGGACATTTCAAAATTACAACCGGGAAACAGAACAATGACTTATCTAAACACGGTAACGGGGCTACACTTCCGCACTCAATTGGTCCATTTTGAACACCCAAATAAAATGCGATTTAAAAATGAATTATCACGCGTTTTCGGCCTCCACATTCGTACCAGATAACTGAAATAGCTAGACGGACGTCGACTATTTTTGTCTCGGAGCATCGGCCATCCCAACATTCACTTTTCATGCGCATGTGACAATTACTTTTACGATTTCTAGAGGTAGAGCCAAATATATTGAAATGACTCTTCTCTAACTGAAAGTTCGATTTAGAGGGCTATTAGATGAAATGTTGTAGATATTCATTGGAGGTGTTGTAAACTTCAGGAGAAATGCAGTTACTCTGTCACGCCGCACGAATAAAAATAATAAGCAATATCAAACAAAATAATTGCTTTAAAAATCAGTAATCACGTACGATTGGGTGAGCTGTAAGATCAACTTCAAACCTATCATCGTCATGCCAAATAGAGGATTTCAAAAATCTCCACGATGACCTGAAGGAAGTGACTTGAATCCAACGATTTCCTATAACTTTTATTGGATCGTCAGTCCACCCTGTAGGTAGACGTCCGATGCTACGCTAGTACGTGACTATCGACGGCAAAATTCAATGATATTCATTGAATTATTATTTTATAGCTAATTACATAAAACATTTGATTTCTTACAATAAAAGCTAAATGATTACCATCATTTATGATCGCTTACGAGTTAATTTTATAGGAATAAGTAATAACTCGTTGTTTTTCTGTGAGCGGTTGCGGCGCGAGTTTATTACTCCGTGCATATGGCTGTAAATTGCGTCTGTATCGACAGGTTGCATCTCCTAGGACTTTTACACTTTACGACAAATAATGAATATAAAAAAAAACACAGGAAACAAAAACTAAATAGGGCAAAGAAAGAAAGGGGTTTTATCTTTGACAAAATATATAGGCAATTGAAACTAAATAAATCTATTATTTTTCTCACATAATTAATGTGCCAAAAACAAGCTACTTTTTTAGCCGTTGCTACAGTACTACCAACGCTGAAACATTCTGGATGGACTCTTATTGTTCAATAAAAACGCAAAAATAAAATTAATAAATCAATTATATAAAAGAATTGTTATCTTAATCAAAAATTTAATGAGTTCTTTCAACTGGTTTCTAACAAAATATTAAAGAAATCCTCGTTGGAATTCTTAAACGTTGTTTTTATTTTCGTGCCAAAATCTGCGACGCGCCTACATTTAAACGGGGTGATGCGTATAAGATGATCCTAAATTCGCTACAATTAATACCTAAATAATTACGAAAATATTTGTCACATACATTTTAAGGCTATTAAAATGATACTTTTATTGAAATGTGCGTTTTATTACTGGTAGTTACTAATGATGTTCATTATTCTTGCCCTCAATTTTGTTCATGTCTATCCCAAAGCTGAAAGACAAGAAATGTCACATTTTCAATAGCAAAAAAAAAGTAATTATTATAAAGTATTTAAGTTGACAAAAGATAAGTTGGCGATGCAAACATAGCAATACAATTCGAAATGTTTGTACAAACACAAATATTGGTTTTGGTGTTTGTGAGAATAAAAAGTCTCTCGTTGTTTCTGATAGTCATGCGACATGTATGAGTCAGATATTAGACAGTCAAGGCTAGATATAAAACTGTTGGGTATATTTTAATGTATTTATTTGATGAAAAAAAAAAGTACCGATAAATCGTGTCGTCCCCGTATGCTGTAAGGCGTTGAATTTTTAATCGCGTGTTGATTACGGCGGCGCGGCGGTGCGGCGCGACGTAAGCTGGTAATGAGAGGAGACGCGGGACCACGCCTAACGTGTGCCGAGATACTGCCCTCCTAACTATCAAGGTTTATTAAGAATCCAGTTGTCAAGAGACCAATAGAATCTAAGTCAATTACAAGACATGAAGTAAATACATATAGTGTTTGTTGAGACCAATTCTCGTAGTTTCTGATACACTCGATCTTAGTGTGGAGTCACCACTATGTATGTACGTCAGGTGTGTGAGTATGTTTTTATTTCTTTTTTACATTTCGACGTAATTCTGCGGATCACTATGGCCACTCCATACCATCGCGACTAGGGGTCACTTTTTAGATACAAATAAGATCTTTTCATGCCGACATAATTATGTCGAATGGCCGAATAGAATCAGACCGCTGTCTGATGCTATATGATACTCTGTACTCTGGACGGCATTGCGCTTGCCATCAAGTGCTGTGCAGTCACAGCCGTGCCAGATTAAAAAAAAAATATCCTACCACCAGACACAACATAAATAAAAACACTAAAAGTCTTGTGTCGTGGGTATCAGAGACTTTTTCGGTCTCACAAACACCCAGACCCGAAACAAATACCTGTGGATCACACAAATATTTATTTCGGTGCGGGGATCGAACCAGCGTCCTCTCGTTTCACAGCCGGCGTCTAACCAACTGCGCCACGGAGACTGTCAATTGTTACAATAACTGGTGTTTTCAAATCTATACCACCACTTTCCTTTACACTATCAACTAAACAAGCATTACTTTAATAAAACACTATTACTTGACTCCGAGATAGAGAGCCTATAAAACAATTGGCAGTGTTGTTATGACGTCACAATTGATTCCGATGCAGCATCAATTGATAGCAATGTCGATTGAATGTTGGTAATTGAGTTAAATTGTGTCGCGGGGGTCAAACTCCCCATTTCTTCGTCTTAATACACATACTCACGCCTTGAATCAATAGGGTTATGCAAAATTCACCCTAATGGTTAATACAATGCAATACAATTACTTCCTTATTTACAGACAATTTTAAAACCCATTTTAGTGTTTAAAGACTATGGATCACCAGTTTGCTAGATCATGACATACTATTTTCATTTATTTTTATCATTTTATTTCATCTATCCCGACATTAAAAGCCACTGCGGCGCAGTTGGTTACACACCGGCTGGGAAATGAACGGCCGCGAGATCGATGCCCACACTACAATGTTTACGTGATCCACGGGTACTTGTTTCGGGTCTGGATGTTTGAGAGACCGAAAAGTCTCTCGTAGTTATAGATACTCCACACAAGACTCGATTTTAGTCTGGGGTTAGGACTATGTATGTGACTGTTAAAAAAAGTGCGTGGTGGCCTGTTGGTAACGGACCAGACGCGGCTGCCTACATGTTCGCGGTGGTCGCGGGTTCAAATCCCAGGGCACACCTCTGACTTTTCGGAGTTATGTGTGTATTGATAGTCAATCACCACGTACTTTAATGGTGAAGGAAAACATCGTGAGGAAACCTGCATACCGTAGCGATTTTAAACAATTTCTACGGTATGTAAGTCCGCCATCCCGCACTAGGCCAGCGTGGTAGACTATATGGCCTAACC
The DNA here is from genome assembly GCA_949752805.1 of Deilephila elpenor. NCBI lineage: Eukaryota > Metazoa > Arthropoda > Insecta > Lepidoptera > Sphingidae > Deilephila > Deilephila elpenor. The sequence continues at coordinate 1,030,012 of OX457118.1, forward strand.
ACTCTCAATCGATTCCCTCGATTGTAGAGTAGGCCCGTGCCCTGCAGTGGGACGTATATGGGCTGATATAGATAGATAGATGTGACTGTTGGGTGTATTTATTTATTTATGCTTATTTGATTAGATATTTACCTATGAATAATACATACATATTAAATACATTAACTGACGCCTTTTTCCCAGATATTACTGGTATTGACTGTTGGGTGTATTTATTTATTCAAGCATTCTGTTTTTTTTTGCCATGAGGCAAGACTGTCAGGTATATCCATTGACCTCGACCGCAAGTCCACCCTAGTCAATAAAGTCCGATCGAGGTATGAGTAACACTTATCCAATCACAGACACGTGTCTCGCTGGCGCGGTCAGCGGCGCGCCAACCTTATGCAAGAACGATTTAGACGAGGAACGTGACGTGTGAAGACCAGTCTGACTTGACCTCTTGGGATTAATGGGACTGTTTGACAAGTAAATTAAAATTAAATAAACAATATTGGGACGAATAGAAGGCAAGCGCCAGAGGCAGAACACCAGCCAAATGGTCGGACATCGTGAAGAAGGCGGTTGGTGGTAGCCTATACCACGTGGTCCATGCCACCCAGGACCGAACACGATGGAGGAACATCACATGTGGTCGCGATCCTCAGCAGTGAGGGAACGATGACAATATATACATATATTGACAAGTAAATACACCCAACAATCATATAGTCCCGACCCCACAATAAGATCAATTAAGTCTCGTGTTGTGCACAAACAGCAGGCCCGAAACAAATTTGGATCACACAAATATTTGTGTCGGCACGGGGATCGATGCCGTAGCCTTTAACGTTACAGCAGGCATCTAATCAACTTCGCTTTGGAGACAGTCAAAATTAAAGCAGACTTTCATTTTACAGCTGGCATTTTACCCAAATAAGCGGCTATAGAAGTGGCATTACAGTGTAACGGCCTATTCCTAGATAGTTATAAAATCTTTTGTCCCTTTCGGACGACTTTGGAATTCCGTTTGGGCGAAGAAGATAAGACATTCGACAACTAAAATAGGGTTTAAAACTGTCTATGAATAACGTAAGACTAATGTATAAAATCTGTATAGTAATTTATAAAAATGTTTAAAATTTGCAAAATCCAAGCGAAGCCGGGTGGAGTTGTTATCCAACAAGTAATCAGGAAGTAAACGATTGATTTGTGAAAAACTTGTTAAAGACACAACTAAGTAAACTTGAATTATTTATAAGGAGATACCGTCGACACTTGTATTAATAGAATCGCTCGTTCAATCACGCCTTTATCCCGTTGCAGTGGACAGGGGGATAGAGGCTATTAATTGTAATCCAAACTGGATAGGATATACACAGGGTGATCCCGAAACGCGGCATTTGCATGGGCTTTCTATGAGACAGCGTTACAAGGTTGAAAAATGAAAATAAGTTATTGAAATTGATAAAAATATTATTTTAGCTCAGATTTTTTTACCACGCGGTTCAGCGGTTTTTACATCTGAAGAACGGTGAAGAAACTCTAGTGTTGCTCTTTCAAAACCAGTTTCCAGTTTTGATCGAACCAGTTAATTTGTACTGCAACTTCAATGACCTATAGAAAGGCTTTTGGGTGATAGAATTGTAAAAGAAATAAATTAATTTCATGGATTCAAAGCCTTCGTATCCGTCTATTACGTCTCCCAATTGGACAAACCGTTTTTTTTTACAAGGATTTTTTCCTCTATTTCGTGGTATATGTAGTTATTTATTAACCTAGAGATCATTTAAGATAAACTTGGTACTGACACGCCATGCATTTTAGCACTTCTATCTACCCCTTTAAAACCAAGCCTCGCAGTTTATTTAATATCAAAATAATTAATTGTTACGCTAGGTTAATACTCCACCGTGAGAGCCGCAATACTAGTGCCACGTGTGAATAATTCTAACAAAGATGGCGGGCGCCTCTGGTTGGCTCCTACCAGGCAGGAAGCACGGATCATCTCGTGATACGGGAGTAATCACACGTGGTTAGTGTTTATATTTCGCAAATGAAGGGCAGATAGCTATGAACTAATAAAATAATAAGAAATACACCCAACAGTCACATACATAGTCCTCACCCCACACTAAGATCGAGCGTTGTGTTGTCGGTATCAGGAACTACGAGAGATTTGAGGTCTCACAAACACCCAGACCCGAAACAAATACCCGTGGATCACACAAACATTTGATTCCTTAGTGTAGAGAGTGCACATTTTAATCCAATCAAATAACAAGCGTTGGTGGTGTAATGGTCAGCATAGTTGCCTTCCAAGCAGTTGATCCGGGTTCGATTCCCGACCAACGCACGTTTTTTTACTGAAAATATTTTTCATAATTAACATTCCATACACTTAAATGCCTAGTATAAATCCATATTATCATAGATTTATTTCATCATTTTGAGCCACAATAATTTTAGATGTACTATCCTCGATCCTAATCTACTTTTTTAATCCTAAAAAAGTGCGTGGTGGCCTGTTGTTAACGGACCAGACGCGGCTGCCTACATGTTCACGGTGATCGCGGGTTCAAATCCCAGGGCACACCTCTGACTTTTCGGAGTTATGTGTGTATTGATAGTCAATCACCACGCACTTTAACGGTGAAGGAAAACATCATGAGGAAACCTGCATACCGTAGCGATTTTAAAGAATTTCTACGGTATGTAAGTCCACCAACCCGCACTAGGCCAGCGTGGTGGACTATATGGCCTAACCACTCTCAATCGATTCTCTCGATTGTAGAGTAGGCCCGTGCCCTGCAGTGGGACGTATATGGACTGATATAGATCCTCGATCCTAATGAACTGCTCTGATTTAAACCAACTTGTGATTTTTGTAATAATCACTACATTGTAAACTGGTTTTGAAAAGAGCAACACTAGAGTTTCTTGCTCGTTCTTCTCTAGTGAAAACCGCTCTCCGATCCGGGTGGTAGTTCAAAAATAATAAATTATTTTCATTTTTCTTTTACTAATGTACATAAGCCAGGGTTGGCATTCACCTCAATGCAACCTAAAGTATACTTATTAAAAAAACGCCCCAACCGGGCATCGATCCCGCGGCCCTTTCTATCGTCTCACCGTTTAATACGTATAATATACACGTTAGTTACGTGATCAATGTACTCAAACCCGAGAGAAAGTTATATCAAGTAGTTATTTCTAAACTTGTATATGCGACTTCGAAGTATGACATTAGTTATTACGGCTTATTACTATGACTATATTATTAGCCTTTGATAGTTCAATATTCTTCAACCTTAGAAACAACATACTATTCTGAGACATTGCTTATTGCAAATAACTTTTTAATGACGTCTAACTTTCTTGTGCACTTCCCCAAAGACAAGTCTTAAAGAATATTGCACTATTAGGTTAACACACACGAATACGCACGAATTATTTGAAAAAAGAAAATAAGAAAGTGTAGTTTTACGGTATTGAATTACATTCAAAATCCAAAATGGTTACCAAAGGAATTTATAGCAATATTTTGTTAAATATTTCGCCCAATTTCATTAGTATGGCTCCCAACATTACAAATAAAAATATCTACGTTTTTGAAGACGCACACGTGACAGCGCTCCCTCTAGACATTAAATACTCTATGCAGATAACTAACACGGAAGTTGAGCGCATAGATACGGCCGGAAAAGTTGTGTAAGCAATCATATTGATTTCATATCCCTTCCTTATTGTAAGATATTGAGTCCTCAGAATAAATATAAGTGCCGTCTTACATTTTGAAATATTGTACTCATTTATAAATGTGGATTTTTGAGTTGGCCGATGTAAATTCGGTATACGGACGAAATTATGTCAACGGAGTGACAAGACGTAGTTAGACGCCGGCTGTGAAACGAGAAGCCGCAGGTTCGATCCCCGCACTAAGTCAAATGTTTGTGTGAAGCACAAGTTGTTGGAAAACTCTCTCGTAATTTCTGATATACGACGCAAGACTCGATCTTAGTGTGGGGTCAGGACTATGTATGTGACTGTTGGGTGTATTAATTTATTGATTTATTTCTAACTTGTCTCCTACTGGTGGATACTCAATTTGGATTGCATAGCTATGTTTCTAGTCAATTTGTATTGGAAATATGTAAATCTTGAAAAGACAAGATCAGTATCTCAAAACTAAGAATTTGCCACACGTTTGAAGGCACAGACTCGTTGCAACAATTACAATAGGCACAGCGAGACAAAATAAAAAACAAAGCGAGCAATTGTATTCTCCGTAACGTTGCTACAGTTGTTAACTTGATCACAATATCATTTAGTTCTCATTGCCGTAGCGCAGTAAGTAAGGGTTACGGGTTCGATCCCATCATAAAGACATACGTTTGTCTGAACCCCAAGTAGTTTCGGGCCTGGGTGTTAGGGGATTAAAAACTATCCCGTAGTTTCTGATACCCTCGACAGAAGTTCTAGTGTCTTGGTGTGTCACGATAGATGTTGCAAATTGGAATGTTGGCGAAAAAGTTATTCGGAAACTGTGTGAAATTAACAAAGTAACGAATTAATCATTCATTAAAATTAACCGTGCCGAGATATGGCATGCATTACACATCTTATTAGACGACCTGCTGTATAAATAATAAAAGGATAGTAAGCCGCTGTCATGTTGTTCATACTAGGCGAAGATAAGCATCGTTCAGACGTGTTACAACGGGTTGATGAAGCAAATTAGCAATTTTCCGCACCGCCGACCCGTCCAGATGCAACTTGCACCCCGTCGGGAACCGACGCGCAGCTTATTCATATTGTTAATCGCCAGCCTCCGTGGCGCAGTTATTAGACGCCGGCTGTGAAACGAGAGGTTGCGCGTTCGATCCCCGCACCGAAACAAATGCTTGTGTGATAGGTATTTGTTTCGGGTCTGGGTATTTTTGAGACCGAAAAGTCTCTCGTAGTTCCGTAGTTCCGTAGTTCCTGATACCCACGACACAAAACTCGATCTTAGTGTGGGGTCAGGACTATGTATGTGACTGTTGGGTGTATTTATTGTATTTATTTATAAATCCTTATTATACCGAACGCAAAGGCACTAGGTGTTAAGGTATCTGTATCAGCCCATATACGTTCCACTGCAGGGCACGGGCCTGCTCTACAATCGAGTATGATTGAGAGGGATTAGGCCAAATAGTCTACGACGCTAGCCTAGGTAAAAATAACGGAAAAAAGAAATATTTTGCTAAAAATGACTTGTATCCTTTAGTTTGCCGTATGTCATTACTTCACAGAAATTGATTATTTTTAGAAATATTATCGAATGGTGTAATAATACAGCATGTGTTTTTTACCGCATTATTATTTGGTTCGTTTCCTTGGTAGAAATATTGATAACAATTCCAAGTATGCAGCTTTTGTTTTCATAAAAGTCGGGCTCGTGATTATTTTGAGTAGGTTTCGCTAATCCTCATAGTTTCAGATGACCCGCTAAATTATAGCCTATATGTCTTTTGTTCATCAAAAAACATTTAGCAAAATTTCATAATATTGATAATATTGCTAAGAATGTTAACACCAAAAAGTATTTCTGTCTAAAAATACTTAAGAAAAAAATTATGTTGAAACCCAATGTATAGGAAATACCACTTTTATTTATAAATACACACATTACAATATGCGATGGCTCATGTAATAGCCATAATTTTACGATCTCGATGCATTTTAATGCCGGCCCATAATATTTTATTAATAGACCTTTATGAGCGATATATTTTGCTGCAAATTGCTGCCATCTTCAATGAAAATGCACAGTTTAATGTCACATAATATACTTTGTAGTTCATTTAATTCAGAATATTAGTTACATGAATCGCCTTATAAGTTTAGTAGCAATGTGTAAACGCTGTGAGGTCTTGGGTTACATTCCCGAGTCAGTCCCATTTTGAGCGGATTGTTCAGATTAAAAAAATTGAATTTCGACGGCATGCTGTCATGCCCGTCCGTGCCACACATGTACCTCTGCCTACACCAATGGAAAATAAGGCGTGATCTTATGTTATAAGAATTGTAATGTTAATAGTTGTACGTAATTTAACAAGGATTTCATCCACAATATTAGCAAAATTCGACTAATATTTATCAAAAAATCAAAGCTAGGAATGCAAGGTTCGAATACCATATTGTTAACAGACAATGACATTTATATAAGTAGTAAAAATGCTTATAAGGCAATGTCCTTGCTACATTACCTCAGTTTGAAACAATCTGCAATCTTGCAGCCAAAAACATCTTACGTAGGTGTCATTCCAAAATAGAAATAAAACCACATTGAAATAAAACTACTTTTTACGGATGTTATAACTTCCCAACGTTTCGATCAGCGATAAAATCCGTAAAAAAAAATTTATTTCAATGTGTAACATTCGCGTAAATCTAAGAAACCATTAGTATTAAGACCTTTAAATATATTGGTAACTTATTATATTCACTATTTCCATATATGTACATATTGTCTTCATTTTTCTGTTATTAACCTTAAACTGCCCTTCTTATGTTTCATACGCATAATTGTTTGACGAAAGTAAAACATTAGCACATTTTATTTGTAATTATTATTTATTTTAAATCTCGTATTGTTTTGAAATGAAATGAAATTCGTTTATAGGTCACGTAGGCAATTAAATAGCTCTTATGACAAGTCAATACACTGTACTTATTTTCTATTTACAAGATATAATAATATTTATAATAGTTGCAATATTTATATTAATTTTATTATATTAAGTATTATATTATTTATTAGTATTTTATGGGATATATATTATTTACGTTAATCAGTTTATTTTAACTATGTTTGTGTATGTTGCGACTGTGAAAAATAAATCGTTTTTCTTTCTTTCTTTCTTTCTAATTTTTAATAATTACTGCAGACTTACAAATAAAGCATAAATAAATAAACAATATTTCCAAACACGTCATAAAAAAATCCATTTTGTTATTGGTTTCTTTAACATAAGACTACTAATTTGAAAATCATGATAAATCTAAACGCGCCGCGTATTGTAAATAATCGTATATATGTATTGGGGAATTCCGTTCGTGCGTGGACCGATGTTCACGTCATTAGTCATTGATATACTCGTATAGATATTTATATATCTTGTTATATACACACCTCTGACGAAATTTGGTTATAATGTGTGCAACATAATTTTTTTAGAAAGTCCAAAATATCTGCGGTTTCGTTTGACTCGAGGAACAGATTTTTTCTGTAGTTCAATATTCATACACCCATACACCCAACAGTCACATACATAGTCCTGACCCCACACTAAGATCGAGTCTTGTGTCGTGGGTATCAGAAGCTACGAGAGACTTTTCGGTCTCACAAACATCCAGACCCGAAACAAATACCTGTGGTTCACACAAATATTTGTTTCGGTGCGGGGATCGAACCCGCGGCCTCTCGTTTCACAGCTGGCGTCTAACCAATTGCGCCACGGAGGCTGTCAAAGTTAAATTATTCATAAGTACCTCATAAGTACCATTTTTATCTATTTTCTTGACAAATCTGTTAAACCTGGAATATTTTGGCAAGAAATCTTTTTACGTCTAACGCAGCCCCCTAATTTTTGTGCTGGTATAATTTTTCTGCTACGACGACGTGATTGATATACGAGTATACACACATGCTAAATTATAGCTCTCTAATATTAAGAGTCTCGCAACTAATGTGGACGGACAAACAGACATGGCGAAACTGTGAAGGTTATTTTTTGTGACAGCCTCCGTGGCGCAGTTGGTTAGACGCCGGCTGTGAAACAAGAGGACGCGGGTTCGATCCCCGCATCGAGACAAATAATTGTGAGGCCCACAAGTCCCGGGTCTGAGTGTTTGTGAAACCGAAAAGTCTCTCGTAGTTTCTGATACCCACGACACAAGACTTAATTGATCTTAATGTGGGGTCAGGACTATGTATATGACTGTTGGGTGTATTTGTTTATTTTGTCTACAGAACCCCAAACGAATTTAACTTGTGTGATTGTTAATTAATTGGTACCTAATTTACCATTCTTTCAATTCCCGAGAACCAGGTTCGACGCATCCATAAAAACCGAAATTAGCCGACAATTACACGATCCTTTCATTATCGGGGGTGAAAAACCCACGGCCAGACAACAGGTTTAAAACGCTCGTCCGAAATAGCCCGTGGCTGGACTTTGTTTAAAATTAACCGATTGTCTGGCGTGACGGAAACGGACTCTGCTTCTCGTATTTTTGGAAACATTGCATTTGATGCAAGTCCGAAGACCTTTTTATGTTTTTGTCTTAGACTGATTTATTGTATTAGCGTAGAAACTTTAATGCTTTGTTAAACAGGCCGCGGGTTCGATCCCCGCACCGAAACAAATATTTGTGTGATCCACAGGAATTTGTTTCGGGTCTGGGTGTTTGTGAGACAGAAATGTCTTTCGTGGCTTCTGATACCCACGACACAAGACTCGATCTTAGTGTGGGGTCAGGACTATGTATGTGACTGTTGGGTGTATTATGATGCGGGTTACTCTATGATACGAAATCTAATGTACAAACTTCGTAAATAAAAGTGTACGAATGTGCCTAGGTACTCCACAAAATGTTTAATTCGTCTATCGTATGTCATAACCATAGAAAAAATTCGGAGTGAATGATAATTGTCATAGAGAATAGTATTGATTTTTAGAAGTGAAAAATTTATAACTTGCTTCGGACGTTGAACGTTCGACCATTCGAACTTCGTTTTCGATCATAGCGTAACATTATGAATGAAATTGGAAAAGTCCAATTTTTTATATTGGGTCCTGATGGTAAGTGACAGATAACTTAAGACAGTCGACACAATTATGCCGGCCTGACTCGAACTCGAAACGCGACACACTTGCGAGGGTAATTCCAGTCCAAAATTAAAAGAACTGGGAATCGAAGCCATGGCCTCACGATTCACAGCGCACGTAGCTAGTGTGAGGGAGTTTCAATAAAAATAAAATACCGGTGGTTCGGTTCAATCGCTATCGGCAATCTTTATTCTCATTCGTATTCCGAACTCGTGGAGCATAAAAATACTAGAAACTATCGTAAATAATAAACGGTAATGCAACGGATCCAGGTGGGCCGTAAATGTATCGTAAAATGAATTTCAGCTGTTACGCCATTTCGCAATAAATAATCAATTTTACGAGCCAACCATAATAGGGACGATATTTTTGTATGCTATTTTTTTTAATAAATAGGCTTATTATTTTGTATTGTACATCCATTTAAATTAATACGTCTAGTAACACACATCGGATTGCAATACATAAAGAAAATAGGCTACATTATAAGTTATGTGCTGTATCAGGCCATATAAATCTCACTGCATGTCACGGGCCTCTCTACAATCGTGAGTACGATTGAGAGGGGTTGGGCCATATAGTCCACGCTGGCCTAGTGCGGGTTGGCGGACTTAACAAGTTTACATACCGTAGAAATTTTTCAAAATCGCTTCGGTATGCAGGTTTTCTCACGATATCTTCCTTTGCCGTTATAATGTTTGATGATTGACTATCAATACACACATGACTCCGAAAAGTCAGAGGTGTGCCCTGGGATTTGAACCCGCGACCACCGTGAAACAAGTTGGCAGTCGCGTCTGGTCCGTTATCAACATGCACTATTATTATTATTAAAATATCAAATAATGTATCAAATAAAATATAATAAGTAACATATTTGTTATCTAAAGTATAATTTATATTACACTTGTAGCCAATCAAATGTCAGACTTAAGATAATCGCATTGAAGCCGTGTGCTAGTAGTTATTCTATTTCCGACACTATCCATGCTAGGGCTGTCTGGAAGAGATCGCTCAAGTCTAATGATAAGAACACCACTGTCTAATATTAGCAGAATTATATTTGAAATATTGTATATATTTTTTGCGTGCGTTGACTGTTGGTAACGGACTAGACGCGGCTGCCGACGTGTTCACGGAGGTTGTGGGTTCAAAGCCCAGGGCATCTTTAATTTTCGGAGTCATTTGTGTATTGATAGTCAATTATAGAATGGTGAAGGAAAACATCGCGAGGAAACCTGCATACCATAGCGATTTGTATGAATTTCTATGGTATGTAAAGTCCGCCAACCCGAAGGGCCGGCGTAGACTATATGACCTACCCCTCCCAACCGCACTCTCGATTATAGAGGAGGCCCGTGGCCTACAGTGGGACGTCTATGGGCTATTAGAGTATATGTTCAATGGGTGATACTGTGATCCACAGGTATTTGTTTCGGGTGTACATGAGACTGAAAAGTCTGTCGTAGTTTCTGTCGCGACACAAGACTCGATCTTATGTTTCTTTACGTGGGTATTTCCGCTCGCCTTTCTCTTAAATAAGTGGAGAACAGTTCTATATAAAGTGATATACAGATTGTGGTAACACGCTCGTTTCCAAACGACACTTACGCGGTAACGTTACACCGTCGCAAACTTTTACATGAGCGCTTCTCAACTATGTGCGGTTTCATTTCTGATAAAATTGAGGTTTAGAGTAACATCGCACAGATTTTAAATTATGCTGATAATATAACGTGGCTTTGCATATAAAATTAAAATCATTTTTACCACATTTATTAACCCTTAAGTTTTAACTTGTCAGAAGTAGTATAATTAAAATTATATATGTCACCGTAAAATTGTAAATACCGTTACATTACAATCTATCTCGCGAGATTGTGAACTGTCGAAAGATTGTGAACCGTAACATACTGCTTACAATTTAACGCATTATTTTTCAGTAGATTGTAATGTATCGAAGCGAAACTGTTAAATCACAATCTTAAAATTGTAAAATCTAGGTGTATTATGAGTGAAGTACCGCATTGAGTTACCGCAAAGAAACAATCGTTAGGTTAGGTTAGGTTAGTTTATTTTCATTTTAAATAAAATTAAGTCAATATGAACTCAAGTAATTAAAATGAAGTCAATTGACAATCTTCCGTTTATTTATAATATCTCTAGTGAAATTATAATATCACGGCTTTGACAATATACCGGTAACATATATAATGCAAAATTCCCCACATCGTTGGACCTGAATATATTTTATCTTTGTTTTTAAAATGAATTCATTTTAAGGTAACAGTAGTAGCTTTTAACATTTCATTTTATGATAACTACATTCTCGAGATGGACTTACATACATGGACTCAAAGTCAAACACTTTTCGGTCTTTTATAATGTATAAAAGTTTTTGTTGCAAATGGAAATTGATAAAATATACCAAGAAGATTTTTGTAGAACAATTTGTAAGACTTTATTCCAAAAGTTGTCCTTCAAATTTTTATATTAACAAAAACTAGTTCGTCATCTGTGCATATTTATATTCCTCATCTCATTGAAGAGAGGCTTTAGTCAAGTAATGAATCATGACCCGGCGAATTTAGTAACATTTTAATGGATTATCTGCGGTTACACACGACTCAACCACAAACCTTCGGACGAAATTAAATGCATTGAAACGTTTTGCTCGTTTCACAATATACATACTGTAATAAACTGGTAATCATTATTTTCAGTCCACGTCTTCCCGCTATTTGACGTAGAATAAATCAAATTGTCTCTTTAATTTTTCATTAACTAATACTAGTAATAGAAATGCTAATTATTTGATGTTATATGCAATAAAATTAAAGGGAATTTCTGAGCGGTATGTAGCTTTAAATTTGTTATTAATTATTTAACCTACTAATAGTTTGTAGCGCCACTGACTCACAAAAAACCAAAGTAAAACAAAGGCTGAAGCCTTTTTGTTGTTGTTACGGCCAGTGAGTGAGATTCCTTATGGCCCAAAATCCTTTTCCTTCCATCCCTTATTCCTCTCAATTTGGGAGACTTACGCTCCTCAAATAAGCAGTTCCCGGACCAACACATAAAAAATACTCACAAAATTAAAGCAACCACATACCTCAGGAAAAACTAAATATTTTTAACAGTTGTATCTGTAGATATGAGTGCATTGAGTAAATACGAAAGCCACCTGCAGGCAGAGCAAACAACGCGCTGATAACGAGCGTCGGACGACGATATTTTGTAACTTTATTACATCCTTACATGTTTGGAGATAGAGGAATTATTGTAAGTAAGGCTCAGTTGTATCATATAACTTAAAAACCCATGCCTTTTTCCCGGAAGGGGTAGGCAGAGGTTCCCTGGTAGCAACTAAGACACCCACGTTTCGCCTTGTGTTACCTTTCCCGCGATGTGATAGAAGGCGAGCCTATCGCCACAACGGGCACAAAGTCCTGATTCCGGGCTGATAATGAATAGAAACATCCAATATCACTTTGCCACCCGGGATTCGAACCAGAGACCTCAGCTTTGTAATCGCACCGTAGTACAACTACGCCACCGAGGCAGTCAAATAACTTTGAGCATAAATGTACTTTTCACCATGTCAACGCTATACCAAGATGATATGAATGAATGATAGATAGATAGTGAGTGAATAAGTGTATAAATATTATTAAACTAGAACTGATAAATATTTTTGTAACAGAAAACTGCGGTACCGTACGACAATAATTTCTGTTTCTATCTCTATCACTCCAATACGAGACGCTATCTTGCATTCCGCTCTACAGATTTCTCGCACGCTTAAATCGCGCGCATTTGTTCGCTGTGTGGAGTCAATTATTTTATCGTTTTTTATATTCAGTTTTATTGAAATATTTGATCTTTTGAGATAACAAACCATATTATTTGATTTACAACCTTACTTTAAAAGTATCATCTATCCAAGATTATAGATATGAATTCCCGAAAACCATAACTACCAGATAAAGAGTATAATGTTACTAGGAATGCGGGTGAAGTGTGGCTAGGTCGGTATGGAGCTAATGCGTGCTCCGCTCAGATCCGCTGCATGCTACACTACTTCAAATATGTGCGGATCCATTGAAGTACGAGAAATGTAAGTTGTTTTATCAATTATTTTTGATGGAGATCCACCCACGCATTTTAATACTGGTACATAAACTATAATACACCTGATGATAAATGAGAACCAACATACATATATACATAAACTCACGCCTTTATCCTAGAAGTGGTAGGCAGAGGCGCCACTAGGACACCCACATTTCGCCGTGTATGTTCCGTCCCATGATGTGATAGGGGGCGAGCCTATCGTCATACCGGGCATAAATTCCTGACTACGGGCTGATAATGAATAGAAAAATCCAATATCACTTTGCCCGACCCGTACCGTAGTCAACCAATCAACAATATTATTATTATTCCAGTCTTTATTGTACACGATAATAAAACATTATATACAGAAATAGCAATAATTAAGACGTCAATTAAGACAGTTTAATTTAAAGGGTTTATACACTGGCTGAAACCGAAATGCGACGCAATTGCATGTTTTACTAAAGTGAGTTTTTAGCCTTATCAACGTATTGCTAAGATTCCTCCTGTCTTTTTTACTGTCTTTATAACTTACAATTTTAAAAAGCTGGCAATTTCTATGCGGTACAAATGTTGTCGATGTCCAAGGGCTGTGCTAATTGATTACCATCAGGTAAGCTGTTAACTCGTATACCAGATCTTTGCAATACACATTATCACACAAACATTAGTCTCAGCGCGGGCATCGAAACCGCAGACTATCGGTTCACAGCCGGCTTTTTCCTACTACGTCATGGACGCTACATAATTGTAGAGAATCATGATGAATGGTTATATAAGCACTGTTTATATTAACAAGTTGTCAATAAGACATAATTGGTTGTTTTATTATCCTACGTGACTTAACAATAGGTAATACAATAAATGAAGACATTAAAGATTAACACCAAGTAATGTTCAAAGGGTTTTATGGCGTCAAACGTGTTCTAGGTATATGAATTATGTACGTGTGGAGGTATCAATTAAAGACATTAATGAATTATTCTAAAAGTCTGAAAAATTGAAAAATTTAAAATATTCACCAAACAATATTTAAAGTGATATTTAAATAGAAAAAGCATACCCGCTTAACCCTTAACTTGGCACCGTACATCCCACTGTACATACATTTTCAAAAATTATTACTCTTTGTTTATTGAATATTTTTTCTTCTCGTTTTTTGTGAATATATTGTTATATACAGTAGAATCACTAGACAATTATTTTGTCGAGACTGCACTGTAATATAAATGTCTAAATAAAAAAAACTAAAAGCCACGAGCTCATCCTCGCGACACCGTGATATTATTTTAGCTTTATTCAACTTTTTTCATCTAAGCTTGACAATATGTTTTGTTTTTTATTATGTATAAAGCTTAAATTATTCAATAAATGCCTTTTAACGTAGCTAACTACAAACAAGCTCTTGTATTCGAATGAAATAAGTGTATGTACATCACAATGTACATTTCCAAGAACGCGATAAAGTACCAATGGTAAACTATGGTAACCACGCTGTACATTGCCAGGTTTATAGAACATTGGGTTTTGGTAAATTTGCGGGTATTCGTTTGTTAATTTGTGTGTGTTTCGTTTATTTGTGTTTGTTTTGACATTTATTTGTTATATCTTGCCTATAGAACAAAAACTAACTAACTCGCATAACATAGTGGCATTAACTGTTGTGAAAATATCAGCTCTGAGGATAACTCTACATCCGGTAGAGCACCTCTTATTTGCATACAATCTTCTCCATAACCTTTGATTTACTTTCATAGGCATATTAACTTTAACAAATTAATTTAAATTAAATGGTTTGACAGACTTTAATAAAGAATACAGTAGTGTCTTTATAAGTCTCTCACTAATCCCCCAACGCCGAACACGAGCAGATATTACATGATATTTATTTGGAACCCATACAATTTTTACAAAACACAACTGCTGAATAATCAGGCACTTTACCCAGCAATGCCAGTAGACAATAGGAACAACTTACCACTTCTAAGCCACAACATAACAGCTTATAAAAAAGTAGCCAAAAAAGTTAAGGCTATGAAATTTGTTCTAGATTATGAGATTCATCCAAAGCCGTACTTCGTCACACAGCTTGTTTTTAAGAAATGTAATATGCCTTTCATCAAACTCACATAAATACAAAACCATATTGTTTATATTACAGATTTCAATAGACTTTATCTCAGACACTGATCATAGAACAAATCTATAGATAGTGCATAAGCTAGGATGACCTACATCGTTGACAGGAGATGAAATAAAGAACTTCTTAGCCACTCTGATCATGGTGGGTATAGCGTAGATGCCTGTCTATCCTCATAATTGGGTAGAAGGATCAAGATACCTGCTAATTACAGACTTTATGCCTCATAACGAATATCGAGAAATATGTCAACATATACATGTAGCCGGTACTAGCTTAGAAGACTCATACCACTGCTTCAAATTTTGTCTTTCATTAGAGTAAATACATTATTTGTTTTAATTGAACAAGTGGGAACCCATTTCCCGGAAGTAGGTGCCTAAACATAGCGTTGCAAGTGTTGCAAGAGTGATACGACAACTGTCGTGTGTAAAAATGACAAATATTTTTGCATTTCGATGACCGCGATGCAAAAATTTAATTATTTCCGAAAATTTCATACAAAGTAATTGAGTATAGTATAGTAGAATAAAATATTACAAATGTATTTCATTACGAAGCTGGCAATGTGCAGCACAATGTACAAACAAAACTACATGAAGATATCCGCGTACTTGGCAATGTACACTGTGATGTACATAGGTTTTCTCGTAACCTAGGATATCTAGATTTTTTATTTTATTTTTCCTATGCTATCTAACCCTAACCAAACTAATATTTGTCAAAATAATATATGTTTTCTTATTTTTCCGTTCTTGCCAAGTTAAGGGTTAATTGTATGAATCTCATATGTTTACCATTTTATTCACAATACAAACACAACACAAATATCTTAAAAATTCAATCACTCAAAAAAGAGAATGGATTGAAATCTAGTGAAGAAACAGTCTATTGTATTTGTCATATACTTAAGTAAACAATCCATTAGTTCGTAATCGAATTTCTCATCAATACAATCATTCACGGTATATTTCTCGCGCGTCACAATGGAATCGCGCGCAGTGTCAAGTATCAGAAACAAGGGTGGCTTTCTTACCAAGCCGTCTGGAATTATTCATGCATAACACACCGCTTTCACTAATATAAACCTTGCTGCTAATATGTAGAGTTGAATTTACAATGTATAGAGCGAGATACGAACACCTCAGAATTTTGAGCACTTGAAAACAGTCGAGGTTTGTGTTTAATGCATTTTTAAATGTAATTGTACGTTGTTTATGGTTCAAGATATCCTTTAGGTTGTCTATGGTTTTAATGATGAGAATATTTAAAATAACAAATATAAAATAGAATGCTAAATTGTAAACCCAGCTGTGAAACCAGAGGCCGCGGGTTCAATCCCCGCACTGAGAAAATCATTCGTTTCGGATTTTGATGTTGTAAGACCTAAGTCTTTTCTAGTTTCTGATACCTACGACACTAGATTATATCTTAGTGGTTAGGACGATGTGTTATACATCGATGTATTTATTATTCTATAAATATAAAGCAGTAAATATGTGCGGAACCCGTGAATACCGTAGCGATCCGAACTTCAGGTATTCGCTGCCGAGCGATAGTTAACATTGCTTTGTAAATCACAGCGGGGTATACGAGAACAAAACTGTTAGCAAACTGTTAAAACGCTTTTTTTTTTTTTTTTCATTTAGGTTATTTCATCCTTTTCAAACGTCGTCTAGATTCTAGGCTATTGGATATTTGTGGTCTGATAGTTGATACATTGCAGTATAATAATATGTTAACATTCTAAGAAACGAGTTGAAAAAATTATGCACCAATTTGAATGCAATATTTTTTTGCTCTTAAAAATATTTTATCTATGTTTTATACTGAAGACACAAGACGTGTAGCTTAATGTGGGGTCAAGACCATATGTTTATTTAATCATTTATTAAACATAAATTTTGAACAATTCATTGACAGAAATTTGTTCGGCGAACACCAGTTAACACTAAACTTATCTCTAACTACTCCTTAGGTGCAGGAAAGAATGAAAAATATTGTAAATTGTGCTACTCATATAAACAAATACAAAAAAGGTGAAAACAATTTCACACGCGACTATCCCCGCCGCGCGTCCAATAAATACTTTTCATATCGATATGAATTGTGTCCCGACACGAAAATTCTTGGCATATCATGTCAAACAATTTCACGCACCATCGCATGCGATATTAATTACACTTCTACGAAACAATGAAACTCTATTAGTTATTTGTTTTTCATTGACACGACATGCATTGCACCTGGCAAGTGCAGAACTGATAAGCCAACTTGAATTCTTTGCCCTCTCCCTCTTCAGCCAAAGGAAGTCCACTGCTGAACATAGGCCTTCCCATATAATCTCCACGTCGGCCTGTAGGAAGCAAGCCTCCAGCGAGTTCCTGCAACCTTCACCAGGTCATCCGTCCACCTTGTAGGCGGGCGTCCGACCCTTCGCACATACGTGGTCTCCACTCCAGAATCTTTCGGCCTCAAAAGCCATCAGTTCTTCGCGCCATGTGCCCGGCCAACTGTCACTTCATTGCTTATCCTTTGGGCTACGTCAATCCCGGTAATTACCGACGAAATCTTTACTCAAAATAAAAAACTCATACCACATCTGATAGTCATATTGATAGTCAAGCACCATGCACTATCACGGTGAAGGAAACATTGTTAGGAAACCTACATACCATAGCGAATTGTAAGAATTTCTATGGTATGTAAAGTCTGCCAACCCGCACTAGGCCAGTGTGGTGGATTTTATGGCCTAACTTTTCTCAATCGTACTCTCGATTGTAGAAAAGGCCCGTACGCTGCAGTGGGACGTATATGTGGTACAGTACAGTTGAATTAAATTACCAATTTTATATAAATACTCAAGCTTAACAAATTTGATATAAACCCTTGATCTGGATATCAAAGCACATTTCTAAATAGACCTATAGAGACCTACCTTAGACCTCTCACAAAAATACGAGGTCGTGTCAATCTAGTTTTTGTACCGAACAAATTTAGGACCGATATTTTAATGGTCAAATTACTATACAATTTAAAAATGACACTTGTACGAAGAGAACTGTCCAGTTGTATAATTTATTTTTCAGTCATGTTTTAATTGGTTTTATGGATTTTTATCTGTAATTGAAAATCAGACCTTAGTAATATTAGCAATTTCGAAAACTATAGAAACAAAAGCGTGATGGCTGAGTGAAGAGTAGAACGGATTCCCGAAGCGGTGGTCAAAAATACGATTCCAAGATATAACAGAATTATAAAAGTTATGCAAGGATTCGGACTCATAAAGTTCTTTAGCAGAATTTGTAAAGTGTTCCTTATTTTTTTTTTAATATTAATAGAAAGAAATCCCAATTATTAAAATGCGGTTACAAACTATCATTTTTTTATTATTGTTCTTTCACTAACACGTCAAAACCAGTTGATCATAATTGCTCAAATTCCTATAGAAGGACTCAGGTAAAATCCATTGTCTTTTTGCATTACCTTTGTAAATGATCCCCTTTTCTTAGAAATATAACAGGAGCTTTAGTTTTTGCTTGTTAGTTAAATTTGGGTACATTTTTACTAATGTTTTTTTATCGTGAAGTTATCGATACCCCGTATCTTTAGGACTCGGTTTTTTGCATGGAATTAAAGATTTAATGTATGATTATTGGGTGTATTATTTATTTGACCTCTTCATCCTAAAACGGTTATTGCAAAACATCAGTCGTTCTTACAGATGTAAATAAATTATCCTTGCATGTCATTAAATACTGCTTCTTTCCATGCATCTATTTATTACTATTTTAAGTAAATGTGTTTTATTACTTTGGCATTGATAGCATACTAAACAAAAATTTATGTACAAAAATACTATTTGGAAGTAATTGGACCTTCGCAGACCTAAAACTTGAATCTAGAATATCTTTATACGTAAACTCAGTAAAACTTGGTGCAGTCCGGTCATCGTATATCAAGACATCGATAAATCTGTCTAATATATGGACGCCCTGGAGGTCTACTCCGAGAGATTAACAAGGTAACTGTATAGCTCGAAGTACATTAACGATTTTAGTCATCTTTGAATCAAAATACTCTTCAATCATACCAAGATTTGGTCTTCAATGTTTCCTAGATTTAAAATTGAAAGTATTTTAGTCTAGAGTCTAGACACACCACGTGTTAATCTATATTCAATGAAGAGTAACGGATTTTAAACTTTCTAAGTTATTAAATCACATTCATCGAGAGTTAGTTTTCTTTCAACATTTGTAACTTATTATAACTATCATGTAAAAAAGTAGATTTGAACCCTTTCAGATCCCAACTTTATCGTAACCAAATAGTCAATCTCCGATTTGCTGGGATAAGTAATTTCAGTAAAACTTGTGTACACAACTTGCTGTCCGGCAGTGGCGAAGGGTTCATACAAGCCGATTCCTAGCAGCACGCCTTATAATTTAAAGGAAATTATTAATTATTTACATTTTGAAACAAATTATATGAAGAAAATAATCAAATAATAAACAATATTAAAATAAATATAAACAATAAACAAATGTTATTCGATATTAATAAACAAAATATTATCGATCAATTAATAACACAACGACAAACGCATTGCGCGATGTTCAACGTACGTAAATGCATACGAAACACGCGGCCGCCTAGATCCCGATGACGTCACGTCAGGCTACAAGCACACAGCACGAGTTCCCGTTGCTCTCGCGCTCATTTCCAACGCATTATTTGCCATCTCTGTTACACGTTTGTTGCTCAGAACTGCATGCAAAATTGCACCTTAAAACCTATAGCTTTTAAGGTCTAAATTTATTTGTAGAAATACGACGGTATTCGCTTGTGAATATGCCGGTGGGCCTACGGCTTATAAAGTAATTTGCCAGTTCGCGCCTCTTTTATTTCGTGTTTATAATTAGAAAATATTATTTACTACTGTGTTGTTTCAGTGTATATGTATAATGCGGTGTCTATTTTTAGGTTTGTATATAATTAGTGGGTAATTTATGAAATTTTACTGGTTTCGAAGTGCAAACAGATCTATCTATTTAGCAAAACTTTAATAATGAATGAAACTTGATAATGTCGTATGTATCGTTTTATCTCATGAATTGCATTATTATGAGGTAATTTTAAAAATGCTGCATTTACGTAATTAAAAAACGCACTGGAAATTATATTAAATTTGATAATAATACATTTAAGTACCAGAGAAAGAACGGCAACTGACAAGTTTTAATTATTTAATAAATATTGTAATGCCGTATTTTTGTTAGCGTTGATTCAAAATAGGAGATACAAACATAACCCACGCTTGCATCCCATGAGGGTTGCCAGATTCGATATATCTCCAGTTAGCTCTATACTGGCATCGTTTTACTTTCGTCCACTCACATCAATCTCTTCATCTTTTTTTTATATATAAGGAACGTTTGAAATTTTTTTGTCGATAAATTTCACAACAGGCTAATGTTGTCTTTTGCATTGAATCGAAATTTACTTTAAAAACGTTAAAAAAGCACCTAACGGGCACAGTGCTATTCCGTGCAAGTGTTGTATGAAAATATAGTAAGTATTACTAAGTAAATATGTCGCTCAATATCTTACGTACATAACGGAGTAAAAATATAAGTATGAGTACTTGTTAATTTAATAAAACTAGTCACCAGAAGTATCGGCTTCCCTTTTGAAAAAAGTCACCCTTCGCCACTGCTGTTCGGTCACCGTATATCAGCTGATCGATAAATCTATCGTAATGTATGGATACCCTGGAGGTGTACTCCGAAAGATTAACAAGATAACCGAGTACCCACTATCGGCCTATTTGCGCTCCGGAGCTCTAACAACTCGTTTTCCCACGCGATTCTGAAGCTTTCTATAAAGTTATACCATACTAGAAGATATATTAATAATTTGACTCTCTTGTATGTAAAGGGCAGTTTGGGCAAGACCGCTTTGGCTAATAATGGAAGCAAGTATGTGTGTAAGCTGTGTGTGATAGCTTCCGTGGCGCAGTTGGTTAGGCACCGGCTGTGAAACGTGAGGACGCGGATTCGATCCCCGCACCGAGACAATTTTTTGGATGAACGGGTATTTGTTTCGGGTCTGGGTGTTTGTGAGACCGAGTCTCTCGTAGTTTCTGATACCCACGACACAAGAATCGATCTTAGTGTGGGGTCAGGATTATGTATATAATTTATTTATTTAAGCTCTATTGTGTTCTGGTTTGAAGGATACTGTAGCCCGTGAATACTACCCATTAAGATAATAATGAATCGGGGTGACAAGCGCAGTGCTTCATTTTGAGAAGTGTTCATCCTGCTTAATGACAGGCATGACTACCACCAGGCGAAAACCTCACCAATACAATGAACAGGAAATCTACTTCTGAAAGCCCACACCTATTGAATTAGCATTGATTCCATGTTATATACCGCAATACAAGTATATTAAAAAATTCAAAACCAAGAAAAAACACATATAACAATCCGGATTAATGTCCCAATTCTTTTTTCAAACAAAAGCCCCGTTTGCAAGCCGCATCTAGCCGGTCTTTAGTTCTCGCACGTGCCGCCAACAATAACAAATCATAAGCGCCCTTCGCTCGAGGTGACTAACAAACACTACGGGTAATTAGGCTTACTTAGTGAGATTTAGACGTCTTGTTCAAGCCTAAACTATAGATTATTTCATTTTTTTATCCGTTCAAGGCAATGCATTGTTTGCTAAAGGTGACTAACAAACAACACTACGCTACGATAACTAGGCTTGCTTTTGGGAGATTTAGACGTCTTATTAGTTAAAGCCTGAAATGTAAATAAATACGTCCAACAGTCAACACATAGTTCTGACCACAGATTAAGATCAATTAAGTCTTGATCCTGGATATCGGGAAATACAAAATTTCAATCTTAAATACCCAGACCCCAAAAAAGTACCTGCGGATCACACAATTATTTTTCTTGGTGCGGGGATAGAACACGCGGCCCCTCGTTTCACAGCCGGCGTCTACAGCGCCCCGAAGGTTTATTATATCATTTTAATTTTGCCGTTCTGTTTCGTATATGTTCTTAAAAAATGTATGAAATTGCAAGTATGAAAATGGTTTTGCGAATGAAAATTGAATTAAAGTGCTATCTTATTTGTTATACACATATATTATAATTTCATTAACAATAATACATACGTTCCAAAATACAATTAAGCGTTCTAATGACAGGTAAACACAACTTGTTATGCATAACTTTACATAACAATGAATAAGTAAATAATGTATACAGTAATTGAATTACATAGCAGTCATCTTATAATGAATGTTGCGTAACTGCTTACCGCAATAGTTATCATCTTTCAAACGAAAGGCGAGTATACTACCGCAACTAAAGACTTTTTAACATCTGTGCCCCTAGCCGGAACATTTTGCAGTATCGTAATAGAATAGTAATAGTAACATTTTGTATGGGAATTTAAACAGCGCCATTATGAGCGTATTTGGAACTAAAATTTGACAGCGGGAAACGTTTACGCTACTATACGAGTATTACTATACGATACTTCAAAATGTTCCGGCTAGGGGCACTGCTAGAAAAACACCAAGTAAAAAGGCACTTGTATAATTAATTATTATTTAATTATAGAATAGCGGAAAATTCATTTTTTTACTGGTGGTACTATTTCTGCCGCTAAACAGCAGTATAAATGCACTGCTCCGGTTTATAGGACATTGTATACAGTGTAACTACTGGAAATAATGAAACTTAACATCTTATGTCTCAAGAAGGCGAGCGCAATGGAATGCTAAGCTTTGATTTGTAATCCATGGTGTTGTTTTGTTTTGATACTGTCCATGAGCGGTTGTATCGCTTACCATCAGGCGAATGGCATGCTCGTCTCGCAATTCATCGCAGTAAAAAAAAAATTGAATTTGAAAAAAATAACAGTTTACCAAAATACAGGTAAGAGTAAGAGTACATTCATAATTTCCACAAACAAAATAACAAACGTTTTTTATTTTATCTAAATAAAACATTAGAGCAGAAAATACAGTGAATAGCGAACGCGATTTATAAAATAAATATATCTAACGTTAAACAACTTATACAATAAATTGCAAACGCGATTCACAAAATAAATATTTGGAGCGTAAAAGAAACTTTGGAATAAATGTTATTCATTTGCGTCAATTTTTTATTCGTTGGTTTCTTTTGACGTGTATTTTTTATGCTTTTCTATAGAGTATAATTCGGACTGTTTATAGCGTATAGTAATATCTTCCTGCTTAATAAAATTGGTGCAAGTCGTTCCATGAGGTCGTCCCGCCTACGATAATGTTGAACACCAAAATTGCTAATAAAAATGTTTTCCGTGAATGCCGAAACTAGTTCAATAGGGACTTTTACGAGCAATTGATTGAAACATTGGTTGTTGCCTTGTGTATGAATTGAGGTCTCGGGTTCCATTCCCAGAAATGTATTTATTTTTCTACATTTTCGAGAATATTTGGTTTATTTTTATTTTGGGTTATAAATTACATACAATTGTATCGTGCCATATTGGAAACTACTAGAAACCTCATTTAATAAAACTCATGGTCCTACGTTTCAAAGTAAGCGGACTGTGCTATAAATATTTTTAATGATTAAAATATTAGTCGCATCACGGTTGTAAGTAGGCTTGTTTTGATCCTAATATCCGGACTTTATGTAAGCTTCTAAAGACTTGTACGAGCTGCTTGATTCTACAATTTACTGATGGTCGGCTCTCTCCCTATCACGTTTGGGAAGGAAATAACTTCGACGAAACTTCAATGCTATTTGTGGTATCCCTGCCGAACCCATTGGCGATACAAACGTGACATTATCTAATAGAAACGCCCTAAACTCCCATAAAGTTAATATTCTATGTACAAGTGACGCCGTGTGCTTAACACAATAGATATCTGAAGCACGTAGGCGCAAACACTAGGTCAGCCTCGGCACGGACCTAGCTCCACGGAATACCTAGCATTCTATTTGAGCACTAAATCATACGCCTTTCCAAACCGCTGAATGACTTACGAGTATAGCCCTCGTTGAAATTACCGCGGAATATTATTATAGTCCTGTGACTGAATATGGAGAGAGTTATAATGCAAATAATAATCCCACCAATTTTGTCTCATTGCAGGGCACAGGCCTCTTCTAAAATCGAGAGTACGATTGGGAGGGGTTAGGCCATATAGCCCACCACCCTGGCCTATTACGGGTTGGCGGACTATAGAAATTTTTACAAATCGCAATGGTATGCAGGTTTCCTCACGATGTTTTCTTTGACCGTTATTGTGCGTGGTAATTTACTACCAATACCTACGGAAAGTCAGAGGTGTGTTGGGATTGGAACCTGCAACCACCGTCTCGGCAGGTGCTCTGTTGCCTACAGACCATAACACACGAGAAATAACTATATTATATTCTATTACGACTGGATTGTATCACTATACAGGTGCAGTGTAAATTTGTCGTTCCACAAAACAAGTTTGCGTAACCTTATCTCGACATTCAAAGAAACAATAATAAAAACGAAATAATTTAATTAAAAATACATAAACTCACGCCTTTTTACCATAAGGGGTAGGTAGAGATGCCACCAGGACATCCACATTTCGCCTTGTATGTTCTGTCCCACGATATGATAGAGGCCTATCGCCATATCGGGCACAAATATAAATAAAAAAATAGAAAATTCCAATATCACTTTGCTCGACCCAGGATTCGAACCAGAGATTGTAATCGTACCCTAGTATAACCACGCCACCGAGGCAGTGTTAAAATACACATGAATAATGAGTGAGTGTTAATTTAATTTCACTCAGCAGTACTCAATATGTTATCATTAAGGAAAACGTGTGGAACTGAAGGTCGCTCATATTCTACGAACTCAGCCGATGCCAAATGTCAACGAATTGAGAAGAATTCGTGTTATTGTATTTTTATACACTGATACCGCCGCTTTGGTTTGGTGATTAGTCAGCGTCAGAATGTGAACTGTGACGTGTTGGGTTCGATTCACAAGTTGGGTAATTTAATTTGTGTAATTTTTGTTATAAATAAATTTCCATAAGCTCGCATCTATACCTTAAAAGAGATAGGCAGAGGTAAAACGAATGCCACTTATAAATTACGAAACTGAAAAACTGTAACTAAGTTTTTCCCAACCTGGGATTTGAACCCAGGACCACACGGTTGACAACCCAATTTCTAAGTGAGTTTGCAATTGATCATCAAAGTAATATGAAACGATGATGAGTTCTAAGATGAAACACGATTACATACGTGAGACATGACGAATCATTTCCCGAAATTCGAATCCCGAATAATTTTCCCTAATAATAGTGTTTGGGCTTTCCCTAAGAGTAGAATAAAGGTACGAAGATCTAGATTGAATTATTTTTCGTGGCGCATCAGTTAAGAAACTGTATGCCAAAGAAGAGACCGCGGGTTAGATCGAGGTGATAATTGTTGGTTTGATAAATAAGATGTCAATACAATTGCAGCCTTCCAAACCTCGCTAAGTCAGCGTAGACTATAGCCTAACCCCTCTCAATCGATCCCTCGATTGTTGAGGAGGCCCGTGCCCTGCAGTGGGGCAAATGTGGGCTGGTATTATGATACAGCTGAGCTGTCAAGTCCAACAGCTGACATACTAGGTCCCATTTAAAATGTAATAATGATTAAATCCGTGGTGCTTTACAGCTTGCTTTTCGGGCTGTATAGGTCTTTATGCGAGGTTATTTACCTCTTTAGTGTATTGCTTTATCACCCACTCTGCTACAGAGGAAATCGAACAAAAATATTTCCAATTCCTTCAATTTAATCTTTTTGATTGAATTCGTTGCGGTTAAAGACAAGTTACACATTCCCGGAGACTCGCTGAGCTTCAATGCTCGGTGTCATAAAAAGGCGTGAGACTGTCGGTCCTGGTTTATAAGAGTTGCAGTGGAGAGTGTGAGGGCGGGACAGTCTCTATACTGTGGAATAAAGCATGGACCCTACAAGGCTATTAATCAGTAAATTATTTTGACAATTTCATGTAGAAATTCGAAAACCTTAGAAAGTGAAGCGATGTCTTTACCATGATAAACGCACTAGCAACGGGTCATAACAGGCGACTCGAAGCGATTATCAACACAGTTTAGACATCTCTATACCTTTGGATTAAATGGGCGTGTGTCACATAACGTGCTTTCTACAATTTGTACTTTATGTATTGGAGAATAAAGTAACAAATACAGGAAGCGCGAGATGTGCTTTACGTCTTTTGGACACAGTGGTTTTGGTATTAAGGTGTCTGACTGTATACGTGAAAAGTCAACGTATGTCAGTAGTCAGTTGATTACATCTGTGACTCGTGTTTGAGTTTAAATAAAATGAATTTCAGAAGTGTATGCACTGGGATTCGAACCCGCGACCACTATATCGGCCTTTTTTAAACTCATGTATGTATTAATAGTAAAATTTCAAGTTCAAAAAAAAACAATCCTATTTACATACACATACATAAACTCACGCCGTTTTCCCAGAAGGGGTAGGCAGAGGTGCTCCCGGGACACCCACCGTTCGCTTTGTGTTCCGTCCCACGATGTGACAAAGGGCGAGCCTTTCACATTATCGGACGCCATTTCTTCATTCTTTTTCTGACTCCGGGCAGATAATTATTAATAGCAAAACTTAATATCACTTTGCTCAACCCGGGAATCGAACCCGAGACCTCAGCGTTATATTCGTACCGTAGTACAACTGCGCTACCGAGGCAGGTGATATCTTAGTGGTTGGATAATAATAACATATGATCTGTGGTTACTGAATCATCAATAAATAAATATTTTCCTCTTGCCATTTATCAGTAATGAAAACAGATGCAAATAGTGTTCCACTAATGATTGCGCTAGTTCTGAGAACGTATGATCTACCTTACGTACGTCATACCACTTTTGAATACTAAAAGATATTATATTTCAAAAAAGTATATTTTTATGACGTTTTAACGCCGGTAAATAGAATTTAGTGATTTATAATTATAAAATTAATTATAATTTTTGCACACAAAAAGGAAAAACACTTGAGTAAAGATATTACAAATTAACAAAAACGTACAGATGGCGTGGTTATTGCTCTAGGCGATTTTTTTACAGACAACCTTTGGATGAATATAAGAAAAGTCAAAGGAGATAAATATCGAAAAAGAATATTGTTGATATAATTAAAATTACTTGACTAATACATCTGATACAGACATTATCATCTGCGAAAACCACACACTATATAAAAAAACTAAATAAAAGGAAGAAAGTAATAAGCAACGTGTGCGCGTAACTAGTTTCAACTCCGAGGAAACTTATTATGAAGTGTCACGCGTAATCTTTTACTATGTACTGTTCGAGCCCATATATGTGGCGCTTCAGGGCACGGACCTCCTTTACAATCGAGAGTACAATTGAGAGAGGTTAAGATAGTCCATCATCATCCGTCATACCATACAAATTCTTACAAATCGTTACGGTATGGTTTTCTCACGATGTTTTCCTTCACCGTTATAGTGATTGACTATTAACACACATGACTTCGAAAGTCAGAGGTGTGCCCAGGATTTGAGCTCGCGACCACCGTGAGCACTTTGGCAGCTGCGTTACAAACAGGCCCCAAAGCTGATAGTTTTCCTCAATTTTCCTGTTGTCTGGTATACAAATAGATCATGTAATCATACCGTTGTATGATGCAAAGCTACAATTTGGCTGTCGGACAATGATTACGGAAACTATTGCTCAAGCGGTCATCTGGCACCGCTCTGCATTATATTTAACCCGTAGTAATGTAACCGGTTTGGACGCACCGCTGTCGAACTAACCCAATCATGATCTGTATTAATAGTACGCTTTTTACACATATACTGAACCCCTGGAGAGATAGGCAGAAGTTAATTCTCAAGATATCAAACAAAACGAGTCACGAAGGCATATTCTCAGGTATGAAAACGAATGCACACTTTTGGCATATTAAATATGGAATAAAAACTATATTTAATCACAAACCGAAAACCCAACTTACAATTGCCATTTACCACCTAAATAATATATATAAAGTGTTTGAAAGGTATCAACACATCCTTTAAAGAAAACCTAATGGATTGGTAAAACAAGTCCATATTACTCATGTCGTGAACGTAATTGTCTAATAATATGTCAAATGTTAGTTAAAGCTGATATTAATACCGGAGAAGAATATAGTTTCGTGAGGAATTTGAAAATACATTTCCTTTACTGTTCCGGATAATTTAGAAAAGATTTTTTAAACCTAAAATTTGTTTCATCTGGGAATCAAACCCACGAATCTTCCGATTAATACATGATGATACAAGCCTAACGAGGCAATGCTTATACACTTTCATAATTTTCTAAGTCCCCAGCGATCAATTACACAGGCGTAATAAAAAGTTAACGATGTACAAATGAAAACATGATATTTTATGTTTATTACTCATTTTATATCGTTAATGAAGCCGGAATTTTGATAAAGTTGTTGGTTTTAGTTTACGACTTCCGTTTTGGGCGTGCTCTTAATGATTGCAACGTATGACTATAAAGCTGGTATATTACCCCCGTATCTCAGAAAGGATAGACATAGTACATGAAAGTGAAAGAGCCATGCAATAGTCACCTTGTACGATAGTAGGGATGGGCCGGCTTGTTCGGTACTACCACAATCTCACTGAAATCCGAAGTGAGACG
The DNA here is from genome assembly GCA_949752805.1 of Deilephila elpenor. Taxonomy (NCBI): domain Eukaryota; kingdom Metazoa; phylum Arthropoda; class Insecta; order Lepidoptera; family Sphingidae; genus Deilephila; species Deilephila elpenor. Next base: position 1,058,888 of record OX457118.1, read on the forward strand.
AAACGTCATAAAAATTATAATGACTTCAGACACAATGCAAACGTAATTTTTTACTTATGGTCGTATTTGGGTAATAAATACATAATTTTCCTATGATGTACACCTTTTTATTTTTAAAGACAACTTTTTATTTTCGCAAAAACTATGTATTTACCACCCAAACACGATGACATTTAAAAAATTGCAAGAAAAAATTCTGTCGTTTTTGTTTGCAACATTTTTAGTTGCATTGTGTCTGTAACCACTACCACCTGGCTTCGTTTTCGGTCGCAGTCTTGATATACCCGGCATATATATATAGATTATGAGTCAGTTGTCAATCCGTTGGAAGTGGGTTATCTCGTTTGGCAGACGGCTCGGCGGCTATTCGAGGCCTTATCTTCGCGCCATTTCGCGTCCCCTTCTGTCCTCTCAGATGATAAATCTTATACTTGGCAATTGAAATAGCTATTTGTATCAGCCCGTATACGTTGCACTGCACGGGCCTCACACTATACAGGGTTCTATCCGAACTGCATTAAAAAATGTAATGCAGTTTAAATTGTTTTCAAAATTAACATGATGTCTTCTTTCAGTAAAATTGTCTATCTACAATATTAAAGATACCTCTCCAGGTAGCATCGTGGTACACCCTGTATCATCACGCTGGCATAGTGCGGGTAAGCAGACTTAATAGGACTATAGAAATTCTTATAAATTGCTATGGAATGCAGGTTTCCTCACTCTTTCCTTCACCGTTATAGTGTGTGGTGATTGACTAATAGACACATGACTCCGAAGAGTCAGAGGTTTGCCCTCGGATTGAGCGCGCGACCGTGAGCATGTTGGCACTTGGCAGCGGCGTCTAGTCCATTACCAACAGGCCACCACGCATTAAGTGAGTTAATAAAAAAAATAACAGACCCAGAACGCAAGACACAAATATAGTCCGGACCCCACACTACGATACAAAGATTGGGTAGCATTAACTAAGAAACGACGGTCATACAAAACATAGAATCGAAGCAAATATTTGTAAATTACAGACACATTTTGGTTTGGGAATTGAACCCTTGACCTCCCGTTTCATAACCGGTTATCAACTTGTGCCATAGAACTTGTCAATATGAGTTTTGAGGCTTTCAATTTTGATTTTCACAAAAATTACAAGTGTTCATTTTTTAAAAACCTTACTATATACAGAATTTGTTATCGGAGTATCAAACCTAAACTAAAACTATACGGCTTAGTCCACTAACTTATTGAGACAATTATGAATTAAATTAAAATAAAATGAATTTAAACTTTCTAAAGTACTTAAACTATTTAAAAAGTAAACTAATTAGGTACATTTTACGACCTCATAAAATGTTAACTTTTTCTAAAACTCTCTACTATAATATCTTAATAATCTTTTATATCTTTATTATTTAATGACAGCTTCTTTTTTAAAAAGGACCACCTTAGAAGAGAAAATTGTAATTCAGCCCATCGTATATTTATCAAAATTGAGCTTTATAATTTACTAATAAGATTGAAAATCGAATAGCATTAGTACAATATAGAAGGCAATTTTTTGAAGAAATGTTATATCATCCATCCAAATAGACCTTTAATTGAGACGGACAACAATATATGTGTTGGCATAGTCCTTATTACAACTGAATAAGGTTTCAAGTGTAACGATTTTTAGTAAGTTGTATTCCGTGTGGTCTCTTTTTTGTATTCCAGGAGGCGATAAAGTTATTATTGTTAGATTTGACGACGTTTTGATGTCTTAAAATTATAAAGGGTTTTTGTTTTTGTGTTGCGGCGTCTTTTGTTTTTTTATTGTTTTTTTTTTTGGTTACCCACATTCCACATATTGGGACAAAGTTGTGATTAAAATAAAAAAAAGATAAAACAATTTTGAAAACCGATCTGGCCTTTTTTGTTGCTCTTCTTTTTGTATTTAACCAGTTGTATAGTATCAATTAAAAAAATATTTACTTAACTTCAAGCTATACAAAGTTAAATGCCCGACCTGGGTCTCGAATCTAGAACTTCACGATTCAATAATTTAATATAGAACAATTAATAAAAAACAACTGCCACTAAAACACTTTTTTTTTACCTAATTAAAATTAAGTGGCGATCCATAGTCTCTGCCTACCCCTATGGGATAGAGAGAGAGAGATATGCGTGACGATAAATAACTTGTCAATTTCTGCCTGCCTTTCCATACCAAAAGCGACACAATACCCACATTACTGCGTAGTCAAAACATTTTGACAATAAACTACGCCTCATAAATTCCTTACCTATACTTTTCTCTTGAATATTTTTCTTGCGTTACGAAGGCATGAGGCGTGAGATTCAATTTACTTACCCAAACACCGTGAAGCATTTAAATAAATTAAAAACCGAAAATAACTTTACATGTATAACCGACAATATAATATGTCGGCATTATTTTAGAAATCTGTAAAAGAAAATAAATAGGTGCATCTGACACTCATACAAATATTGCTCATCCTTACTATATTAGTAGGCCAGGCCAGGGTACAAGGCTGCAAAGTAATTTTATTTTCATTTCTAAAAATCAATACTATTCTCTATGAACCTTATCATTCACTCCAAACCTTGTCTATGGTTACGACGTATAATAGAGGATTTAACAATTTTTAGAGTACTTAGGCACATTCGTACAGTTTTACGAACGACGTTCGAACATTCGTCGTCGAATCGAAGAATAGATGAACCTCCCAGCGTGGTGGACTATATGGCCTAACCACTCTCAAACTTACGATTGTAGTGGGCCGTGCCCTGCAGTATACGGCCTGATATACGTACAAATAGCGAGTAATTGTGTATTTAACTACGAGAGAGTAATGATTTCTTTGATTTACGCGAATGTTACACATTGTAATAAAACTATTTTTACGGGTTATATCGTGGATTTAGTTTAGTTAGTTCGCCCGGTGACCACGAAAGCTGTAAAGTAATAGAAACATAGGGAAGTTCAAAATATAATAATTAAAGCAAATCTGCGATAAACTTCGTCGAAATAACGACAGAGAGAGTTTAGGCCATTTATTTACATAACTTTACATACATAGAAATCGAACTACATTATATTCCCGCAATTCATGCTCACTGCCAGAAGTCGAAGTATTGACGAACGAGTTTATTTTTATTTGTCGGCAAACGATTGAGTTTAACCGGAACAGTTACACCGTTACTCAGATAACTGACCTTTAGCTTACAATTTGGTATTCCAGTTTTGGGAATTCTAAATGGCGGTAATTTTCGAAGCATTCAAATTATTCGGATCGCCTCATTATACCGTAAGTACACAATTTGTAAAGCTCTGGATTCGTTCCAGTTCGGGTATATTTTTTATCTGAATGATAATTTGACTTGTGTATTTGCCCCAAGTATTTTTAATATTAATTATTTCGTATATTTTAACAATAAAATGATTTTTCAATAGACAGTCATAATAAACAACAGTCACATACATAGTCCTGACCCCACAATAAGATCGAGTCTTGTGTTGTGTATCAGAAACTACGAGAGAGTTCAAGTTAAATCGCTTTATTCGTATCACAGCTTCATTACCTCGAATATTTCAAGCCTGTCAACAGCGACCATTCCTAAGGCGACGCAAATTCATTACCCCGTGAACGCGTCGAAATTAAATTTTCTTTTTTATAAAAATACGTGATTCAATTTCCAAATTGAACCAGCCGGTAATGTATTTTTATTTTTATTCATTTATCGAGCGGGTTAGCCTGAGATCAGTCAGTTTATCAGTTTAAACCCGAGAGGCATAATGGTGTCGATTGCCGATGCATATTCTACTAGAACTCTATTAGATTTAACATCAACTGCATTGAAGTCATCTTGTGGCGCTGTAATGTTATTATGAATGATATGGCGTTCTTCAATTATTATACATTATTTATATTATTTCAAAATACGGCCCCCCTCTACGATTAGCCAGCGATATCCTCATATATCCGGCGAACACGTCTCAGAACTTAATTTCACAACACAAGATCCCAAAGATCGGTTTTGATCCTAGTTTTATTCTGTAGTGTGTACTTACACTGGTTTTGAGTTCTTGCACATGTACATTTTGCCTGTCAGGCATGGCTGTAAGGCAGATCTGCCAGGCAAATGCATGTATGACTAGCTGAAGGATTACACAAACAAATTCATGCTTATCAAACCGCGTAAATTCTTCACTTATCGGGAAAACTATAAAACGTAATTTGCGCACAACGTTCTACTCATAATCAGGTTTACAATGGTCGAAACAATCAATTTCACGACACGCTTTTATAAGGAATGTAGGTTATTTTAACAAGCGTACATTCAATATAAATACGTACATACAGTCACATACATAGTCCTAACCCCATATGATATAAGTATATTATGCGGGCACGGACAGCCTCCGTGGCGCAGTTGTTTAGACGCCGGCTGAGAAACAAGAGGCCGCGGGTTCGACCCGCACCGAGACTAACGTTTGTGCCGCCACAAGTATTCGGGTCTAAAAAGAAAAGTCTCCCGTTTATGATACCCACGAAACAAGACCTAATTGGTCTTAATGTGGGGTCAGGACTATGTGTGTGACTCTTGGGTGAATTTATTTATTATTTATTAGTTATATTATAGTATAAGAAACTACGAGAGACTATTCGGTCTCACAAACACACATACCCGAAACAAATACTTGTGGAGTACACTTTCGTCTCTCTGCGGGAATCGAATCCGCGGCGTCTTGTTTCACAGCCGATGTTTAACCAACTACGCCACGGAGGCTGTCATGATAATTAGATTGACTCTGGTGCTATGAAGAGTCAGCTGTAAAATGAGAAAACACAGTTTCAATCATCGCATAGACAAATGTTTGTGTAACCCAAAAAACTTGTTTCGTGTGTAAGGTATTACGTATTTTATGACGTCCGTCCTAGTCGAACCCACTCCCATAATAATACAAAGTAATGCAATAAGATTCTACAGACATACACTCACGCCTTTATCCCAGAAGGGGTAGGCAGATGCGCCAACAGGACATCCACATTTCGCCTTGTATGTTCCGCCCCATAATGTGATAGAGGGGCAAGCCTATCGCCATATCGGGCACAAATTCCTGACTCCGGGCTGATAATGAATAGAAAAACCCAATATCACCTCGCCCAACCCGGGATTCAAACCCGAGACCTCAGCTTTGTAATCGTAGCGTAGTATAATTACGCCATCGAGGCAGTCAATGATTCTACAACTTTAAAAGAAGTAATAAGTTACATCGTTTCTGACATTTATATTGTTATCTCATGCTATCGCATCAATTAAATTATTTAAATGTTATAGTAGTAACAATATTATTACGTTAAAATCCCAAATTGAACCAAGGACTCGTTCCCAATACCCACATGGAGCCATTACTTAAATATAAAACCTCATTATGTTTATTTTGGGTGTAATGTAAACATAATTAACTAACTCATCAACATTTTATGAACACACTGATTACCGCGTAAACATTTTTACGGCGCCTAATTAACATACTGCCTCCTAATGCGCTTGTAATTAACAGTTATTTTATATATCTATTAGTTTAGTGGCTTGTTGACTGTGAAGTAGTAAGTTCGATTCTCAGGTAAGGCTTTTTATACTGAAAAATTTAATGCATCTAATATATCATGTCATCTAAATATGTAATACAACGACGACATGCCGGTTCGCTTGTTACCATATTATACAGGGTATCTCAAGACCGCGAGCGAAAACGAAGCCAGGTGGTATTATTAGTGACTTCTAACACAATGCAACTAAAAATGTCGCAAAAAAAATTACCAATTTTTTTTTGGTTTTTTTTTCTTATCTTCTTATTTGGGTGATAAATACATAATTTTACTAAAATAATAATGTACACGCAATGGCACGCAAAGGTTTGAATTGCTTTTGCTTTTTTTGCGATATTTTTAGTTGCATTGTGCCTGTAACTACTAAAACTACCACCTGGCCGATTATCCGAACGCCAATTAACCGAATCGCCACTATCCGATCGTTCCTAAGCGTAATATAAAAAATTAAAACCAAGTAATTTTTGTTTCATTTTGTTGTAACAAGTTAGAACTCGGTGGAGTCCAGATATATTTCAACTGTTATGATTGAAAGCTTAATAAAGAAGGTTGTTAAACTTAATACAGTGAAGTATTCTATGTGTGACAGTTCGTTTTTCTTTATTGTCCGATTATCCGAATCGACCCCGGTCCCAATTACATCGGATAATACGTTCTACTGTAACTAAGCAGGTTTTACTCTGCGAATTACACTCATAAATTGTATCCTTGCGGTAATCGATCCTGCGAGCTCCCGTTTCACAACCAACAGACAGTCGATGTTGCTGACTGATAAATATAGATAAATTCTCCCACTAACACACTTCTGACTCGGGAGTATATTACAAGTAGTGTGTCGCGAGTATCAGAAACTACGGAAGATTTTCTGCGTCACAAATACCAAACGAGTGAATTTTTATCTTGATTTCTTCCTTACAGCTACAACACGTTCCAAAGTGTTGGTTTCAAAAGTTTTAAAGTTTCAAAAGGCTATTTGAGTAAATAATATTATAATTATAACCCGGACGCTACCAATCGTATCTAAAAATATATTCAGGGTCTTAGGAACTACCCAAGAAGGATGTATACAAACTATAAACTTCGACCTTACCACGGAACTAATATTTAGTGACAAACATCTGACCCGCCGCGGAAATCTAACCTGCGACCTCTGGTAAGGTCATTTGTAACAAACATACTGATCGCCTAAATTACCTTAGGATATTTGTATCCGCCCGAATTCGACCCCCGTACCCGGCAGTGGAAAATACCAAGTGACCCATAAAAATGTTTAGTCAGGGTTATGCCATATTTTGGTACCTATCAGGCCGGCATAATTGTGTCGACTCCCGAGATACTCTATCTGGACTGTGGAATAGGTTCAAAATAAGAAAAAAACAAATACACCCAACAGTTACATAAAATGTCACATTAAGATCGATCATTTCGGTCTCACAAACACCCAAACCGGAAACAAATACGTGTGGATCACACAAACATTTGTCTTAGTGCGGGGATCGAACCCGCAGCCTCTCGTTTCACAGGCGGCGCGATTATTTATTTAATTTTTTATTATGTAACACTAATATGTTCACGTAATATTCAACAATGTTTAATGTTTATAAAAATACAGACAAGTATAGAGACAGAAATATACATATATAAAATATTAAAATACGCACTAGGTGCGGGGCGGATTATGGCCTAACCCCTATCAATCGATCAGTCTATTGAGGCACATGCCCTACAGTGGAACGTATAAGGGCTAGATTATTATATTTATAATATTAATATTATCGTATGACCCAACAATAATTTTTCATGCATACTGCTTTACTGACATTTGAAGCATCTATTCTTGCGTGTGAAATATCTGGGTCGGCCCGATATAAATATCACTAGGGCATTACGATGTTAATCGACGGGGATTGAACCCGCAACCTTCAACTTGTCGCCTGTCTATTATAACTAAATTAGCTTTTTCTATTAAGCTAGTCCACAGGAACGTGGGGCTGATGTAACAAATTTTAATGCCATCCTGTGAAGGCATGTTGATTTATTTGAATGTGCATCGCCAGCGTGATAGGTACACAATATTATGTGTATGTGTATCAGCCCATATACGTCCCACTGCAGGGCACGGGCCTACTCTACAATCGAGGGTACGATTGAGAGGGGTTAGGCCATATAGTCCACCACGCTGGCCTAGTGCGGGTTGGCGGACTTTACATACCATAGAATTCATTGAATACACAATATTATACATTGCAGATACAGATTTTAATTAACTAATAAACTTAGCCTATACTGTCCCACTGCAAGGCAAAGGCTTTCCTATCCTTCTTCCACCCGTCTCTATCCAAAGCTTTCTTTCACCAGTTGGTATGAAATTAAATATCTGGGTATAAAATTATGCGACCGTATAAGAAACAGAGATCTGCGCACCAGAACAAAACTCGTGGACGTTGGGCAGCTAACTGTCAAATTAAATTCTGTCGTATGTCAGACGAGCTGTGGGCTAGATCTGCTACCGCATGGACTCCACAAAACTTAAAAAGACCTCGTAGTAGGCCGCGCAGAAGGTGGAGATGACTTGGACCATTTTGATACCAACTTAAACATTGGTTAGTAAAATATAAAACAATATTCATTTGATCTCACTGTTGGGCAAAGGGCACATCATCCTCCACTCTGTTGTTTCTAAACTCAACACTCATTAAATTACCCGACCGGGACCTCAAACTTAGGTCCCCACGGTTCCATTCTGTTCTGTACACTGCCATTAGTGCCTTCCATCCATATCAATTACTGATACATCCACTCGGAAACTATTTTAATCTCGAGAGCAATTACGTTCAGATAACGCCACTCGATGCAAGAATATGTATGTCTGTCCGTCTGTCTTTATATGGCGCCGCTTTACATCGCAATACACGTTATATTAATAATCATCGCGATAAGGCTGCATTTCCTATTTCTATGAGCAATTGACCTTGTAATTGCAATTATTTATTACTAGTTTTAATGTCACAAACTGAAATAATATTACAATTGCAATATTAGGGTGCGTGGTGGCCTGTTGGTAACGGACCAGACGCGGCTGCCTACATGTTCACGGTGGTCGCGGGTTCAAATCCCAGGGCACACCTCAGACTTTTCGGAGTTATGTGTGTATTGATAGTCAATCACCACACACTTTAACGGTGAAGGAAAACATCGTGAGGAAACCTGCATACCGTAGCGATTTTAAAGAATTTCTACGGTATGTAAGTGTGCCAACCCGCACTAGACCAGCGTGGTGGACTATATGACCTAACCACTCTCAATCGATTCTCTCGATTGCAGAGTAGGCCCGTGCCCAGCAGTGGGACGTATATGGGCTGATTTAGAAATAATTAGATTTAGAATATTAGGGTATACACCACTAGATTCAGTCATGAGTCTTGATAGTATCTTGCTACTTACTTTAACGGTGAAGGAAAACATCGTGATAAAATCGTGATAGGCTAATTCATCACATAAAAAAATTACATACATACATACATAAACTCACGCCTTTATCTCAGAAGAGGTAGGCAGAGACGCCATCAGGAAACCGACATTTCGCCTTGTATGTTCCGCCCCACGATGTGATAGGAAGAGAGCCTATCGCCATATCGGGCACAAATTCCGGGCTGATAATGAATAAAAAAACCCAATATCACTTTGCCCGATCCGGTTTCGAACCCGAAACCTCAGCTTTGTAATCGTTCCGTAGTACAATCTCGCCACCGAGGCGTACACTATAAAACTTATACATTCTGAACGTGGCGTTACGGTCAGTGTGGTAGGTCTTCTGTCACAGAAAGGGATTGCAATCTGAATGAATTAAATATAACAGCTGCTATTTGTCATGTCGCGACTGCATTTATTTCTGGATATATTTGTTTTATCACTCTCATTATCGTGCGTAAATGATAATGGAATCAAACAAACACACATTTCCTCGTAACACATCGCGAGATTTCCTTGAAAATCTATCGGCGAGTACACAGAACTCATTATTTACAAACAATTCACATTTTGTCGATAACTTTACGAATTGATTCACAGCAGATTTTTGCGCTTCTAATATTAGGTTTACATTGAAAAATAAACTGTAATCTATATATTTAAAACCAGAAGAGAAAACTTCAGATCCCTTTTCAAGATTTGGTAAGAAACTTTTTTTATTGGTATTATTGGGGCGAGACGAGCATGCCATCCGATTGATGGTAAGCGATACGACAACTCGTGGACAGTAGCAAAACCAAACAATGCCATGAGTTATAAAGCAATGCTTGACATTCCACTGCGCTCGCCGTCCTGAGACATCAGATGTTAAGTCTCAATATGTCCAGTAGTTACTCTGCAATGTTCTTCAAACCGCAACACAACAGTATTTACACTGCTGTCAGGAAGAAATAGACATAGCGCTGGCCTTACCCACCCAGGAGGCCTCTTTCATACAAGAGACCTACCACCAGTAAACTGCTGGTAGAATATACGTATCCGCCCGGATAATTATGATAGACAGAAATAACGCATTTCAGGTTCGTCCTTTATAAATCAGGACGAGATAATTGCGTAGACCTGTAAGAGACTGCACTCATCACTTATTTCCAATCAGACAAAAAGCATCAAAAATTCCACTTCAAACTCCAATCTTCGTTGAAACAAAAGCCGCGCCTCGGAATTAGTTTGAGCTACTAAAAAACTCATTAGTCGTTTCATGATTGATGTGCACTTAGCCGTTACACAATCACTTGTCAAACGTGATGGGATCTGTTCTTGCACCATGTCATTATACTGATGATACCAAAGTTGTTTTTACCAATTATTGGTACAATTACAATATCTCTCTATATGTACTTATATCAATGTTTTTTCGTTAGTCTACTTGTAATAGCTTTGGGCTATAAACTGTTAGGTCTTGGGTTAGAATTCCAAGTGCGGAAAACTTTGTGAAACTTTTACCGCTGTTGATTTTTCTAAAAATTCCAACTGTGACACAATATTGTCTAGTTTGAGAAAAATAGCGCTAGGAAATCTGAATTTCAACCCATTCAACCGGTATGATGGACTAAATACAAATCTTTTTATCATAAAGAAAACCCCTTCCCAACAGCGTGCCCTATATTTAAATAATATTCAAAATAATAATAAAAACACACAACTCATAAATCAAATAACAATTTTGTAAAGTGGCTACTAAAATATTGCCAAACAATATATCAATAGCTAAACATAGCTTTCTAATAGCCATATTTATGAAAACAAATTAGTTTTGCCAGTGGCGAGGAACAGTTAAGCAAACTGCCTACAACAGGGGTACCCAACATTTGGCACGGATCTATTAATGCCTAAAATACATTCGCTGTAAATGCTTATTTTGGAGGGCTAAAAATGTAGGATATGCAAATAGTTTATTTTAACTATTAAAAATATGACTAAAAGAATCTGATTGTCATTTATTTATTTAACTTGGTTTAAATATCTGTACGTTTATTTTGTCAATAACACTGCAATTTTTGGATATCATAATATACCAAACAATTACGATTAAAAATAAAATACGATTAAAGAAAGAAATTACAAGTTATACAATTAATACATAGTAAATAATAAATAAAGAACAGATTATGCTGTAAGTTTTAACTAGGACAGTAGGTTGCTATCTCGGCATTTTTGCTGTTTGATGACCGGAATCAAAACACAGCTCTGGTTTCAGGGACAACGTAACAAAAATGTAAAAGTATGATTATTTTTTTTTCATTATACGTTGTATAAATACATCATAAAACCGTAAGTTACTTAAAGCGATGTTTGTTTTAAATTACAATTGTGTACGAATCCATATAAAAAAAAAATCATACTTAAAAAATACTTTAAAGTTTTGGAAATTGTATTGATAAGTTAAACTATTTTTATAATCCGCAACAGGCCATTAAAATAAAGAAAGCTTACAAAAAAACGGCCGAAGTCTTGTTGGAAATCGAAAGATATTGTTTTGTACTAAATTTGACGAAATGTTGCCAACCCCTGGCCTATACATTTACGACGCCGTCGCCGCCATATAAAGAGTTATTACATTGAACTAATGCAACAGTATTTGGTTTAACGTTTGACACTCGGAGAAAGTCTGGGAACTGACCGATATTTGCGTTAACTACTAACAATACCATTTTACAATGCTGAGGCAAAAATATTAGTTGAAATAGCTATTTATAGATTTCAATTATTTCTCCACCCACCTTGCATAAAGTCGGTGCACATATCAAAGGATCGATTCCGGAAAAAAAGAATCAAATTACGTCAAATATGGGTTTGCCTGGAAATCTCTATCCTGATTGGTCGATTTAAGAACGATATTTAGATAACAATTAAGATCCTTTATAAAAACGTGGATTTGTATGCCAGACTTTTTTGAAATGTCACTTTTACTTTGGAAAACATGCATTTAGCCGTTTTGTGAATCATCATCATCATCATCAGCCCGTTGCAGTCCACTGTTGGACATAGGCCTCTCCCAAGGTACGCCGCAGAGCCCGGTCTGCTGCTTTACGCATGCAGTCGCTGCCGGTCCTCTTGTGCAAGTCGTCCCGCCATCTGGCCAGAGGACGTCCCACGCTACGTGTTCCAAATTGTGAATAATATTTCAATAATATTTATGAAACTCAAAAGTTCATCCCACCAACATAAAGGATTAAATACGAAAGTGTCAGTATCATAACAATAATTCATTCTCATCAGGAGATAGCGGACTCATAACAGATAGCCATCGAGGACCGCGCGATAAGATATTGATTATGGACGTGTAACTCTCAATTATACTTATCAAATCAAATGGTTTGTTTATAATTACGCCTGCATGGGGCAGATCAGGTATGGTAGATACTTATAAGCTCTTTTTCGTGTTATTGGCATTGCAAATCCAAGCATAGGTATCATAATAACATAATTCTTCAGTTAGCTAAACGTCCAATTATAATAGGAAATATAAATATATTTTTATATTGATCGCAAAGCCTGTAAAAAATAAACAACATACAGGGTATATCAAGACTGCGACCGAAAACGAAGCCAGGTGGTAGTATTAGTGACTTCAGAGACAATGCAAGTAAAAATTTCACAAAAAAAATCGACAACTTTTTTTTTGTATTTTTTTACTTATCGTCGTATTTGGATGATATATCCAAAGTTTTAAAACTATCACCTGGCTTCGTTTTCGGTCGCAGTCTTGATATACCCGGTATAATACTTTATTTTTTTACTCGACTATAGATAGTTAAATATTGCAGATAAATAAATATAATAACCCAATAACATGACCTGAAGTCGCAGTTGTACGTTTGACATCATTCCTCACAGAAATTCCCATTCAAATTACATAATCAGTTATTATATTCAGGAATCGAATCCGAATCTTTTAGGTTTACAACTAATACCCACTACTATACAGATCTGCAATAAAACGTTACTAGTACTCATTTTAATAAAACGCAGTTTTCCAAGCCGTAGTGTGCAAATTCCTTCCTTATCGAATTATTGCTTTACTGCAGTAATTATAACCACGTGGTTTACCTAGACAATTTTATTAACCTAGTCGCCATTGCTCTTAGTAATGACAATATGAATAAACAACAGCCTCCGTAGCGCAGTTGGTTAGACGCCGGCTGTGAAACGAGAGGCCGCGGGTTCGATCCCCGCACGGAATAAAAATATTTGTTTGATCCACAGATATTTGTTTCGGGTCTGGGTCTTTATGAGACCGAAAAGTCTCTCGTAGCTTCTGATACCCACGACACAAGACTCGATCTTAGTGTGGGGTCAGGACTATGTATGTGACTGTTGGGTGTATTTATCTATTTATTTATAATATCTTGTTGAAGCCTCCTTGGCGCTGGCTGAGATACGAGAGGCCGCTGGTTCGATGCCCACACCGAAGTTTCGGGTCTGAGTGTTGTAAGAATAAACTTTTTCATAGTTTCTGGATTCTCACAAGACTTTTATCTTAGTGTGGGATTAGGACTATGTGTGTGACTGTTGGGTGTATTTATATTTCAAACTAATTTTCATTAGACTAAAGTTTTATAGGAGGTGTAAAACATTAGCACGATCATCAAATTAAATTTTTAATTATTTCCCCACAGCAAGATGAAACGCGGGAGTCCTGGTAGCACCTCTGCCTATCCTTTTCTGGGAAAATAGTCGTGAGTTTATCTATGTATGATACGGCATTCACCCCTGATGATAAGTGCAGTGGTCCAAGTATATGTATTATCTCTAACCATCTTTTGAGTTTAGGTATTGAGAGAGAAAAGTCCCTCGCCTACACGGCTCAAGACACGTACGTCTTGTAACCGTACTGTTTATTAAGAGTACTTATCTAATTGTTGTCATTACGAGAAACAATGATTGGGTTTCCAGTAAATAAAATCCAGACAATCATTTATCTCATATTAATTTGTAGTAAAACTATTGTAATATACTCTATAGTCGGCTTACCTCAATAAGTCAGTCGTGAGTTTATACAGGGTATCTCAAGACCGCGACCGAAAACGAAGCCAGGTGGTAGTTTTAGTGGTTACAGACTCGATGCAAATAAAAATTTCACCAAAACAGGGACAGTTTTTTTTTTAGAATTTTTTAAAAATCACCTTTTTTGGGTGGTAAATACCTAGTTATTGCGAAAATAATAATTTAAACGCTTACATACCATTGAGTGTTTAGAAATAAAGAGGTCTACATCATTATTTTAGAAAAGCTATGTATTTATCACCCAAATACGATGATAAGTAAAAAATTACAAAAAAATGATGCCGATTTTTTTTTTTGAGAAATTTTTACTTGCATTGTGTCTGAAGTCACTAATACTATCACCTGGCTTCGTTTTCGGTCGCGGTTTTGATATACCCTGTATAAACACACTTTTCGCCTTGTGTGTTCAGTCCTATGATATGGTAGAGAGCGAACTTATCGATATATCGGGCCCAAATTATTGACACCAGACTAATAATAAATAGAAAAACCCAATATCACTTTGCCCAACCCGGAATTCGAACCCGAGACCTCAGCGTCATATTCGTACCGTAGTACAACTACGCTACCGAGGCAGTCCAGGTTATATGTATGTAAAACGCTAGTTGCTTTTGAAGCGGGATTTAACGTTAACAAGATATTCGTGATATCACTGTATTTGTTTTTCTCTGTAAATACTAAACAGACTCGTCTTCACTAATAGTGTTCGCGAACGTTTTAATGTATGCAAACGTCTAATGAACATTAAACAAGGCCTGAATTGCGCCACTCGGATTAGCATACGGAGTAAACACTGAGGAAAAGCAAGAAAAAGTATACGGAGAAGTATACAAACTTATCATTCAGGAAATTGTAAAAAAGAGCAAATGTAGATTTATTAACAATTAACAGACTTTGCGGCGCAGTTGGTTAGCAAGCCTGGGGGCTAACTACGAAACGCGGCATATCTTGCTATTATTTGTATTGAAATCTACTAGTGTCTTCGTTTTTACTATGTAGGTGAATATTTTCTATGCGACACTCGTCAACACTGTTGAATCGATCAACAGCCGATATGAGTGGAAACGAGGGCACTAGAAGTAGGTTTAAACACGCGGATTCGCACGATATATCGAATATCGATGTTTGTAGTAGGCCCCTAGCTGTAGAGGCAAAAACCCACAATAGGTTATATGACTCCATTATTGTATTGTATTCATCAAAAGATATCTATATCCAAAATCTAGCTAAGAAATAATTTTGTAAATCTATTCATAATTAAACAAGTTAGAAAAGTTTTAAATCTTGTAGTGGGAGTAAAAGGGATGCAAAACAAAACTAGTGACGTCACTAGTCTTAATAAGCATTACATTGTGCGCGTGTGAAAAAGACAGTAATAAGTGACAACTACGCTCCCATTCTTTTTTAAAATACTAATATTTGCCTCATTTTACAAGCTACTCTAATACTGTCACAGAAATGTTTGATTTTAATTATATTTGTGTTTAAACGCAAAATAAAAAAAACGAAATAATCAAATACCCTATTGTCGGTGTGGCTCGGTGTTGTTTCGAGTCTGAATGCTTCAAGACCGAAAAGTCGCCTGTAGCTTGCGACACAAGAATTGTATTTTAGTGTTGAGACAAAACTTAGATAACAGATTCATAATTAATTGATACTAATAGCCGCTATAGAATTAGACCACAATTAATTCCCAACTGTAGATATTTAAATTGATAATGATGATAAAGCTTTTATGCTGATTTTAAATAAAATGTTTCAACGTCATGTTTACCGCAAAGTTACAATTTGGAGAGAACTGATAGTAAATATTAGATACAAACGTCAAACAAATATGTGGTACAGAATATTTTTATTGACAGGAAGCCCGATTTTTGTCAACAGGAACAAAATATTTACTTAAAACAAATATTTTATTTTATCGCGTGAGAAATACATTATAAGTCTCAATATCGAGATATTCTACAGTATATTTTTCATATAGTTACTGTTCTTTCTACCCACTACAAAATGTTATACATGGTAGATTTATCAATTCTATTTATTCGAGTTATCCAAGGTGAAATTTGGGTGTCCTGGTGGCGCCTCTGCCTACCCCTTCTGAGATAGAGGCGTGAATTTATGTATGTATGAGTTATCCTTACTATTACAACTACGGTAATAACTCTGTCAGTTTTTAGTTACGTTTTAATTACGTTTTCATGAAGAAATTTTTGAACCGATCGTAACGAATTTTGGCACAGAAGTAGCCATAATCGAGAAGATGGACATAGGCTAGGTTCTATCCTTAAATTTATCCTCTAAAGTGAGTGAGTATATGTAAAAAAGGGGAGATAAATCGCATTATCGTTTTCCGAGATAATTGATGCAACAATAATGAATGGTTTCTTAGATTTACGCGAATGTAACACATTGAAATGAAATTTTTACGGATTTTATTGCGGGATTGGTTACATTTTTACATTTTTTAACTTCCCGACGTTTCGATTACTTTACAGCTTTCGTGGTCACGGGGCGGACTCCGTTTTTCAATGAAACACAACAGATATTGCAAGGAGATATTCTGCGAATTAAAACTAAATCAATAAAAAAACAATTAGCCACGATCCATTACAACTGACATCACATCTCAATACTAATAATATTATTGTTAGTCGGCGTTTAACAATCGCACGATTTAAATAAACAAACATAGTCTTAGGTGTTCGTTGTCATAATAAAACAAGTGAATGAGTGGAGACACGCTTCGGAACTCCTTTGTTGTTTTACATATCACACCTGTGCCTCAAAGGGGTGAGCAGAGACTAATGTAAAGTCATACATACATAATTTCACGCCTTTTTCCCGGAAGGGGAAGGCAGAGGTGCTACCAGGATACCCACGTTTCGCCTTGTATATTCCGCCCCACGATGCGATAGGGGGCGAGCTTATCGCTATATCGGGCAGAAATTCCTGACTCTGGGCTGATCATTAATAAAAATCTCTAATATCACCTTGCCCGACCTGGGATTCGAACCCGAGACCCCAGCGTTGTAATCGTACCGTAGTACAACTGCGCCACCGAGGCTTATTAATTAATGTAAATGTAATAAAGGTCGCTGGAAGTTGCTGGATGCAGACCGCTTCCATCAGGTCGATGTGGAGATGCATGGAGGAGTTCTATATTATTTCTATATTCATAGGGACTTCTTGGGGCTGAACTAATGGCTGTTAGCAGTGGTAGAGCCACGCTGTTGTCATGACGCAGCATGACTGGGCAGGCTCGATCGCATCGGTACTACTCTCACAGGAGTTTTTTTTATCTGGCACGGCATAGTGACTGCATTGCACCTGATGGTAAGTGCTAATGCCGTCCAGATAGAGTATCGAATAGTATCAGACGGTAGTCTCATACCATTCGATACAATCATGCCGGCCCGCTGAGATACCTCTCCACGCTACGGCGGAAGGACCCAGGATTATAGGAAGAAATATAAACGCTTCGTCGTCGCGTTTTGGTGAGTGAGATCGTCGGATACCCAATACAGCTTTCTTCTCATTTATTATCCTGCCCGTTCTCATCCTAATTTGATGGGTGAGCAACACATCCATGATTGCGGAGCCGGCGTTGTGGATGTTCATGCGGCAGTGATCACCATCAGGTGAATTGTTTGCTCTGTCTGACCCATGCAATAAAATCTGATAGTTTACATTTAATTTTATCCCTGGTTTACAGTACGCCTATCTAGCTGTATATGTCATTTTATCAGGGGTTGTAATATTTATGGCCCATAATTTTGGATCACACTGCCACGGATCAATGTGGACAATATTTTATTTCCAAATTCAATTTTACTTTTTTTATTAACTCTGTTGCGTCTTGAGGAATTCGAAATATACATAACATTAATATTGGGTGAATTACTATTATTAAATAAAATATATTTATCATTAAAGAAGTGTTCAATTTGATTAGTATTTTCCAATTTCATAATTTTCAATGGCCTAACCACTCTCAATCGATGTCTCGATTGTAGAGTCGGCCCGTGCCCAGCAGTGGGACGTATATGGGCTGATACAAGTACATACAAGTACAATATTTTTTCAGTCTACGTGCTTTTGTTATCAGGTCTACGCAATTTGAAAACACAATTTATACATATTCTTTTGTGAGTTTAACAATAGAATACTTATTAAAACAATACGCAGCCCTGCAGATTATATTATAGATATTTGGAAAGGTCAAATTGGAAAGAAGGGCCATACAAGATGACCCCAGACCGATTTGCTTGAAAGAGATTAATAATGTTTGAGGAAGCCAAACTGATTAACACTTCGACCTTTTCAAACATAATTATAAAACTGATTGGGTACGTTTCACCCAAATTGTGTGACTCTAAAATTATAAAAAATTGTAACAAAAACGCAAATATTTTTCTCACGAAAAACTATTATATCGCTAAGCTTTCCATGAATACTAGCATATCCATCATAAAGTCGAAAATAGAGAAAAATATTGATTAAAAAAAAATGTAAAATCTGTAATTTTCACAAGGAAACTGATATTTCGTAATTCGTATAGGTAGATTTCCCATCATATTTGTTAGTGTAAAATTGTCCAGGAAATAAACAACACAGATTCTCTCTACGAATGTGAGTCCATCTGGAGTCATGGACTCGTAGGTTTAACACAATTGTGACTCCATTGAGAGTCACTGAAATGTGAACAGTTTACAACGTACCTTTTATGATTCCTCTAACTCTCCCAACAGGACACGAGCGTGAATTCATATGTAAAATTGTTAACAGTTCGGAATTGAACAATACATTGAGTTTGCATTCATGTTATAAATTAATTGTGCCTGATATAGCGCAGGGCTCGCCCAAACACATCGTCGGACGGAATAAAATATGTACGAGGCGAAATGTTGGTGTCATGGTAGCACCTCCGCCTACCCCTTCTGGGAAAAAGGCGTGATTTTATGTATGTATGATTTTAATTAATTGGTTTTAATAGGAATGCATTCGGTATTTCCTATCGAGTTTTTATATCATTCTACCACAATAAAGTTGCATCTATGAAAGAGATATTTTTAAAATAAAGCGTATAAATACACCATACTTATATTAAACCCCTGATTTAACCTAATTCGATAGAATTAAATATAAGCTAAAGCTAAATAAAAAAGCTCGACGCTGAATTTGATTGTGTAAATTTATTTTTTAGTACATTTCAAAGTTACCTTTAATTTAGTCAAAAGATAACATGATTGAATTATATATATTTTTAAATTATCACAAGTATTAAAAACTTTTACTTTGCCGGGGTTCCCAGTGATTCACAATGGTCGAGAGTCCGAGGCCAATTTTTTTAAGTCAGGGCCATTACCGAGAACCACAATTTTGGGAAAGTCATTAGCATTTCGCATCTTGTTATCTTTTGTTTTGATCGAATTTGTAAGCCCTAATTCGACTTTATTTTTGAAAATATTTTTTGAATGTTGATGTAAATTGTAAATGAATATTCATTACACAGTTAAATATGACTTCAATAGGATTTTCTTTTAGAAAAAAATATTTAATCATTATTCAATCATCTAATCTTGATTTAAATCAAGCTTAAAAAAATTTTGTTTTTCAAATATTTACTTAAATGAAACAAAAAAGGATTTACGCTTTCATTTAATATTAATATTTTCAAATTTTCAAATTTGCGGTCAGATTTTATGTATCTTCAAACATATTATGTCTGGACATTTTATTTTCGAAATTGATTATTTCACATTTCTCGCTATGACATTAATTGGGTCCATTAAAACGACCAAACACATGTCAATTGTCAGTTAGCTCAGATATTAACAAGTCAGTCGTAGATTTTGACTAATGAACCTTGTCAGAATAGTAAACAAGAACCCGCGTATTAATTGATTTACATCGGAAAGCTCTAACTCAAACGTACAATTTATAAACACCGAGGCAAATCCATGTCGTAAAATCGCGCACATCTCTGAATCACATCGAATGAAGCCATCTCAGCTCTGCTCGGTTGAAGTCGAGATAACTTCCACCAACATAAACAGACAGCCTTCGCGAATGTGCATTAAACTTACGTTTCAAGTTAAAACATTAAATTTTTACGATACTAGTTTAATTAAAAGTTTATATTGATGTACTCACCACGAAATATTAATAGCACAAAACACACTGTCTACGAACAATCAACAACACGGTATCAAAAGTGCACCCTTGCATAACAATCCGAAAACTATCGAAATAACTCGTTCGCGCGGTCGCTTTCACGTTATAACGTCTGCCTGCTTTGAGCGGCGATCGACGACTGACGGCGAGCGACGCGCGGCGCACTCCTGCGCCGACGGCCGATGTGACTGCCCCATGCGAGATCATCAACCGAAGCCAAACAAAAATTAACCTTATCTACATTGATCAAAGTCTAGTTTAACTCAAAAACACCCGAACAAAGATGTGTATCTGTGTTAGTAAGTCGAACACATGTATTTGTCATTTGTATGAATGAAAAAATAAACTGTGCACATAGAGCTTTCTGTTGAGCGCCTTTCGTTCGTACACATCATAACCTTAATTAATGTTTTCAAGCGTTTGATATGTTGTAAGTCATCGTGCGGCCCTAAACGGTTTTGTTTACGTTTCGAAAGAGATTTCGAATTTGGAACATTACATTATTTCTTTATTTTCCTCCTGTTTATCCGCATATATTTATAGTCGTTTATTTTTCCGCATTTTATTTTTAATCCGTCAATTTTCCGCGTTTATTTTGACATTGTCAATAAACTCCGTAGTAATTCATTCAAAACATAGCACTTTATACAGTGACTCAATGTTTGCAACTTGCGCCGGTATTGTATTCAAGGATTTTATGGCGAAGATAATGTCGTTCCTCGAACTACATTACACGGTGTTCAAGTGGTCGTTTCGCGTTTCCTTTACAATCAAATACCATCAGTTATTCTAGACTTATTGTGTGAAAGTGCTGTTATTAGTGAAAGTCCCATTGGAATCTGTGCAGCCTTTCTCGTAATGTATCAAACAAAAAGTGATTCAATGTTCTGAAGCACAAAATTAATAACGCTTATACTTTTTGCATTATAAATTATTGTTAGAATGTTTAACACTGCAATGAGTGGTCATTTTATAGCAATCAAACATGACTTATACATTCATCCGCCACTGTAATATTTTAAAGTTAATTCTACCACACGACGCTTCAGAAGTTGTAATACCATATCTACCGTCTGGATAAAAAGAGCTTCAAAATAGTGAGATCTAAATTTTCTTCCGCATATAACATCCTGATGGAATCAGGTCTAATGCCACTCGTCTTCATGAAACTGTCCCGCCCTCACACTCGCCACTGCAACTCCTGTAAGCCAGGATCAACAGTGGCACGCATTTTAATGACACCAAATATTGAAGCTCAGCGAGTCTCCAGGAATGTCTAACTTGTCTCTTTTCTTTTAAAAGGAGACAAAATTATGAACAAGAGAGGTAAGAACCTAGAAAAAGAAACATTCCCATGACAACCTAGATATTTACAAGCCGCAAAGAACAGCAAATAAAATACGATAAGAACGCCCAATGACCACAAAAGCTGTAAAGCATTCGGAACATAGGCAAGTAAAAACAAATAAAAGAAAAGAGAGGAAAAAGAAGAAGACAGTTCGTGTTGCTGAGGGAGTTTCTTGCGCCGTTTCTTCTTCACAGCTACAACACGTTCCGAAGCGGTGGTAGCAGAAATTAACGATTCAAAAGATCTTGTAAAAGACTACTTGAATAAAGAATATTTTGATTTGATTTGATTTGAAATGAAAATTAGACTAAATCCCGATAAAATACGCAAAAAAATGTTCGGCCGGGTGCAGATAGCTTTTGAATCCAGTCCACTTCAACAACATATTCTTTCGGGTACTAACTGTTTTATATTCAAACTTAATTTGACCGCCTTCGACTATATTGCTTTTCCCGTCCCGTCCTGTCCCATCTCATTCTGTCCCATGACGAGAAGTATGCAATCCTGTTCTCTGCTATCCCGTGTCAGCCATTCGAATTTGAAAGCGTAGCTAATATTAATATTTGAATTGAATTCCTGACTCATCCCACGGGAACACTACATTTTTTCGGGATAAAAAGTAGTTTACGTCCGTCTCCATGGTCCAATATATCTCTATGTCAAATTTCATCAAAATCGGTTCAACCGTTTTAGCGTCAAATCGGAACATACATACACATTTTCATATATACAATATTAGTAGGGATAGATTCATTAAAACTATATTGTAGGTTTATGAATGGTGCCCATCATCAGCTGCTTAAACCTAATAAAAATATTCGAAATGTAAGTCTAATAATTATCTAATGATAAGTGATAACAAAGATAAAACATTCTAAATTACTTCAATGAAAATCCTTGAGTTGTAATCTAACACAGATTTACTCAATTATCAGTGAAAAAATATACCGTGGGAATTACCGGAATGTGACCTTTAAGACTAGCCTTTTGTGTGGGTATAATGCCCATATTGGGTCTAGAAAATACTTCCTTAATCGATACATACCGGGTATATCAAGACTGCAACCAAAAACGAAGCCGGGTGGTAGTTTTAGTGGTTACAGACACAATGCAAATAAAAAATTCGCAAAATAGGCGACAGATTTTTGTTTTGCAATTTCGTTTTGTTTGTTCTTAAATACATAGTTATTGCGAAAATAGTAATTTAAACCCTAACGTACCATGGCGTCTTATAAAATATAAAGGTGTAAATCATTATTTTAGGAAAACTATGTAGATATCACCCAAATACGACGATAAGTAAAAAAATACTAAAAAGAAGTTGACGATTTTTTTTTGTGAAATTTTTAGTTGCATTGTGTCTGAAGTCACTAATACTACCACCTGGCTTCGTTTTCGGTCGCAGTCTTGATATACCCTGTATAATAAATTTGTATCAGATCGATGTCTGTACATGGAAGATAAATGAGAAAACTAATACGAGGGGTCTCTATTAATGTAATAGAACCCAAAACAATGATTTTTAGAACTTTGTCTGTTTGTCGGTTTGTCAGTATGTCTGTTTGTCTATGCGGTTATGCGCTATGAACTCAAAAACGGCATAACGAATTTTGATGAAATTTGGTATGGAGGTACCTGACACCTTGAATTAACACTTCTAGGCTATATTTGATAGAGATATAGTGCAGACAAAGTGCACACGAAGCGCCACTAACCGCAAAAAGTGGCGAAGCCGCTGTAGCGCTACAAACATCGAAGAGAGGACGGGTGACGTAGGCAACTTTCCATGAACCACCATCGCGGCAACTTCGACCACTCTGATAAGAATGCTCGACTGAGAAGATATTCCATAGTCATTTGTTTAATAATATAAAATCATTAGGCTGTCCAGCTTCCACACCCGCACTCCTGTAAGCCAGGATCAAACGCACATATTTTAATGACAACAAGCACTGAATCTCATCGAGCTTTCGGGAAAGTCTGAATTGTCGGTAATCCGCAGCGAAATTAAAAATAGTAGGTAAAACGATGATTGTTTGAATTGTCTGTAATCCGCAACAAAATTTAAAAAAGTAGGTAAAATGATTACGTGAGGATCGAAAAAAAAAATTAATGTAAGTATATTTAATATTGTGTAACAAAATGTAAAATACGATAATAGCTTACATTAATATGTAACGCTTCTGTGCCGCACCTGAGCTATAAAAATACCATTGTAAGTCACATTATTAATTATATTTTAAATCCGGCTAGAGATTATATAATTATAATAAACATACTAATATAAACACAAATAATACAACATTATTACAATATAGAAGTTTTATCGTGGAATAGGACACAGCCAATTTGATGCAATCTTCCATGAATTTCAATCTATATGTTTTGATATTGACAGCCTCTGTGGCGCAGTTGGTTGAACGCTGGCTGTAAAACAAGAGGTTGCGGGTTCGATCCCCGCACCGAGACAAATATTTGTGTAATCCACACGTATTTTTTTCGGGTCTGGGTGTTTGTGAGATCGAAAGTCTTCTGATAACCACGACAAAAGACTAGATCTTAGTGTGGGGTCAGGACTATGTATATGTCCTAACCCCACATTAAAATCAATTAAGTCTTGTGTCGTGGGTATCAGGAACTACGAGAGACTTTTCAGTCTCACAAACACCCAGACCCGAAACAAATATTTAATAAGTGTCAATTTATTTATTTATATTACTGGAACGAAATAACTGCAATTACAGCTTAGTCACTGTAGTGCAATCGACATAGAGTATTCAAATGAGAGACGATTATAATCTATCGCCGATTGAAATTATTACGCCGGCCTGCAACCATATATACAAAGGCGTAAACACACGACTCACGGTATATAACGAGTTTTCCACATTCATATGTCCCATAGAACTTGCTTGAACTCAAACCTTACCCGAACCTTTTAACTCAAGAACATCACAAAATCGACTTTGGAGCATACAAGGAAAATAAGGATCAAACTCGCTATCAATTCGTATGAATAGGTATTCAAGATCACGGACTTGGGACATACATGCGTACCTTGAACCCTGAACAAACAGATGACTGTGCATCAATGCAAGTGCTGAAAAAATCCTACATTATAACATCACGCTTGTATTCCTGATGGGATAGGCACGAGAACCATACATAAACAACATAAAAAAACATGAATACTCTATGTGAAAATGGTCTGTGCCTTATGCCTTACGGTATATGCCTTATTTAAAATAAATAAAATGATTAAATATACATTTTTTATACTATCTTAAAAAGTGACTGCATTGCATCTGTTCGTAAGTAACGTGCAATCCCAATAAAGTATCCATGAAAGAGAGATAGATAAGACCTCTGTCATATGCATGTTTTCCCGCTATATTTTCTTTCGTCTAAGTGACTCGAAGAAGTCACTCGTGAAGTTGCGTGCCCTGAGATTTGAGCTCACGACCGTCCAGGCATCCATCATGAACTTTTAATTAAAATAATATACATTATACATGATATTACCGCACACTAAGATCGAGTCTTGTGGCGTGTATCAGAAACTACGAGAGATTTTTCGCTCTCACAAACACCCAGACCCGAAAGCAATACTTGTGGTTCACACATTTGTCTCGGTGCGGGGATCGAACCCGCAACCTTTCACAAAAGGCGTCTAATCAACTAGACGTAGGCTGTCTTGTCTAAACTTGTGTTTTGCATGAGCCAAACAAATGACTAAATTGCTTAACGGTAAACGATTACCTCCGCATATGAGTATACAACGCGTGAATCGTAAACGCATTGCCGTTTTGAAATAGTGGGGGTAGGGGAAGAAAGAGGGACCGCAGGATGAAAAGGAATAGGTAAGCCGTTTCTTGTTTCCCAGATATGTGCGATAAAAAGACAGCCTCCGTGGCGCAGTTGGTTAGCCGCCGGCTGTGAAACGAGAGGCCGTGGGTTCGTTCCCCGCAACGTGACAAATGTTTGTGTGATCCAAAGGCATTTGTTTCGGGTCTGGGTGTTTGTGAGGCCGAAAGTCTCTCGTAGTTCCTGATACCGACGACACAAGACTCGATGTTAGTGTGAGGTCAGGACTATGTATGACACTGTTGGGTGTATTTATTAATTTACAAAAAGCAATAACGTAGTTATTTTTATAATTTTCATTGATTCCTACTGATTGTTATAATATTAATAGTAAGTAAATATTTCGGCTGCCGTATGGGTACTCGTTTATCCTAGGAAAGTCATTCTAAGTATTTCAAAAGTGTGAGTCACTTAATTTAACAATATCTAACTATTTCATCGATTGGAAGTGATTTTTATTGATCAAAGTTCATGTTTTCACCTCCCATATTAAAGGAATGTCGTAAGTATTTCAATAATTTACAATCTCAGTTATACAGATGTTTTGTAAGATTGTCTACATTCTTCACGGTACAGATACGGTGGACTTCCAAGGCGTGGGCAGGCAGTCCCAGCTGTGGGCCGATCAATTCTATATACATGAACTATTACAACACCGACCGTGTCACGCTTGGGCAATAGTTGAATGACTCAATATCTATAAATAAATAACCACATTCAAATATCAATTCTATCTCATGCAAATAAGGCTAAAATTCTATTGCATATTAATTTCCGATCGCCAGTACGCACGTATAAGTATTGTGTTTGATAACTGTAGAATTTGCATTTATTCTAAATTGGATTTTATTGCACTGAGTTAAGGTTTGTAATTGAGTGATGGATACTTTATGGTATTTAACAATGCATCGTTTTTTGTATAGAAATAGCTCGGAAGGAAACAAAGTTTGTACAAACTGATTTATTTTGAAGTTTTTTAATTTATTCACGACTTGTGTGGCAGAGCGGGCAAGTTGTATATCATGAATTCCCTTCATGCATCACACGTCCATACCAGAAATATGTTAGGTAATAAAAGAATATTTTAACAAAGTCTTGATGAAAGATAAAAATATTGGGTTTTACTAAAAACTAGACTGAATTTGCCCTTAATTGCTTTAAAATTGAGTATTGATTAAGAAGTTTTGATGAAGAAAGTCCACTGTCCAGCACTCTGGCCTAGCGCGGGTTGACAGACTTCACGTAACATAGAAATTCTTACAATTCGCTATGGTATGCAGGTTTCCTCACGATGTTCCTTCACCTTCATAATGCGCGGTGATTGACTATCAATACAATATACACAACGGGTTTTTTTTTTATTTGAGATGATTGGCGAGACGAGCATGCCATTCGCCCGATAGTAAGCGATACTACCGCTCTTGGACAGTAGCGTTTTGCTATCAAACAACTCCATGAATTACAAGACATTGCTTGGCATTCCACCGCGCTTGCCTGAGACATAAGATGTTAAGTCGCATGATGTCCAGTAATTACTCTGGCTACAATGCCCTTCAAACCAGAACACAACAGTGCATTTACACTGCTGTTTGTCGGGTGAAATAGACATTGCGGTGGTATCTATCCAGGCGGCCTCTCACATATGAGAGACCTACCACCGGTAATAGCATAATTAGTCTCGATTGTAGAGGAGGCCCGTGCCCTGCAGTGGGACGTATCTGGGCTGATACAGACATACATGCATGATTCCGACAAGTAAAAATTAAAAGGTGTGCCGTCGGATTCGAACGCGCTACCAGCATATCATCAGCCTTCTGGTTTGATGCCAACAGGCCACATACATAATCCTGCGATACAAATTGTAAATGTTTTCTCTAACTGTTTTGTAATAAACATGACAATCAGCATTGGGCGCGTGACGGACATCAACACTGCGCTTTCGTACTTTCACTGGCTTTGTTGCGCATCATTTTCTACTCCATACTATAGTGAGTGTTAACAAGAGCATCATATAATAATAAATAAATACACCCAACATTCACATACATAGTCGTGACCCCACACTGTGAGTCTTGTGTCGAGGGCACCAGAAGGCAGAAACTAACTGTCCTGCCTTTCAGACAAGGTCTGACCACACCGCTACGAAGGCGTTCAAATAAATAAACGTCATCAATATTTTCTCGGCACATTTTGTAACAAGTAACAACGCGTAAGGGCAAGGCATTTGAGAGAAATCCGCGAAGCATTCGCGGTTCGTGTGACTCTAAAAACATTTCCTGCGATTAGCACGAGAAGAACCTGGTGATGTGACGCGATAATCGTACATATCCTGGGAAATTGCGGACATTTACACCAGAAAGAAATTAAATTTGTCGTGAGCTGCCGCAAAATCAAAGCTTTAAATAGTGTACCGTGGCTAGGGAAAAATATTGCACATTAAAGTGAAAAGTTCTAAATTCGATATAGTAATAAATGCCAATACTCGAACACGTTAAAAGAAAAGTAATCGCGAGGTAACCGTAGAGATCTCAATAAGAATTTCAAAGATGAGTGAAATATACCAGAACTTTATTGTATATTTTCGGGTCTCGGTGTTTGTGAGAAAGAAAAGTCTCTCGTAGTTTCTGATACCCACGACACAAGACTTTATGGCTCTTAGTGTTGGGTCGGGACTATGTATGTGATTGCTGGGTGTATTTATTTTTAATTTCTGATGAGTTTTGCTCCTGTTTGTAGTCATGCGTGACGCTAGCCGTAAGGTGAAAGACTTGCATGCCTCGTCGCTTAGAAAACTCAGCTCTAAAGATTTCGATCCTATACTGCCCACCGTGCGTCATGTAAGTTGAGGGTGGCGAGCTGACCGCCCAATTCGCAACGCCGAGCGACCACTTGACACTGGAGAAATGCCGATATTATTAGCCCATTAGAAATTCGTTGTTGTTTTAGAACAAGCTATGTTTTTGCACGCGGGACTGCCCTCTTTTATATTGTAGTAAATCCACATCGGATTGAAGCACAAACGGTCTTATTTATAGACAGTTTATAAACCTATTTTACTTATAGAATGTTATGTCTTCTTTGCTCAAACTGAATTGAAAAGTCGTTCGAAAAGGAAAAAATATATAACTAAGAGATTTAAAAACTGTCTGTGAACAAGGCCGAAAGTAGTTAAAACACATTAAGATTTTTTAATATTTACATAGTATTTTCTTGATAAAGTATCTACAATGCCCCTGAGTGTAGTCCAGTGCAATCGAAATTGACTATCCAATCATGACATATTGTCGTCATGTGCTTGTCATCACAATTATAGATCTGTTTATTCACATCTGTTTTCTATGAGGCCGGTATCTTGCCGTTCGAGCCGAACATTCCTACTGGAGCCCAAGGTAATCCAACATATTTTTCCGTACGGGGATCGATTATGCTATTTTTAATTTCACAACTAGTGGAGCCAACATCTTTTTCTCTCCCTCTCTAGGTACAGGAACACCTAGGCTAAATCTAGGCCTTTTTTTTATTCGCGGGGTAAATCCCTTTACGGACCATCCCCCAGAAGGGGCGAGGGTGTGTCGGACTCACCGGCGCCTTCC
Source organism: Deilephila elpenor (assembly GCA_949752805.1). Lineage (NCBI taxonomy): Eukaryota > Metazoa > Arthropoda > Insecta > Lepidoptera > Sphingidae > Deilephila > Deilephila elpenor. The sequence goes on from OX457118.1 coordinate 1,088,023, forward strand.
GACCCAGCGAGATGGGAAGTCTAGGCCTCACCCAAGAATAGCGACTTGCAAGAAGTGACTAATAACGTAGTTTTTTGCGGACGTTTCACTAGTCAATACAAAGTTTTAACAATTTTGTGCTACAAATGCTTCAATGAGATAGCATTAGGAAGCTAGACAGAAGGGCAAACACAATCGTTCGATGTAGACAGTGATAGAGCGACGGGTGAGGCGCGAATCAAGTGTTCCGGTGCTAGATTGCTTCTTGACATTGTTTATAAGATTTTTCTTCTGGTTCAAGATGCGTTTGCGTTCATAGATAATGCTGGGGATAAATGGGGACAGAATTTCCGAATGATTTTGAGCACTTTCACTGTATCTCCACGTGATTCTTTGTTAGGGAAAATGATACCTATGTGAGAGATTTTTCAAATATTATGGTTGAACTCTTTTATATTACAAAGGTCTGACAAACGAGCAAACGGCTGATATGGTAAATGAAAGTCGCCCCTGAAGATTTCCGATAATTAAAATAAATAAATACACCCAACAGTCACATACATAGTCCTGACCCCACACTAAGATCGGGTCTTGTGTCGTGGGCATCAGGAACTACGAGAGACTTTCCGGTCTCACAAACACCCAGACCCGAAACAAATACCTGTGTTTCACACAAATATTTGTAACGCGTTGGGTGGATCGAACACGTAAATAAAATTGAATTAAAGGCACTTTGCCAGCCGCCCAAAATATGTGGGAGAAGGAAACAAAATAGTAGGAAAAGGAAAGATCATCTGGCAATGTTACTAAAGTCGGATTTTGACTGCAGTAACTAGTACAACCCCAGTCGAAGCCAGCGGTCTATTTGGTATTAGCCCATATATTATGTCCCTCTGTAGGGCCCGGACCTCGTCTACAGTGGATTGTACGATTAAGAGAGGTTAGGCCACCCCGCTGGCCTAGTGTGGGTCAGCGTACTGTACCACAGAAATTCTTACAAATCGCTATGGTATGCAGGTTTCATCGCGATTTTTTCTATCACCGTTATTATTTATCTTCAGAGGTACATTATTTCAAGATAACTACAGTGTTGAGCATGGCTCTATCGCTAAAAGCCTTAGCCCAATATCCTATCTCCCGTTCTGTCATGGATGAAAATAAACGAAATATGTTCTACCCATACTTGTTTTTTTTTTTCTGAATTCGCTACAAATTAAAGAAAGTATTACTTTATTCTCATGCTAAGCTAGCAAGTACGAAACAACGCCTACCCCGTATAAAAATAGACACAATGTATCAACAATTTTATTGGCTCAAACACATGTTCTGCAAATAAGGATTAGCATACCTGCGCCATTCGATATTATACTAGAAACAACATCTGTATATCTGTATGGAGGTAATAAAACGTGCGACAGGTGGAGTGTTACCGCACATGTATGTTACGTTGACAGCTTTTACCTCAGTAGTAATGAGAGGTCTGTGGATATGTTGTTCGAGGCTATTTAGTATCAACCCATAGGATACAATAAATAGAATCAGGACAGCGATGTTGAGTCCACATCTCCGTCATTTCTCTACCACCTGGTTCACAATGCTGTTTCCGCCATAGAAGAGCGGGCAAGAAATTCTTGCGTTGCTCTTTTCAAAAAAGTTTACAATACAGTGATTATACACGAGTCGCAGCTTGGTTTAATTCCGAGCAGTTCATAAATGATTTATAATAATCAATTGAATGATAATATTGGTCAAGTTATTTTGTACGGCTTGACTTAAGTAAAGTTGCCCAGAACGCAGAAACGGCATACTTCTGGTACTATTACGGTCTAATAATTTAATAGAAGTTGGAAATATTTTTCATCTCTTGGAATCTCTCTGTAATACGATGTAACTTGTAACCGTGGTGTTGCTATATTAAAGTGCGTAGTACTTATCGGATTAAACAATGTTACGGCTCAGTTTTTAAGTAAGTTCTTCGCACGTAGATCCAACTTTAAAACGACATAAACTTGTTAGTTTAAGGATTAACTTCGCATGTTTTATAATGATAGTGAGGTGTGGTAATATTAAATTGCTATTTGCTTTTTGTATATGTTTTATATATTTGTCGATCAATTAGCGTAGCGGTTAAACATCTGTGTAAAGCCCTGGTCTGCCGAACGGTACGCGCGGCAATACGTTGCGTGCAATGCGGTGTCAGACTCGGTTTTGTATGAAAAACGTCATAATTTGTCTTTTGTTTTGGAGCGGTAAGCGTCAGCCAGCCGCAATGATGAAGGGTCAACTCATTGATGATATTTTGGTCTTGATAGAACTGACAGCGGTTTGCGGTGCTGGACGCAGACTTATATGAAAATACACCGCACAGCCAGACGTCATTCTCGTCAAATCGCCGCCGCATGCGACATTGCGGAATGGATTTATTTGTCGATAATTTTACAGTAATAATAGCAGGAACCCCTGTGTTTTATATCAAGATAGAAATAAAACATTAACGAATGATAATAAAAGGAAAAAAATCTCCGATGGTAGTGACCATTTTTTTTTTTTCATATAAGCATCAAAATGCAACCGCAATGCATCTGATGTATTACAATTTTAAATCCAATTACAATATCCACCAGCAAGAAATAATCAGCTTCTGCCGTCAAACACTATTATACTAGCCTGCTCGAAAGCATATTTAAGTAGGCTGAACCTGAAACGCGTAATATTTCCATTTCATTTACGAGTTTACCACCTTCGTGTACGGTGGTCGGAGCAATTACGAAAATATCACTAGTTCATCCGATGAGCGTATTATAATAATACATTACAGTTGAATACTGTGCAAATAGCCTCTCGTGTTGCTATTGGCAAATGGATCAATCTAGGAATTATTTCAGTACTTTCCGCTCAATGTTTCTTAAATTTTTCCGTACATATTATAAAAAAGCTAATTCACAGCTTATACCATACGTCCCTTGTTAATATTAGTCCGTGTTGCTTTACATCTAGCTTCTCCAGCCAATATTTTTCAATATTTAGTACCTTTTTGATAAAGCTGCGGATTTCAACAAGTTAATGTGCTGAGATCTATGACATCTTCTACTGTGCTGGAGGTTGTGTAGATATATATACCTACTACCTACCTATACCTACGTATATTATTTGAGCTCCGTATTGTGAATTAAGATAAAAATTACAATTAAATGATTATTGTAAAAAGTGTCCATCAGTATTGATCCAGGTTTTGCTTGTGATCATTTATAACAAAATAATTTATTTTTATAATGATAATACAATTTGTTTTTATGAAATTACGGTACAATTGGCGATAATTTAAGAGTAGGTATCTATACAAGTCCAGTGAAATATAACTTGATCAAACAATAGGTTTATTAGCAGAAAAAAATAAAATAATATAGTTAATAACACGCGAATTTACATGAGAAAATATAAACTAATTATGTCACGTATCAATATTTGAGAAAATGGTCTTATGTGCCTTTTTACCGACTTCGTTTAGAATGACGCACAAACAATTTTTTAATAAAATTCTATATATTTTGAACTCAAATAATTATTATCCGTTGTCATGGAGACCCGTGAAGACTTCAATGCAAAATTGTCAATATAACATTTGTTGTCAAGTTTCGGCTCTCCCATTGGTCAACGGATTTACGCACAGAGTGAAACCTATCTGTGCAACCTCCTTAGTTGCTTGAACTGCGTTGCTTGCCGCAGTGCCGCACATACCGTTCGTCAGACCAGGGCTTTATAGGGCTGGTGGTTGGGGTTCGATTCCGACATGAATAAATATGGAAAAGGTAGAGTCTTGCTGTAAGTCGTTAAATATAATAAATTGTAATACTAGAAAATATTAATTACAAAGAGTAATTGAAATAAAGTAAGTAAAATATTAATTATGTTAAACGGTTTTATAAAAATAATGAAAATAATAATGTAGATAATGTACTAAAAGCTAAAAAATAGTTTGGAAGGTAGTAGTCATCACACCACTGTCCTCATCAATGTACGGCATTGATCATCCAAAAAATAATCAAATCGGTGGGCGTAGCGTACCCTGCGTAAATATGTAAATACTGCGCGCAACGATTCGACATCGCAGGTTCGATCCTCGTAGTGAGAGAATTTTTTGTGTGAACCACAAGTATTTGTTTCCGGTCTGGGTGTTTGTGAGACCGAGAAGTCTCTCGTAGTTCCTGATACCCACGCACAAGACTCTATGTGGGGTCAGGACTATGTATGTGACTGTTGGGTGTATTAATTTTATTTACTTATAAATACTGCCTCGGTGGCGTAGTTGTATTACGGTACGGTTACAAAGCTGAGGTCTCGGGTTCGAGTCCCGGGTCGGGCAAAGTGATATTGGATTTTTCTATTCATTATCAGCCCGGAGTCAGGAATTTGTGCCCGATATGGCGATAGGCTCGCCCCCTATCACATCATGGGACGAAACATACAAGGCGAAATGTGGGTGTCCTGGTGGCGCCTCTGCCTACCCCTTCGGGGATAAAGGCGTGAGTTTATGTATGTATGTATGTACTTATAAATAATATTTCGAGTCCGCCCCGTGACCACGAAAGCTGGAGAGCAATCGAAACGTCGGGAAGTAGAAAAATGTAAAAATTAAACCAAATCGCGATAAAATTAGTTTTATTTTAATATTTAGATTTTTCAAACATCAATACGATTGCTTTCTAGTCAATTACAGTGTTGTGAAAAGTGCGAGTGTTGTAATTATGACGTGAACTTGATATGTCACGTTCAGTAATAATGTTGAGCACTTATTTACCAATGCATGCGTCTTTCTATTTAAAATATTTACATTCAATAAAAACTTCATATAATTTTGTATAATGACGGACTTTTCCTCATTTAGTGTCTTTAATTTCATTAAGATAAATCAATATACACACCAAGTATTTGAACATTAAAAAATTTGAACGTGTGATGCGGCAAACTTTTATAACTTTATTTTTATAAAAATAAATAATTGTGTGATCCAACATTTGTTTCATTTATAGAATAGAATAGAATAGAATAATCTTTATTTGTTCATTTATTTTGGATCATTACTTAATGAGACTTAACATCTTATGTTTCAGGATGGCGAGCGCGGATGGAAAGCGAAGCATTGCTTTGTTATTCATACTGTTGTTTGGTTTTGCTACTGTCCATGAGCGGTCGTATCCTTATCATCAGGCGATCGGCATGCTCGTCTTGCCATTCACCGCAATAAAACAATAATAATAATATGGAATAAGGACTATGAATATAACTGTTACTTTTTAAATTTACTAAGCACGAAGACAATATATTTTTATATTGCTCCGCCAGAAACATTTTGTTATTGAAAGGAGAAAGTCCGTAAAACTTTTTAAAACTATTTATTGCGCCAACTGTTAGAAAGACATTTACAATTTTATTAAGCCGTTAAAAATGCTGTAACATTGATAAACAACATCTGGCCTCCAAACGGAGTAAAGTGTTAACATTGAAAAAAAAGCACAATAATTGATTTTTATTTGACTAAGGAGGGCTCAATTTTTCAGTGTGTGAAAACTATCCATAATATTAAATATACTAATAAAAAATGTACAATAGCCTATTTATAAGTAGACCGGACTAACTGGTGAAGCCCAAGGCACACCACTTTAACTTCGAATTTAACTTTGTATTTTTATAAAACATTATTTTAACAGTTAAGGTGAGAAAACATTGGTCCCTTTTATTGCTCTACAAAATTTTTTGAACAAAATTGAAATATTTGTCACGAGATCTTTTGAGCCTTTTATTAATAAATTAATTCTAGTATCGCTTCGATGTTGTAGCTGTCAAGAAGAAACCAAACCAGAAACTCATTCAATAACACAAAAAAAAACTTTATCATGTTTTTTTACGCTATTATGAATGTATCTATTTGAATTCTGCCAAACCGCAATAATCTTGCTGGACTTACTTAACCCAAAAGGGTTGATAAAACGCCCATCATCCATCATTACACGTCCATAAACGACAATATCTATTGTGGAGACGTTCCGAGGCAATCTCCAGCTATCCCGTATTTAAGGATGGCTTTTAACATTCCCGGCCTATCAGGGATTTACGTACGAGCTGCGCCAGACGCCTGATAAGGGGGCTTTGATGACCCGACCACGGGGACGGAGTGGAGGCTCCCAGGGGATATACGAGTTACATCACTTTTACGGGGTGCAGTTGGTTAAGATCTGGAAGTGAAATAATAAGGCAATACTTGAAGTGAAATAAATGTTTGTAGCACTTAATATTTGTTTCGGGTGTGGTTTTTTGCTACCAGAAAGACATAAAAATGTTAGCCACGACATGTCGCGTATGGTGGGGGTTCGGGACTATGGGAAACTTGGCAATTTTTTTACTTAGAGACTTCGATCAAATATATACTTGATACAGGGTCAGGAACAAAATCACATGCCAAAAATGGCCGAGATTTTAACATTTGTATTTCGAACTATGAGATGTAGAAAAAAGTATTTTAATATGTATAACTTTAGGTAACAATAAACTTTAATAATTTGCTATAAGATTTATTATGACTTACAATATACATGCAATTATGATTTTTTGACAATTTTGAAAGGCGCATTGCGGCATATTTACGCGTTGCCGTTGGTGATGATTGAAGCATACTAAAATGAAATAGAGCCACACTGACTTTGTAGCTCTATTTTTCGGGCCGTTTTTGAAGTGCTCACCCGACATCTAGTATATATTTGATCGAAGCTTAGAGATCTGTACCCATAGTCCAATATGTACTCATTTGTCAGTACATTTTTAAGGGCTTTATCTTTGAAAAATAAAATAGCATATATTGTGTAAATATCTTGTCCATAATTGTATTATAATAATTATTTTTTTGTTAATATAATTGTTCAATTATTCCATCAAATTCTAACAAGGCCGACATAATATTTTTTTCTATTTATGAAAATTATTATGTCGGCCTAAGCACGGGGCATCTAAATCCGCCCCCAGCTTCATACTGATAAGGCCCGGGGTAGTCTCGGCTCCGGCGCGATAAGCCTCGTCAATCACACCACTTGGCTTATATTCGACAACATGGCGTGTCAACTGAAACATTGTTGATGCCTCGTACGTCATCCTGATTAATTAGATTTAAAAATGTCATAAAAATCTTCAAGGTTAAAGTGGTAGAGCCACATTTCAGTAGAAATATGTGGAGATATTATTACTACGGCTGTACCACCAAAATCTCCATTTATTGACAAAATACTTAAAATAGTGATATTTTATAGAATGTAAATTAATGAAAAAATGGCTCGTTTGTATTATAACTACAGAATTTGTCAATTCCCGAAAAAATGCCCATATTTATATTAATAAGGTACCCTACTATATCTTTTATCTTTCCTAAGGTGGATTTCGTGCAAAATAATATTCTTTGTTTATATTTTATAATTCTACAACTAACGATAAGCTTAATAGAAAATTATCCAATCCAAAGATTACATTTATTGAACATAATTCAAGTCATAAACTAATAATAATAAATGAATAATTAAATCCTCTGGAACTAGACCCTGGTGTTGTTAATTTCATTTAGGGCCATAGAACATATCAATCGATCTGCAGCCGGATGCGTGAATGCCGTTCCACCGGCAGATAACCGCACAAATGTTTACGATACAGACAGGTGTTAAAAACATTTGGCGAAGAAATTGTGCTTTTTTATTTAGGCTTGTTTATGAATGCAAGTGTGTGTTCCAGGGTCCATTTGTGTCGATCCAGTTTCGAATAGATCGCCATAATAGAGGTAAATCGAGTTGTAAATACTACGGGCCTTGCGGAAGACCAGCGTTGGTTTTATTACCCGCACTAGGCCAGCGTGGTGGGCTGTGTGGCCTAAGCACTCTCAATCGATTGTCTCGATTGTAGAGTAGGCCCGTGCCTAGCAGTAGAACGTATATGGGCTGATATAACATGCTGGGCATAAGTCGTTTGGTGACAAGCAAAGTTTATACAATGGGCAAACGAGCAAACAGGTCACCTGGTAAGTGATCCCTGCCGCCCATGAACATCCACAACGCTGGATCATGAAAATGTGTCCAGACCATCAAATCAGCAGAGGGTCAGGAAGGACAAAAGTTGGGAAAAGGTAGGGAGTATGCCTTTTCAACATTTTATAATGTTTAAAGGCGTCAATGTTTTTGAACCAAAAGTTTGCGATCTCTGATTTTAGTAATTCCTTCATCGCATTTTATGACGAACAGTAAACCGTTTTGAACAGGAATACAGAAAGTAGAAAACAATGACTTCTTTAAACATTAAATATCTGACTCTGTACGGGAATCGAACCCACGGTTTCATATGTCATAACAGATTTCTAGCCTACTGCGCCATAAACAGTACCAAAAATATTTTCTTTTATTTTTCTCGACATGGGAGTCGAATTCATGACCACTCGTTAAATTACCCTTCATGGGAAATAACTTCAACCCTTATGAGGCACTCTCCACCCTCCTTCACTTCCGCTTGATCAAGGAACCCTAGCTTTCTCACAACAACCATTCGTACGGAACCTTATTCCTTGAATAATCTTATACAATTTAGGGACAAAACTGGCATTGTAATATACATCTTATGTACATGCAATAGAGACTATTGTTGCTTGTCAACCATTTGATTATATTGATAAAATAATTATTGAAGGATTTTGGACTTCATTTCGTTTACCATAAGGTGTAAAATGAAGCGTGTGTGATAGTAAGTAAATTAATAAAATAATTATAGCCATTAAGATGGGACACCTTCCCCTATAAAACGTAATGGGTCAAAACAAGAGGTGCAGGGTTCAATTCCCTCTGTACATTTTTATACTTATCTATTACATGTCGTAAAGTGTTCGTTAGGGCCTTTTTAGTGTTATTCGACAATTAGAGTTGTAATGAAACAATGTGCTGTAATCATTAAAGCGAATGTCTCATTAGCTTTTTAATTAGGAGGATGGTAAATAGTTGACATGGGTTTGATTTCCTGGTTAGTACTGATTGTGATTTCTGGGTATAAACAGGCCGATATAAATTTTTCTATAATGATAAAATGGTTGCCTCGGTAGCGTAGTTGTACTCGTATTAAAGTATGATTAAAAAACTGAGGTCTCGGGTTCGAATTCCGGGTCGGGCAAAGTGATATTGGGTTTTTCTATTTATTATCAGCCCTCGGTCATGAATTTGTGCCCGATATGGCGATAGGCTCGCCCCCATCACATGGCGGGACGGAGCATACAAGGCGAAATTTGGGTGTCCTGGTAGCATCTCCGCTACCCCTTCTGGGGAAAAGGCGTGAGTTTATGTTATGTAATTATAAAGAGATATATTGCTCGTCAAAACTTTTGATGGTAGCATACCCTACCGGCTACCACCAAAAGTCTTAGATCCGTTTCCGTCCGGAAGGATTAAGGATCTGTCGTAGTCACTCAATTACTGAGCATTGAGAGACAACCCGCACTAGGCCAGCTTGGTGGACTATATCTAACCCATCTCAATCGTATTCTCGATTGCAGAGGAGTCCCGTGCCCTGCAGTGGGACATACCGGGACATATCAAGACTGCGAACGAAAACGAAACAAGGGGTAGTCTTAGTGGTTACATACACAATGCAACTAAAAATTTCGCATAAAAATATTTATTTTTGCATTTATTAAAAAATCATCGTGTTTGTGTGGTGAAAATAGTAATTTTAACCCTTCCGTACCATTGCTTCTTTAAAAATAAAACGGAGTACATTATTATTTTAGGAAAACTATGTATTTATCAACCAAATACGACGATCAGTAAAAAAGTACATAAAAAATGACTTTTTGTTGCGATTTTTTTAGGTGCATTGTGTCTGAAGTCACTAATACTATCACTTGGCTTCATTTTCGGTCGCAGTCTTGATATACTATGGATTGATATAGACACAGAAGAGACCTAATGTTACGTACATTGCAGTGCCGTACAGTATTTAATATTAATAAGTTTTTAATGTTGTTGTTTATAGTCAAGCCAGCGATCTGCTCGTCTCGCCATTCCCGGTAATAAAAATGACCTACTTAATTTCAGCTTATCGCTTCGTTGCCCTAAATTAGCAAGAAAGTATAAAAATAATTATTAATTATTAAAAACTGATATTCTTATCGTTACGTCATTCTGATAACAGTTCTAAGCGTATAAATTATATAAAATAATTCTCAATTTCGTTACTACTGACAGTTGCGTTGGTGGTGTAATGGTCAGCATAGTTGCCTTCCAAGCAGTTGATCCGGGTTCGATTCCCGGCCAACGCACACTTTTTGCAATTTTATATATTTTGATTAAGTTTACGATTAAGGAAAAAAAAACATTTGGAAGAACAGGAAAATGTATTCTGAGAAATTAAACTTCTTGAATGCCGTTAGCTGGTGATCTAATAGTGACGAGTGATGTCGTTTATATGCTAATGAAGCGCGACAGACGGTGCGTCGCCATGTATAATTTACCTAGCATACCAAATAGATGGAATGTAATTCGGTTACATCATCAAATGGTAATCAATTCGTATCCCAAAAGTAATAAACTATTCGTACAAGTCGCTGAATGCAGGTCGCTCTCGACAGATACTTTCGGAAAACTTTGGAAATAATTCAGGATACTTTGAACAAAATAAATACATGAAATTAGCTAAGCAGTAAAGAGTCTAGTTTGTCGAAATTACTCGATTTATTTTAACGTTACAATTCAAGACATACAGCTCAGACTTTTCAAGGATATATGCGTAGTCTTAGTTACTTATCATCATCATCATCATCATCATCATCATCATCATCATCATCATCATCATCAGCCAGTTGCAGTCCACTGCTGAACATAGGCCTCTCTAGTTACTTATATTGACAGTGAAACATGACATCACGGATTGCATCCTCACAGGAGTCCTATAGCTTAAAAATCTCAATCGCCGTACCCAATATACTGCATCAGCTCATATACGTCTCACTGCAGGGCACTGGCCTATACAATCGAGAGTATGATTAAGGGGGGGTTAGGCCATATTCCACCACGCTGGCCTAATACTGCATACCCAGCAGATTTCATCATCAGAAATGAATAGACGCCAAGCAAAAAACATTTCGGTATTTTTAGTGGGCATAAATCAGCGACGCGTCAAGTTGTAAAACTTATCTGTAGTCACAAACTTGCGAATGGTCCGCGTATATTTTATGTGGGTCTCCCGTTACGCAGTAAACTTAAGCAATATTTGGATCCGACCTAATGTAGTTGAGAAAGTATAAAAATGCGATTGAGTTATAAACGCCTGAATAGATTTGGACAAACCAAGGGACCTCAAGACTACAAGTATGTTATTTGTTCATATATAAATACACCCAATAGTCCTGAACGCACACTAAGATAGAGTCTTGTATCGTGGGTATCAGAAACTACGAGAGACTTTTCGGGCTGACAAATACCCACACTCGAAACAATACCCGTTAATTTCAAATATATAGGTATTTGTCGTTGGTGCGAGGATCGAACCCTTGGACTCACGTTTCACAGCCGGCGTCCAACCAACTGCGCCAAGGCGGCTGTCATATTGTTATTATGATTAGTATGTTATATTGACATTTCACAGCTTTAGTGCAGAAATCCAGACTTGAGTTCCTATTAGTGTCTATTCTTATTTGATCACCTATTTTATTACGACCCTATTCATAAACAGTTTAAAAACCTATTTTAGTTATCGAATATTTTGTCTCTTTCGAATGACTTTTGAATTCATCTTGAGCGAAGAAGACAAAACCATTCGTTAACTAAACTAGGTTTTAATCTGTCTATGAATATGACCGTCGTGTTTAATACTTTACAGTGCTCTTAGATAGTAAACTAGTGAATGGAAGTCATAATGTACGAGTGTAAGCATGAACGCTGGTTTCCGCCGAGCGAGCGGTGTCGAGTGACAGAAGCGCCGCCACCACGCTCCGTAATCAGAAGCTTGTGAGAGAGGTCAGGTTAAGTTAATCCTTGCTTATTACTTTTTATTACACATGTAGTTTCAGTTTGTGTGATAGAGTGCGGGATAGCAATAGAATTTTGTGGTGTAAAAGAGAAAGAAATGCTAGGTTTGATCATGACGTAAAATTTCATAAACGGAGGTTATCTAAAGAGCTATACAGAGTCAATCTCATCGAACCTATCTATAACAGCCCACGTCAACTGCTGGGCATAGGCCTCCTCATTTGCACGCCACATGTTTCTATCCAGTGCCAAGCGAATCCACTGTTTTCCTGCGACTCTCACAATGTCATCTGACCTGGCAGGTGGTCTGCCTCTTAGCCACCATTCTGTCAGTGTCTTGGTCCATCTGCCGTCTAAGCGTCTAGCCAGATGCCCTGCCCAACTGCACTTCATCTTGGTGATGCGTACTCCCACGTCGACAACCTTCGCCATACCATCAACCATCGAACCTACGCCAGGGAAATTGTTGACACCCTGAACAATTGTTCCAGAACGCTACACACTTGCGTAGGCGTTATGAGGGGCTTTGCAACCATTCGGTATAGATTATTATCGACAATCACTACTGTCAGCATGTAGACATCCTACTGCAAGTACCTCCACTATAAACTATGTCAGTATGCGAACATAAAGCATTCAATACTAATTTCGGTCAATATCGCTCTGAAACGTGATCCAACACGCCGGTGTTGGACGCTTGTTGAAGCATGCAACAATTAATGTCCCTTCTAATTTATTTATCATTCTCTCCTTGAATAATAACGCTAGACTGAGCGACGCTGCAATTGAAGCGACGAAAGAATTTATAAACAACGTCCCACCAATTAAACTTTATGTGGACTAGTTTCAATTCGTTTCAACTCATCATAAATCCTTCAATCAGGGGATCGTTAATACACATTTAAATGTTGTAATCTTGATCAACGCTAAATCTTAAGTATGTTGTTTATTGGGGAGATTCGTGGTGTTAGATTACGGCTTGTATAAATAACCTAGTCGAGCTATAATTACATAAGTACGTGATTGTAATTTGTATCTAGTAAAGTCTAAGAGAGGTCCCATTAATGTTACCTACATTTTTCCGAGCTTATTTCTATCCCAAGATAGGAAGTGAATAAACTATTTACAATATATAAATAAATACACCCAACAGTCACATACATAGTTCTAACTCCACTCTAAGATCGAGTCTTGTGTCGCGGGTATCAGAAACTACGAGAGACTTTTCGGTCTCACAAACACCCAGACCCGAAACAAATACCAGTTGATCACACAAACATTTGTTTCGGTGCAGGGATCGAACCCGCGGCCTCTTGTTTCACAGCTGGCGTCTAACTAACTGCGCCACGGAGTCTGTCCAGTAAAATCAAGATCGCAACTGACGCCCGACTGTGTATTCAAATCACGAATCCAAATAATTGTATATTAAAAGGCTAGCTATTACTATTATAGGAACAACTAGGCGCAACTCGCCCGGCTCCATCGCTTACCGCTTAAAATACTAGTTTTCGAAGTATTCTAGCATAGAATTTTGGTTAGAGACCCAGCCTGGTAACATCTACAAGAAGTCTAGGCTACGCTGGAAGACTGAAGACCCCGACATACCCCTTCCAACCTCCCCCGAGACACCAAAAGAGGAGCTCAAAGCGATTTACTTTAAAAAAGAAGCTATAGGAAAGACACAACTGCTGGTCAACCTTGATAGTTCAATAAAAGCACTTAACGCTCCCATACATTAATTGTGGCACTGAGTCACAGTTTAACGAACCACTACAACAACTCGTTAAGTTGTTAGGACCACGCAATTGGCGCAATTAGGCCGCTGTGTCAATACGGGAATCCCTGCGATTGTGATCAGGAACTCCTCGTGAGTCAAGATGGTGGAACTAGACTAGCTGTTGGTTAATCATACCTGACGAATGAATACAATTCTCCAACTTTCTATTGTTTTTATCGCCTTTGTGACATGAACTTAAGGATCTTGAATAAAACTCCTGGTTAATACTTCTAGTATTAAAGGTATAGGATAATTAAATAAAATTGCGTAAGATTTCTAGATCAAATTTTTATATCGTACCACACAGCAAACGACAAAGACCACGGTTCTTATTTTAAACCAAAGTACATCGATGGTCAAAGACAATAGTACCTTAGATTGAAACCTTTACATTTATATTTCTTCAATAAGAAGTGGTAAGGCGACATCATAGTTACCTTCGACTTCAGTAGTAAAAGAACGAATCGACAAAATAATTTTCACTGTCAAATGGCGACAACCGACGTAAGGCAACGGTTTTGCTCTCGAGATTCGTTCGTAGATTGCTGGAAGCCAGTATATGTTTCGTCTTCCCGTACTATTCCCTTCCATTTTGTGAGGACAGCAACACATCTACGACACAAATATTGTAGATGTTTATTTCATTTTCTCTGAAAACGCCACAGCCAATATAAATGCAGAAACCACTTAAATGAATAATAATTTGACTAGTGTCACATACCATCGAAGAAGATTTTCTGTAATTCTCAAAAAACTATAATAAAATTTAAATGATCTTGAAAATCTTGAGGCAATTTAATATTAAGCATTCAAGTCACTTCAAATCTGTAATGTATTCTAGGAAATGATTACTCGTGGGGAATTCTTGTTCACAAGTTTGTAATGTTACTAATTCCAGATCTTGAAGCAGTTAATTGCGCTTCTCGCGAACGTGACCTCATTTTGTTTAGCGACTGATAAGGTTATCGTAAGGGGGTAACCGAGATTGCTCATTAAAAGACTGGCTTAAATAGATCTATGTTCAGTAGTGGATACTTTTTGGCTGAGGATGATTTTAATGTGTTATATTTAAATTCTTTATTTGTTTTTTTATGTTTTGCGCTTCATTGTTTAAATTTAGTATATGATTATGATGTTTTAATATATTATGTTTCATATAATTATTTATTTAATTTCCTTGTACTAAGGTAGTATAATATTGCCGTTATAAGTTACGCACACACTTTTTAATTTTACTTTTTCATACAAATGCCCACTTTTATTTATTTCTTGTCGTACGATCCATTCTATCGTTTTTGGTTATCTGGAAGAGATCGCTTATAGCGATAAGACCGCCAATTGCACACTTTTTTTTTAAGGTTTATATTTTTAATCGTCTCTGTACTTTGTGGTGTTCAATAAAGTATTGTGTATTTGTATCTGTATCTGTTTGGTAATGACGTAATGACAGGTTTTATTTGTACCGGTGTGACACATTTATACGATGTGATGATGAGTGCAGATAGAGCAATGGTCGACGTAACATGGTCAATAAACGAAAACAAGAAGTGACTTGAATTTACCGCAATCCTGATGATTACTTTAACGAAGTTCAGATATAGTATCGTCGACAGCCTCCGTGGGGGAGTTGGTTAGACACCGGCTGTGAAACCATAGTCTGTGGGTTCGATCCCCGCTCCGAAACTAATGTTTGTGTGCTCCACAAGTATTTGTTTCGAGTCTGGGTGTTTGTGAGATCGAAAAGCCTCTCGTAGTTTCTGATACCCACGACAAAAAACTCGATCTTAGTGTGGGGTCAGGACAATGTATGTGACTGTTGGGTGTTTATTTTATAATTTAATCAACCTATATTCAGATATACAGGGTATATCAAGACTGCGACCGAAAACGAAGCCAGGTGGATTAGTTACTTTAGACACAACGCATCAAAAAAATCGCAAAAAAAAAGAAGTCATTTTTGCGTAATTTTTTACTGTCGTAATTGGATAATAAATACTTTGTTTTCCTAAAGTATGTACACCTTTTTAGTTTTAAGCACGCAATGGCACGCGGAGTTTAAATTACTATTTTCGCAAAAACTAGGTATTTACCACCCAAGCATAACGATATTTAATAAAAAAAAATTAAAACATGTTTTTTCCAAAAAGTTTTAGTTGCATTGTGTCTGTAACTACTAAAACTACCACCTGGCTTCGTTTTCGGTCGCAGTCTTGACATACCCGGTATACAAGTTGATCCCGAAACGCGACACCCGTGTGGATCAATATTGGACTTTACCTGTCTAGGTCATTGTTGTTGATTGTATTTCCCATTATCTACATTAAGATCGCAAGTCGGCACAATTGGCACGCTATGAATCGTTTTCATTTCGCCGGAACAATAAAACGACTTGACGATTGGAATACCAAGCAGTGTACTTCTCGCTAATAATGAATACTCATTCATAATAAGAACATGCGTAATAGAATTCCCATAGGCCATTTATCTATATTATCGGCTTATAAGTCAAGTGGTTAATGGAGTGTAAGCTAAAAGGAATTGAAGAAAATCCAGAGTAAAAAGGGAATGCTTTACAAAATGGGTTGTGTTATTTTTTCCATTTGATTAGTATCGTAGGAGTTAAATTAATTATACTCGTAATAAATACACCCGACAGTCACATACATAGTCCTGACCCCACACTAAGGTCGAATCTTGTGTCGTGGGTATCAGAAACTACAAGAGAATTTTCGGTCTCACAAACACCCAAACCAGATACAAATACCTGCAGATCACACAAATATTTATTTCGATGCGGGTATCGAACCCGCGGACTCGTTTCACGGCCAGCGGCTAACTGTCGTCCTCCTGTGACACGGAGGCTGACAATTTTTATTCTTTTTAATTTTATTTTTTCTGCCTCGGTGGCGTAGTTGTACGGTGGGTACGACTACAAAGCTGAGGTCTCGGGATTCAGATTCGGGATCAGAGACGGGATTCTCGTGGATGTCAGAAAGTACGAGACTTTTCGGTCTCATATACATCGAGACTCGAAGCGAAAACCGGTGGTTCATACAAATATTTGTTCCGTTGCGGGGATGGAACCCGCGGCCTATCGTTTCACAGCCGACGTGAAATCAATCACGCCACGGAGGCTGTCCAAAATAGAAAACAACAAGGTCCGTTGTGAACCCGATTGATAATTTCACCAGTTAACGTACAGCCGAAATAGCTCAGTCTGGAAGAGCATTAGGCCCTTGTGGTCTAGCGGTCCCTGGTTCAAATCCAGGTTTCGGTAGTTTAGGAAATGACACCAACATGAAATTTTTGGCATTTTGAATTTTTGTAAATCATAAGATATTTTTTGGTAAAATATTACTGAATTTTTAACAGTCGTAGATATTTGATTTAAGAAATCCTATACATAGTTTACATTTGTTTAATTTCACGAATAAATAATAAGTTTGGAGATTAAGGACTTTTTTGTAGCGTATATTTCGACTGCCTCGGTGGCGTAGTAGTATTGCGGTACGGTTACAAAGCTGAGGTCTCGGGTTCGAGTTTGCCCGGGTCGGGCAAAGTGATATTGGGTTTTTCAAGTCAAGAATTTGTGCCCGATATGGCGACAGGCTCGCCCCCTATCACATCATGGGACGGAACATACAAGGCGAAATATTGCTGTCCTGGTGGCGCCTCTTCTTACCCCTTCTGGGGTAAAGGCGTGAGTTTATGTTTGGATGTATGTAATTTTCTTTTGGTTAATGATTGAGGGGCTTGCTTTTAGTCTATCACGTTGTTACAGCGTGGGTTATGAAAACCACTTTCTGTAGGAACTCAAAAATATCAGATTTCAATGCAATATGTTCACCGGTTAAATGGGTGATAGTTTAGCCTCGGATTCGAACTTTAACCTCCCTTCTGTTGTAAATTAGGACATTGTAAACTGTAAAGGAATATACATGCATTTTTTTACCCACATTTGTACCACGACGATGTTTTAAAAACAAGGTCCGAATATTTATACTTTCGCTTTCTGAATAATTATTGTCCTGTGCATATTTGCACAACAAGTGAAAACTGTTCTCGTCAAATAGAATTATAATAATGTTTATACTAGACAACTTGTAAAAAGCGGGTCATTTGATGGATATTATTTGAGAACATTTTTGTATTGTTTACTTGGCAAAGTGAATCGGATAGTAAGTGCTGTGCATTATTGATTAAAAAAACATTACCTATAAAAAATGTGGCAAATGATATTATAACATTTTTATCCGATCGGCAAGTCCCATAAAAATCCATTATAAATTAGTATTTTAAATTTACAATATTTGATATTTTTATTTATTTTTTTTGATGTTGTTAATTAACTAACATATTATTCTTAGCTAATGCTATAATATAAAGACTTATTGCTTTTAGGTTTTTTCTCACTTATAGTAAAATACTCTTTTATACAGCCATCATCAAACCAGATATACGCAAGCTAAACACAAGACTCGATCTTAGTGTCGGGTCAAGTCTAAGTATGTGACTGTTGAGTGGATTTATTAATTTTATTTATTTATTACTAGCTTCTGCCCGCAAACTTCATCTTCGTGAATAACTGAATTAAAAAAAAATCGAATATCCCATCCCGTCCCGTTATATCCCGCCCGTCTCGTCTCATTCTCACTCAAGGCATGTAATCCAGTCCCCTCCCATCTCGAATCATCGAATCATCACATCTAATTTTCGGAGCCATGTTTATATTGATAGATCACCACGCAGTATAACGGTGAAGGAAAACATCGTAAGGAAACCTGCACACCGTAGCGATTTCAAAGAATTTCTACAGTTTGTAATGTCCGCCAACCTGCACTAGATCAGCGTGGACTATATGGCCTTACCCTTGTCAATCGTTCTTTCGTTGTAGGGGAAACCTTTGCCCTGCAGTTGGACGTATATGGGTTGATACAGAATCACTTACCATATATTGAGCTTTGTGCTAACTTTCCGGACAATAAAAACGAAATTAATATGATAATCTCGCAATTTTATCCTTCTTTCCTTCCGAGAACACGTTCCATTACTATTCCGGCTTAGCAAATAGTTCACGGGCAGTTTGGACACATTAGTATTCAATGCCGAGCCGGCTCCATTGTCGCGGCGTCTTTGTACAACGAGAATGACACTAGTATGGGGCCGCTACACACTAATTTGGGGTATGGTGCCCATACGAATGTTCTGCACTATTAGACAATGGTGTTCCGTGTGTACCAGCCTTATTTGTCCCAATAGGTATGGAAATTGTATGGAAATAATTTAAATAAATACACCCAACAGTCGCATGTAAGCGAGACATTTGCTGATATCGATCCCAAGGCACACCTTTGATTTTTCGGAGTCATGTGTGTATTATAAATCAATTATGATGCACTTTGACTGTGAAGGAAAACGTGTTACCTGCTTACCATAGAGATTTAAAGCCATTGTTCTTTGTAAAGAGCCCGTGCATTGCAGCAGGACGTATATATGTATATCCAGGATTATTGTTTATTATGAATACATTTACACAGATATCTGAAAACACACGTAAAAACAAGCGACGAACCTTAACAAGCATGAGGTCTCAAGTACCCTGAACCAATGAGAATGCATGAAGATGTTGAGGAAAGTGGATAAAAAGAATATAACAGGATCCAACAGACTGGCGACGCATAGCCTCTGCCTACCCCTATAGGATGCAGGCGTGACGATGACGTATTGTATAAACCTCAATGAGGCACAGTTCCAGTAATCACCGGAGTTATGTAGGAAGTGAGCTGATGGTATCGTACGGCGCGTGTCCTGAATTAAGCAGTGTCACCTGGTGTGGTGCATTCTTACACGCCGACCCAGTTAGCAAGGCGTTAGTCCTCGGTTCAATTCCATGATGCACTCGCGTTGCTTCATCGCAACGTGATTGTAATTGGGTGTTACAGTGATGATTATAACATGGTAAATTAGATTTCTGCTTAGACCAGACCGCTTTTTAAATTTCCTTTTTAATTTAATAATTGTAAATTAAGGATAGTTAAATTGTAACAGTCACTGAGCGGATGACTAATACCTCAGTCCACCCCGCGACTACGAAAACTGTAAAGCAATCGAAAGGTCGGGAAGTTAAAAAAAATATTATAAAATCCGTAAAAATAGTTTTATTTCAATGTAACATTGCGTAAATATAAAAAACCATTATGGTAAATTAATTGACACCATATAGATACAGTGTATCCCGTCAACAGTTTGTAAAGTAAAGAAAACTGAAAATAATGGTAAAAACACTTTTTTGCATGGAACACATTTATCTCTCATTTACGAGTATTGCAATTTGCATAAAAATATATTTAATTTTGAATTCGGATGTGACATCTAATTAACAATGTTAAAGATGTTATTATTATTTAACTGACGTTACTCCTGTCCATGGACAGGTGTAGCAGGCGTATCAGGCGAGCGACCGGCTCATCGTTCCGGTTAATTAAATGTACCCAACAATCACACACATAGACCTGACCCCAAACACATTCAAACCTTGTGTCGAGGATATCAGAAACTACGAGACACATTTCGGTCTCACAAACACCAGACCCGAACTCAAGTATAAACACAAGTAATTATCTCGCTGCGTTTTTTTCACCGCCTTCTCGACCCGCGCCACGGAGGCCATCAAATGTATTCTCGGTGGTCGTAATTAAGTAAATCGCTGCAAATTTCACAGGTAACGCGTGCAACCTGCATAATGTGGCGTCGTGTTATCGCTGCGAGCCGCTGTCCATCACACGATCTGTGTGGTCTTCATTTCGGCGGCGAGGCGGACAGACGGGCGTGTTTTTAAACGCTTTGCTGTTTTATTTAAATTAGGTTGCGTTGTATTCAGTTGAGGTAGTTATAATTGTAATACAAGGTGTTTATGAATATTCCACACGCGATAAAAAATCTGCGGCTTCGCTCACGCTAGGTTTATAAAACAAACAAGCAAAATTTCACATAATATTTTGAGTTGAAAAATATTTTTATATCTTCTAGAAGCGAAATGTTTGTACTGCAAAGCTAATAGCGACCGCACTGTATGTCTATAAATATCTTAATGACAACGAAACCGCTCGTCAACCCCCGTCCTTTCACTTTCACCGCCGCGTTTAGTGGCAGTACATAAAACTTGTGTATTTACATATTCATACGAGTAATTGTTTGTTCCACTCATAAACCACCGCGAGCGCCCGAGGTGTCACAAATTGCTCATAAAACATCGCATTTAAATTAGAGAAAATTGTTTTTTATTACTGGCGGCCCGGCCCAACTTCGTTTGTGTGTAGATATTATATTATCCACTCCAGAAACGCAGGCAATAAAAGAAATTAAAGAAAACTATACGTTGTTATTAGACCATTAAATGCCATTAGTTATTATGTGTGCCTGTACTATTACTTCCTTATTCATAGACAGTTTTTAAACCTATTTTAGTTATCGAATGTTTGTCCTTTTCGAACGACGTTTGAATTCAGTTTGAGCGAAGACTAAACATTCAATAACTGAAATAGGTACATGGTAACATAAATATGAACATGTTACTTGTTCATTCCTTTTTGTATTATACTATCTTCGGTTTCCTTCTCCTGTTCATTCCAGTCCATCCAAAGGTTGTCTGGAAGAGATCGCCGTGAGCGAAAAGACCGCTGTTTGTACTCATATTTAGATTTAAGTTCCTTATCTATGTTATTCCTATGTTTTGTGTACAATAAAAAATATAAATAAATAAAATTGCATTAAAATCCATTGCGTAATTAAAAATGTCTAAGCGTTGATAGGGCCATAGCTCGTTTGTTTTATATTACGTATAGAATATAAATAGTTAGATCACAGCATCCGCGGAGCAAGGGTCGCGGCTTCTATTCTTATATTGAGTCAAATGTTAATGCAGTTGTAAGTTCTTTTTATGTAGTAGAGCAGCACGGTAGCTGCCTTGGATTATAATTTATATGTAGGTTAATCCAAATATCAGCATTAAATGAAGCCGACATAACTATGTCGACCAGCGAGAGATAGCCGTCTTAAATCCTGGGATTCAGAAACTACGAGAGGCTTGTCGGACTTACAAACATTTGTTTCGGTTCAGGGGTCGAACCCGCAGCCTTACGTATTATAGTCGGCGTCTATCCAACTGCGCCACGGAGGTTGTCTGCTTTCCAATGACCCCTGTTAGTCCCATCACGTCACCTTAGTAAATAACCTTATTGGTACGTGACAAAACGGCAGTGTACCACGTATGCATACCCGAACACTTACGAGGTTAACCGAACATGCACGAATGGTTTTTTCTAACTAATAACTCTCGCCCTAATAGATTCTTAGAAATAATGCAAAAGATTAGAATAAGGATCGTTTATTCTTGCAGGACAAGATAATTGTTTACAGGCATATTTATGTCCAATTATGAGATATAATGGACAATCTATTTGAAAGCTTTCCAAGAGGTTTAAATATATACTTTTTCTTACCTAGAGTAGGTATGCAGGTTTAATAACTCTATGGTATGCAGATTTCCTCTTTAGGTTTTCTTCCATCGTTAAAGTGTGCATTAATTGACAATACACACTTTAACGATATTTTTACAAACACATGACTCTGAAAAATGAGTGGTGAACCCTAAGATGTGAGCTGCGACCACCGTCTCGGCAGCCCCGTCCTCTCCGTTTCCACAGCACTACTGACTAACTTGATACTACATTTCATTGTACGTCATGGCTTATTCTGTCATTCAGCCTTTTAGTTCTGAATACTTAGGGTGCCTGTCCACTGAAGCGGAGCGAGGTTGCGGAGCGAAGAAACGGAGATATATGAACCAATAGTATTGCATAAAATCTCCACTCAGGTTTTCCTATTGGTTAATATTTCTCCGTTTCTTCGCTCCGCATCCTCGCTCCGCTTCATTGGACAGGCAGCTTTAAGATGGTACTTGTCTTGCCAAACTAGTGTATTTTTACGGGCAACCTCTTATATGTATTTTCGTATCCCCCGAGCCAATATTTTTTGGATGAAAGCTCCCATTTATCCTTTTTATTTATATGCAAAAAATGATGATCAAACAAAGCAATCTTTATCATATTAGTTTAAATAAAAATATAATAGCAAAATTCTGACCTACGAGGAAAATATAAAACCTATACTAAATGAACGTTCCTAGATGATTCTGAAGACATGGAAGTGGAACGTCTAACGTGTTCTCAGTCACGTATCTTTAATCTCTGGTGACAGCCAGAATGACTAATTGAAATCGCAGGAATGTGCACCAAAACTCCCCTTTATACATAAGGGTCTTAATCCATACACTATACGCCCGCAGCGGTATATTGAACACACCATGAAAGTTACTACCCAGGTGTTGTGTTGTGTATAATTAAGCTGAAGAACATTTTGCTTTTCGTACACTTAATTTTAGGTATCATGTAGATAAATATTATCTATGCATCATTAGCCATAACATTTCCATAAACCCTTTAAGAAAATTCTATACTAATAGCAAAGTACAAAGTTTAAATTTATGTTAATTGAAGAAACCAAGGGAAGGTTATAATAATAGTATATTTACAGTTTATTTTATTTAATTCTTTATTTTTATTTTCACAGTCAATAAACATTTTTACACATACAGCAAAGCTATACCAGTTTTAATTTACCTTTTTGATAACACATACAAACTCCATTGAAATTTGTGGCGTTATTCCCGTGAATAGACTGGAGCCCTTACTCATCAATACACAGATATGAGAAGCTCATTAATGTGAGCCGGCAGCGCGCCACGTGTTCCCGCCGTGAAACTGGAGCGGAAACAATACCCGGGCATATGTCAACTGCTCTATGTCGCGTGTAGTCCTAGAAAACCAGCTTTTATTGGAAACGCCCTTTATATTTTTAAATAAATAAATACACCCAACAGTCACATACATAATCCTGACCCCACACTAAGATCGAGTCTTGTGTCGTGGGTATCAGAAGCTACAAGAGACTTTTCGATCTCACAAACACCCAGACCCGAAACAAACATCTGTGGATCACACAAATATTTGTTTCGGTGCGGGGATCGAACCCGCGGCCTCTTTTAAAACTAGTGTTTTGACATTCGAGAGAATTATGCCGGTCTGATCGATTCTGCAAAGACTAGGTATATAATTTAATTACGTGTTTTGTATTTGTAATGGTTCAGCCTACAAAATTACAGCGCTGGGCAACGCCTTCATTTCTGTCGACACAGGGCATCATGTACTAGGTCCTTCTGCCATAGCATGGATAAGCAGCTAATTTGGTAGGCGTAATTGCGTTGAAAGGCATGGGACCACCGTCTGATATGCTAATTGCTCTATCTGGATGACATTTCGCTTACATGTCACTTTCCTGTGCCGGATTAAAAAAAAAATGTCTTTAAAAACTGTCTCTACCTCTCCTTCTCGTTTTGACTACCAAAAATACATTTTATTTATTAATTACTGAAACCTGCTCCCAGAATAATTATAATTGAATTCAAACTATTAAAAAATGGTCTCTAACAATTTAAAAAATCATCATTTTTACATCCAGCCAATGCAGTATAGCTGCTTCACCAAAAACCTTTTACAAATTTACCAATTTTATTCATTCCAACAGCATGCACATTAAAATAGTTTTATATTTTAATGAATCAGTTTTACGACGGTTCTCTACAAGTCGAGTGGATGTTCCGCGAATATCTTCCCGAAACCCAATGATTCGTAATAAAATGTATTTTTATCCATTCAAGTGTTATGTTGATTTATGTATTTTGCTTTAGGAATAGTTATTGGCCTAATAATGTACGCCCACCGTGTTAACCCAACCTGTGCGTTGTTGTATTACGGTACGGTTACAAAGCTGAGGTCTCGGGTTCGAGTCCCGGGTCGGGCAAAGTGATATTGTATTTTTCTTTACATTATCAGCCCAGAGTAAGGAATTTGTGCCCGATATGGCGATAGGCTCGCACCCTTTTACATTGTGGGACGGAACATACAAGGCGAAGTGTGGGTGTCCTGATGGCGCCTCTGCCTACCCCTTCGGGGATAAAAGCGTGAGTTTATGTAGTATGTATGTTGGTTGCATTCGTATCTGCTTGGATAGTAGCCACCAAAAATCATGGTGGAAAAACCACCATAAAGACCTGAGTATTTCGGGTTCAACCTGTATATATTCAGCGTCACGTAGACTGGCATTTTTGTGTCAACCGGTAGCCATTTGGCTACTCAATCTGTATTGCACTGAAAAAGGCAATAGTCAATACTAAGGTTATGCTATATTGATTTGATTACTGATATTGCCATAAGTCCAGTACTTCTTTCCTCTTTCAGTCTTTTTCCTCAATTTCCCATCCAATTTTGGGCGTCCGGTCATCTAAAATTATGGCAACGCACCTACATTCCAAGTCATGAATAAAATCATGAAAAACAAAATAAATAAATTTCTGCAGTAAAAACAACTTTAAGCACAAAAATGGTCTTCTAGCCAAACATATTCTCAGAATGCAGCATTTCACAGACCCTGTACACATGGTATGAGTGACAGAGTGTAACAATGTCATAAGTGAGTTAGCGCTCGTGTAGCGACGCGACACTGACAACTCGCAACTAACAATGCCGAGAAAGCTTTTAGAACAACTTCAAATTAATAACACAACGAATGGTGCGTTTTAAGAAAGACTGGCGATTTATCAAAATCTTTTTATTTCTAGTGCCAGAGCGCAACGTAATACGTTGGACCGACCAAATAAAAGCTGTACTCAACATACAAGGTGACATGTGAGTATCCTGTTAGCACATCTGCCTACCCCTTCTGGGAGAAAAGGCGTGAATTTATATATGTATATAACTTCGGGTGTCCAAAAGCTCATTTTAGGCTCGCAGTCAAATTTTGATGACGTTGCACATTGTTCTCCAATTGTTCTCCGTTGTCAAAAGTTATCTGGCAACACTGGGACACCCGAAGAGATATTCTGGCATACTTACCCGCTCATTTATGCTACTGTCAATATCTTAAGGCTAAACAATCCAACATTAAGCTACAAAACTCTACCACATTTCACTGATCCCAAAGCGCGTGACTCGCGCCTCATATTACGCCTATTTGTTTAGGTTCTGTGACACCCCGCCGCGAGTTTGTTTATCTTCACTCTGAGTTTTTGTCCTCGTTCCATCTTTGCGTGGAATCCTTCAAAACAAACGTACAAACAAAAAATGTGTCAAAGATAATTGATTTATACAGCCGATAGGAGACGCTCTTTTTGCCTCTAGTCGGTATTTTTGTTTGATACATGTGGGCAAAAGATTAAACAAAATTCTTTAAGTAGTCAGTGTAGACCAAAGTTCTCCGAGATTATCTAATCACAGAGACCAAAAATACCATTTCCATAAAAACAAATAATAATTCAAACCGAAAAGTCATACTAAATGCATTGCCTGAATGAGGAAAGGTAGCCAATTCATTACGGTTTACAGCTTTAGTTAATTGCTGAAACACCAATGAAGCCATTCAGTCATTTACAACGGAAATATGTGAAACTTATCGCTTTCTAAAGGTCTAGGTTAAAAATAAACCAATCAAAATAAGTTTAACGTGGGAATATCGATAAATCTTTATCCTGATTGGTCAATTTTCGCTATCGATTATAATGTATCAAAAACGTGTATATCAGTATAGGCTATTAATAATTTCCACAGTACCCCTATGCAATTGCACTATAATGTTTACTAGGAAATCTAGGCGGCCTCTCTCACAGCAAGTGGCCCGAATTGTGACACAAACATTAGTCACAATTATGTAACACTCGCCAATCACAGCCAATAAATATATTCCAGGTTACTGTAACTAAGGAAATACTCATCAAACGCATGTTTCATTACAATATCGCATTTATACCCACAGTATTATGGTTTAAATTCGCATACGACGTCCCAGGGACAGGGGAGATTCGCCGATTCGCAATGTAGGCCCACTTTCGCCGAATTTCCGTTCGAAATGGGAGCGAGCGTTAGTTGATATCGGATTAATACGATTTTCAGCAATAGGACGCGGGTACACACGCGGTGAGTCATGCGACACAACTCGGGATCTATCCGACGGATGATTTGTGGCGCGGTTTGTAACGTACACTACGCAATTGAGTTATTGCTGTCAAAATTATGAACGACCTCGTGGTAATCTGAAGATGTATGGCGAAATAAAGGAGCTGTCGGTCTTATAGAATTGGTACGTGTTAAAATGTACTTTGATTTCCTTTGGGGTCGCATCATTTGTTTCCAATTTTTTGGCACAGTTTTAGGCAATTACCGCATTTCAATTTTGGTGATAAGTGTAGAGCAGCCCTATAAATAGGTCACTCGGTTGTAGAGACCCAAGCTTCGCCGTGAGCGATTATGGAACAATACAGTAAATAGACCAGTCCAAAAAATATATAAAATAAATACACCGAACAGCCACATACATAGTTCCAACCCCACACTAAGAGCAAGTCTTGTGTTTTTTTTTTATTGCAATGAATGGCGAGACGAGCGTGCCATTCGCCTGATGGTAAGCGATACGACCGCTCATGGACAGTAGCAAAACCAAACAACACCATGAATTACAAGGCAATGCTTGGCATTCCACTGCGCTCGCCATCCTGAGACATAAGATGTTAAGTCTCAATATGTCCAGTAGTTACTCTGGCTACAATATCCTTCAAACCGGAACACAACAGCGCATTTACACTGCTGTTTGGCGGGAGAAATAGACATTGCGGTGGTACCTACCCAGGCGGCCTCTCACATATGACAGACATACCACCAGTAAATGACAAGTACAGACATGTGTCGTGGGTATCAGAAGCTACGAGAGACTTTTCGGCCTCACGAACCTACCTGACCCAATGATGAGCCTGAAATCTGACGACAGCTGACTACAGCGTGTTTCATCTTAAAAAAGAAGGACGTTTAATTTGGCAGTTTCTTATGCATGTTGTTCGATTTGTCAATGTAATGATTAAAAACAAAGAACAAAAGCAGAAAAGAAGATTTTGGCCTCCAGTTCAGTTACCAAGCGAATAATGACAAAGCTTTTACTTAACTTCTTTGTTAGACAGTGACATGGTAGAGCCAGCTCAAACAGAAATCCCAGAAATGGTCTCATACATTTGTCTATGGGATAAATAAATCCGGTCCTAACAAGTAGTGTCTGAGCCCGGCCCTTACAGAGCTCCAAGAGCTCTTATAAATAGCAGTCGAAGGTAGCATTGGCTTTATATATATTCGGTCATGAGACATACAGATACATCAGTGTAGTCTCAGGGCTACAGCGTTGCGCCGCGCTACAGAGGTCGTCGTATGTAGGTCGCGGGAGTCAGTCTGCCTCGCCTGTCACTCGTCGCTTGATTGCATTACATGGGGTATCTGTCACTCTATAAACAACATATTGCCTTATGTTACACCCCATCTTGTCTGTTCATCGCTCTGGAGTAACACGACATTTAATAAATGCGAAAGTGACGCGTAACTAGGCAATGGAATCAATTATTTCTTTCATAAGCCTCTGTAGTGCAGTTGGTTAGACGCCAGCTGTTAAACGAGAAGTCGCGGGTTCGATCCCCACATCGATAAAAATATTTGTGTTATCCACGAGTGTATGTTTCGGATCTGGGTGTTTGTGACACCGAACACTTTTTCGTAGTTGCCAACACACGACATAAGACCCGATTTTAGTGGGGGGTCAGGACTATATATATGACTGTTGGGTTTATTTATTTATTTACGTTAATTAATGCAACTGGGCCTAAGCGTATTACTTCTGAGAGTGTCGACTGCCGACCAAGAGTCGTAAAATAATAAGCTGATTTTACAACAAAGCTAAATACACATATAATGTCATATCGACTCCATTAAAGTGTCGAATAACAATGACAGCCTCCGTGGGGTAGTTGGTTGGACTCCAGCTGTTAAACGAGAGGTCGCGGGTTCGACCCCCACATCGACACAAATATTTGTGTGATCAGATTTGGGTGTTTGTGACACCGAAATGTTTCTCGTAGTTTCTAACACACGACACAAGACCCGACCTTAGTGTGGAGTCAGGACTATGTATGTGTCTGTTGGGTGTATTTATCATTGACTTATATTTTACCGATAGACGAGACACGTACAAAGAAATAAAGGGCCCCCGTATTTTAAAAGCACACTGCAATATTACATCACTTACCTGATATTTTATTAAAATATTGAAACTTCAGACGATTTGCTTTCGGTTTGACGGCGAAACATTCATTTATTACTTTTAAAAGTATGCGATAAGGCGTATTGCACTGTCACTGTCACGAAGCAAACTGATTCATGTGCGGTGCATGCACCGCACGTAGGTGGGACACATTTTTTGTACTGAATGTCTTATCTAGTGTAACATTGATATAGATGGTATTTATTTATACAAGAGTGTAATAAAAAAACACAGAACAAGTCTAGTTGTAAGCTGTGTTCATGGACGGCGACTGCTTTCCCGGATATTTCTGTATTTCCAAAAACCCCATGAAATGTGTGACGTGTCATTATATTTTAAGCTAACAATGCTTCCTGTTTGCGCAGCGTTGTGTTCCAGCCACTTTGTCTCACAAAAAACAGTATCGAGTTCCCTTTGATATACAATACACCAAATTATTTCCGAATCCATTTGTCTTACTAATGTCTGATTGATTGGCAGGCAGTTTTATTTATTTATGCCAGAGTGAAAAATTACCCGTTTTCCTTTATTTAGAAGACATCGAAATTTAGTTGTAGTCGGTCTCCTTTAGACAAGATGTTTTTGAATTTAAAACTTTTTTCCTCAAAAATGGTAAGCAGTGGTTCCACTATTTCCTATATGCTAGCTAAGTTATATAACAAGATGTTATGAGCCATCCCATACAAGATTTTTTAAACTGAAATCATTCGTCGTAATAGTTTGTACCAAAACTTAGAACCTAACTACACACATTACAGACAGAAGTGAACAATATTCATACTATACTTTATACCATTAACGTTGAAATGCCTCGGTGGCGTAGTTGTACTACGGTACGACTACAAAGCTGAGGTCTCGGGTTCGAATCCCAGGTCGGGGAAAGTGATATTGGGTTTTTCTATTCATTAGCCCGTAGTCAGGAATTTGTGCCCGATATGGCGATAGGCTCGCCCCCTATCACATCACGGGATGGAACATACAAGGCGAAATGTGGGTGTCCTGGTGGCGCCTCTGTCTATCCCTTCTGGGATAAAGGCGTGAGTTTATGTATGTATGTAATGTATGTATTAACGTTGAAATAGTGAAATGCCCTTTTTAGCTTTAATTATATTATCGATGTATTAAATAACTATGTTTTATTTTGCAACTTTTCTTCTTCTTTTAAAAGTTGTATGGCTCAATCAGCATTCGATGATTTTGCCAATGTCAAAGTAGGGCAAGAAGGAGGAATAAAAATTGCCATTTTTCACATAATTAAGTTAGCCGATGGTTTCAATATGCCACATTTTATAATTCCCGTTAAATTTTCCGTGCAAATTGCCGTATACCTACAAAAACAGTTCTAATAATCCCAAGAATTATTTTTACAAGCATCTCAATTAAAATAAATCAATGTTATAAAACGGTATATATCCTCTTATTTTAATCCCTTACAGACGGAGCGAAGGGCTCCAACAAGGGGCACGCGCCGGACCAGGTGTATCGGGGTTCGAATCCCTTTGTTCGAGTGGGCTTTCAATGTTCGCTAGGGTGACTATGATTCTGTATTTTGCGTCTCAATTAAACTGGTATAATGAGGTGACAATATTGGATATGAGTGTAGTAAAATCTTAATATATGGTTAACTTATTTGAAATAAATTGTATTTTAAAAAGTTAGCGTTACTGCTGCAAGCAATTTCTTACAGGCAACCAAGGGTTTGATAAGAAAAGAAGAAAGATAGGGCAGAAAAAACTGTGTTTTGTATCCACATATTAACATCAATAACATCACCGTAGAACCGTTACAAATCAAATGAAACATTTTTTTACTGTGGAACATAGGTTACTTTAACGTGTTACAATATATTTTAAATTCATTCAACCATGACCAGCCATATTGGTATACAATAGGTAGTAGATAACTTAGGTATTTATTAACTTAATAAAAATATTAACGAAAAATATTAATCCAAAACATAAAAATATGTTATTCCTATGTTTTGTGTACAATAAAGAGTTATAAATAAAATAAAAAATAAATTAAAACGAAATAAGGAAATAAAAAACGTTAATTACAATTAAAATAGGAGAGCATAATATGTATTTCTTGAAAGATAAATTATGTAGTAAAAGTAACAAATTAATCGTTATGTAAGTTGATCACGAGACAAACACAACGCTTCAAAAAAATTTAAATGCATGTAAAGTTATCGACGAGGGAAGGGAAATAAAAGACAATATTGAACTTAATTTTATACTGTTGCACAATGTACACACTTTTGTTAATTTAAATATTTTCGGCCTTATTCATAGTCTTCTTCGCTCAAACTGAATTCAAAAATCGTTCGTTAGGGACAAAGCGTTCGATACCTAAAACAGGTTTATAAACTTTATTAAGGCTGTTTGTGTTTAAGCTTTGATATAATTTTGTCCGTAATGAACCCGAAGCATTGTCACCACAGTACGAACTTGGGGTAGGTCACACAATGGCTCTTAAACTAATATTTGATTCCCAATGCGGTATTCAGTGCACACCCCTCACTAATTGATATTTTGTTGCCGGTCCTACGCTAATCCCAAGTGCGTTGGCCTTTTATTAAGGGTTGATTTTGTTTAAAAATATGTATGTGGAGCGTAAGGGGTGTCTTATTGAATTTGCAATTTGTGCTACTCGGTGCAACTTTATCAAAAGGGATTGTATTAAATTTTGTTTTTGTTAAATTATATTGTTATTGTTCTTATTTCGTTTTATGCCTCGATGGAGCAGTTGTACTACGATATGATTACAACGCTGAGGTCTCGGATTCGAAGCCCGGGTCGGATAAAGTGATATTGGATTTTTCTATTCATTATCAGCTCGGAGTCAGGAGTTTGTGACCGATATGGCGATAGACTCGCCTTTCACATAGTAGGACGGAACACATTAGACGAAAAGTGGGTGTCCTGGTAGCACCTCTGCCTACCCCTTCTGGGAAAAAGTTTTATGTACATATGTTTTAATTTAATTAGTTAAAAAGTGTCTTGGATTTTTACAGTATGTTGCATAAATAAAAATGACAGACTTTTTGGTCTCGCATTTATGAACCGCGCAAATATTAAATTCCATACAGGGAATCACGCCTTTCGTGTTACAGCCATCTTTCAACTACGCCCATCGGCAAAAATCAATTAAGTCATCTCACGCATAGAACGGAGTATTCAGATTCACAGATTAAGTTATCTAGACAGCCCGGCACTTACCATTGCAGATGACTTCAAAGCAATATAAGAAGCATGTCTTACAAGGGATAAGCGCACAATCCGCAGGTAACATCGAAGCGTTTGCATCGCGAACCTGTTCGCCATCTTTGGTGTTGTTAATCTTCAAGCTGTAGGTAGTAATGGATGCAAAATAAGGCCTGAACATTCGCTTGATAAATTATGTTATACGTCTGACTATAACATACATAGCTCTTAGTAAACCTTGCTATGAAGTTAAGTACATACATAAACTAACGCCTTTATCCCAGAAGGGGTAGGCAGAGGCGCCACCAGGACACCCACATTTCGCCTTCTATGTTCCGTCCCACGATGTGATAGGGGGCGAGCCTATCGCCATATTGGACACAAATTCCTAACTCCGGGCTAACAATTAATAGAAAAACCCAATATCACTTTGCCCGACCCGGGATTCGA
This sequence comes from Deilephila elpenor, assembly GCA_949752805.1. Classification (NCBI taxonomy): domain Eukaryota; kingdom Metazoa; phylum Arthropoda; class Insecta; order Lepidoptera; family Sphingidae; genus Deilephila; species Deilephila elpenor. The sequence goes on from OX457118.1 coordinate 1,120,719, forward strand.
AACCGAGACCTCAGCTTTGTAGTCGTACCGTAGTACCACTACGCCACCGAGGCATGAAGTTAAGTAATCTCAATATTCACCACGATTACCTAACTTCCTTAAAAAAAATCATTTTTAAAAAACATGGAAGCCTTATAATCTGTAACATGCTGATAAAAATAATTGTTAATATTTTTAAGAGTGGTAGAGCCACGCTGTTGTCAGTCATGTTTTGTTCGGTAAGTGAGATTGCTGGATGCTCAATCCCCCTTTCCACCCAATAGGGTATTAGACTCCATTTTGTTTATTGTATATATCAAAAGGTATCCATACTCAAAATCTAGCAAACAAAGAATTATGTAAATCTATTCAGAATTAAACAAGTTCCAAACATTTTAAATCTAGTAGTGGCAGTAAAAGAAAAGGCAAAACAAAACTAGTGACGTCACTAGTCTCAATACGCATTACAGTGTGCGCGTGTGAAAGAGACAGTACGATGTCCCCACTACACTCCCACTCGTTTTTTTAATATTAATATTTGCCTCATGTTACAAGCTACTTCAATACTGTTTTGACAGAAATATTTTATTTTAATGTTATTTGTGTTTGGAAGCAAAATAATGCAAAAAATCGATCATAGTCAAATTCCCTATTCATCTATCATCTCTGCATCACTCTACTTTCGAGTGATAAAGAATGTCTCAGACATTAAGTCCACCTACACATAAAATGTAAAATAATCAAAATCTACTCTGTGGTAGAACTTTTAGACTGCCTCGGTGGCGTAGTTGTATTACGGTACGGTTATAAAGCTGGGGTCTCGGGGTCGAGTCCCGGGTCGGGCAAAGTGATATTGGATTTTTCTATTCATTTTTATCAGTCCGGAGTCAGGAATTTGTGCACGATATTGCGATAGGCTTCGCCCCCTATCACATCGTGGGACGGAACATACAAAAGCAAAATGTGGGTGTCCTGGTGGCGCCTCTGCCTCCCCATTCGGGGATAAAGGCGTGAGTTTATGTATGTATGTATGTATGTACTCTGTGGTATGCAAGATTCCTCACGACGTTTTTCCTTCACCATTCAAGTCGAATAAAATATTAATAATTGCTATATTTTCTGACTGTACACTAAAACGTATTAAAATTTATATCATTTTGTATCTTGTGCATTTATCATGCACCTTTGCACACTCAATTAGTGTGGCCAAGCCAATACAGACCAAAGAAACTTTGGAATAAAGTTTAAATTGAATAACAATGCATCTGCATAATCCATGTTAGCGCCACGCCTTCCACATTATTTAGCTGTTTTGAATGTAGAGGATGCAAATAAAAACATGAGACTGCAAACTGCAAAGATTATTCCATTTGTAAAGGCATCTGCAACAATTATTACTTCAAAAACGAAGAGGCAACAAGAATCAAAATGTGTTCTTACCGTGAACATATTTTTCTTTTACTGGCGATACATTATTATACTTAAATAATCTTATTAATCTTAGAGTGGTATGAGCTTCCTATTGATTTTTTTTATTTTATTTTAAAAGGTTTAACGGTTACCCGAGGTGCTTAATAGCTTTTCCTGCTGTAAAAGTCATTTTATCTGAGGTTATTGCCTCTCCCTAAACTATTTTTTTCCATTTAATTAATTCTCATCATTATCATCAGCCCTTCTGCGTCCACTGCTGAACATAGGCCTCTCCCATAGCGCGCCACTGGTCTCGATATTCAGCCCATCGTCGCCAACCGCGACGATTTAATAAATAAATAAATACACCCAACAGTCACATACATAGTCCTGACCCCACACTAAGATCGAGTCTTGTGTCGTGGGTATCAGGAACTATGAGAGACTTTTTGGTCTCACAGACACCCAGACCCGAACCAAATACTTGTGGTTCTCACAAACATATGTTTTGGTGCGGGGATCGAACCCGCGGTCTCTCGTTTCACAGGCGGCGTCTAACCAACGGCGCCATGGAGGCTGTCAAAATTACTGATCTTCAATGCTCGGTGTCAATAAAACGCGTGCGATTTATCTCGGTTTACAGGAGTTGCAGTGGCGGCTGTGACAGCAGGACAGTCTCGAAAATAATAATATACTATCTTTATTATTAATAAATATTTTAATTCAACACTAGATTGCCCTAATTATTGTATACACCTACAGGGTATATCAAGACTGCGACCGAAAACGAATCCAGGTGGTGGTATTAGTGACTTCAGACACAATGGAATTAAAAATTTCGTAAAAAAAATCGTCAACTTTTTTTTGGTAATTTTTTACTTATTGTCGTATTTGGGTGAAAAATACATAGTTTTCCTAAAATAATGGTGTACGCCTTTTTAATTTTTTAAGACGCAATGGTACGTTATGGTTTTAATTACTATTTTCGCAATAACTAGGTATTTACTACCTAAACACAATGATTTTTTAAGAAGTCGCTTATTTTGCGAAATTTTTATATGCATTGTGTCTGTTACCACTAAAACTACTACCCGGCTTCGTTTTCGGTCGCAGTCTTGATATACCCGGTATATTGCCCAAAACCAGCCTTTTTGAGCACAACACAATATATTGATTATGATATATACCGGAAATGAAGGTGAGTGAGAAAATTACAACTATTGATAAAATGGTTAATATGTTTTATTAATAAAAATATATAGGTATGTTGTACAAAAAGTTACAAGATTCTAAGAAATCGTGTCATAATATACATAATTATTTTTCTATTGAAATCAAGTCAGTTAAAATGACTTCCTTCGGCATTCTAGTGTTAATAATGATAGTGCCATCTAGCGGCAACATCTGGCACTACGACGAGGAATTGGACTGCTCTGAGGTAGAAGATGATGAGGAGCTGGAGGTGCTGGTGGCGTTGTAGGCCCAGCCCTCTACCTGCAGCTTGTACGTGTGGTAGAAGTGCAGTAGGGGGATGCGGATCTGCGGAAATTTACGTTCTATTCAAAGGAAATTACAGAAAGTCACTGGATGGTCGCTTCTAGCAGTTATAAAAATCCTTGGAGGAGGTCTGCTTTCTGTTGGAAAAGAGTGAGTTAAAAAAGTTAAATATTAATTATTGCCGCGATTGTAATTTCGGCCCATCGAAGACCTTCGACCAACCTTCGACCTCTCCAGAGGCTGTCAATTAGCCGCTGGATCTAGATTCAGATGCAAAAAACCGTGTCGCTCGACTTGGCACGTATTGTGACAAGGTTCCTCACTTTGGATCCCTCAACACCAGTGGCTAGGGTGTTGTCTCTGGTCCAAAAAGAACAAAAACCGAATTGAAAAAAAAAAGGATAGATTTATAAATTAAAAAAATACTGACCCTGGCTTCTGGCGAGTCCAGTTCCCAGACCTTCGGTTGTCCGATGCGGTACGGAACGCCCACCTTCACGCAGATTATCATCGTGTCGCGAGCAGCGTCCAACTGGAATATTGTAGTGACATAATGAATGAACACCCTCGTGTTAACATGTTCGGAATAAGGTACTGGTTCGAATAAGGTAATACACCTTAGACTGCCCTCTCATTTTCCTTTTTACATATCCATCCAAAGGTTGCCTGTAAGAAATTGCCTAGTGTGATAAGGCCGCCTCTTGTACTATTATTATGCCATTTATTTACTGTAAATGTTCCTTTTTGTGCAATAAAGGATTAATAAATAAATAAATACTGGATCGAACTCAGCACTCTTTTTAATGCGAGGTTCCTTAGGAGTTAGAATTAAATAGAATTTATACTGTATCAGCCCATACGCGCCCAGTGCTCAACACGGCAGTCCTCTAACAATCGAGAGGTCGCCTGAGAGCACTTCGGTCATAAGCTACCACGCTGGACCAGTGCGGGTTGACGGATTATATTATAGAAAATCCTGTTAAGATTTCCGTGATATGCAGGTTTCCTCACGATGATTTCTTCATCGTTTTTTTTCAACTCTGCTATTTTATTTTGCTTGCGGGTTTAAAATTTTAAGATTATCCCTTAAGAGACTCGTCATGATCCAGAGCACTTTGGCAATTCTGTGCTGTTAATCCTGGCTTACAGGAATTGCAGTGGTATTTGGACAGGAAAGTCTCCCACGGTTGTTTTGCTGGATATATACAATGAAACATACCTCCAGATAGTAAAACAGGAAGGTCTCAGTAGAGGGCTTGACCTGAAACACCTCGTGGTAGAATTTGAAGATATCGAGCGCCGCGTCGCCCCGGTCGTAGCAGCGCAGACCCCCCATCCACCAATGCCCGCTCCAGCCCTGCCCGATCAGGTCGTACAGCGACGCGCGTGGCATTATAAACCCTGACGCCAATGAATAGAGTACATGTTAGCATGACTGACCGTATAGATGGAATGACGATTTCCGAAAGGTCGCTGGCAGATGCTGGATACAAAAACCAAGATAAGGTTAATGGTGACGAGGGGAATACCCAGTAGTGGCTAAAGGCACTACACTGTACTGTATCAGCTCGTATAGTTACATCTCGCTGCAGGGCACGGGCCTCGCCTACAATCCAGAGTGGGATTGAGAAGGATTCGGCCATATAGTCCACCACGCTGGCCTAGTGCTGGTTGGCGAACTTTACATGCATAAAAATTCTTAAAAAGCGCTATGGTATGCAGGGTCTCTCAAGATGTATTCCTTCACCGTTATAGTGCGTAACTATAGACTAATGATAATGATATTATTGTTGTTACCAAAGGGATCGTCCTTGGCGAAGGCGCCCACCGCCTTGCCAGTGATGGCGGCCGTAATCCAGGGCACGTAGGGGTGAATAAGGATGTGGCGTGGTGGAGCTGGAGGCCGCCGGGTGCGCAGGGGATCCGGGCACGGGGACCCACCTGGACAAATTCACATCATAATGCCGGCACACCGAGGTATGCTGTCTCACAGAAAACTCACGCCAAGTTTTGTCCGAGTTTTGTTTCATGCCAAAGGCTTTATTTGTTGGTGGTAGAATATTCGTTTTTACTATTCGGATAGCGACCACAATTAAGGACCCTTCATAGTGTATTATATAGTATAGTCACCCAAGAGTATATTCACTCAGAATGGGCTGTCTAACCTCGGAATCGAACTCTAGATCGTACAATTGCCAGCTCGCTGACAATAAAATGATTAGGTACCTTGAGATAAAGCCACGAGTGACCAGTGTCCCGTGTGCTCGTGTATCAACGTTGGCGCCCCGGAATGGAACCCGCACCCCGTCGTACACGCGATGCGGTTCTTGAACTTGCGCGACCCGTTCTGATTCACAAACGAAATATCTTAGTTTAGGTAGGTATAACTGCTCTGGTCGCGGGTTCGACCCCTGGGCACATCTCTGACTTTGCATTAATTTGTTTATTACAATTACCACACAATTGGACGGTATAGTAAAACAGCACAAGAAAAGGCAAAAAATGTGTTACTTTTTTTTAAATATTTTTTTAATTCTTATGGTGCTAGTAAAGTAACCACCCCTGTTTGTACAAATAAATAAATAAATAAAATATGGATAACATGAAAATAATTTTAGTGAATTTTTATGTATTTGTCGAACAATAGAGATCCCATTCCTAACAGTGGGCATATGGGCCTACATATAGATAGAAGCAAGTAATTTGCGTAAACAGTAAATATACATACATACATAAACTCACGCTTATTTCCTAGAAGGGGTAGGCTAGTGCAGCTACGTTTCGCCTTGTATGTTCCGTCCCACAAATTCCGTCCGGGCTGTTAATGAATAGAATAATCCAATATCACTTTGCCCTACCCAGGATTCGAACCCGAGACCTCAGCGTAGTAATCGTACCGTAGTACAACTGCGCCATCGAGGCAGTCAATATCAACATTTAAAATAAAATATAAAAAAAAACTACGTTTAAAAAAACCGACTTCAACTACTAAAAAGTTTAAAATAACTTAAGAAAGATTTAATTTAATACACCTCTTATGCAAACCTATACCTTTCATATCAATAAAATACAATTATTTATATGTGCTACCTATTGATAGGTTTGAAATCGGTGCCAAGCCAACTGGAATAGTAGGTACTTAAGCTCGCCGCGCGTGACCTTGAGGGGGGTAGCTTTGTCTACAAGTGTTTTTCAATCTGTGGGTCGCGACCACCTGGGACAATCACCCAAGGGGATTGCCAGAAGTTTTTAACCTGAAAAATTTTGATCCGTTGTAAACTAATTTATATTATTTATAGATTTGTATAATTTGTCTGCTGCACGAAGGTATAGTATATAAGTTGTTTTTTATAATAGTAGGTATTCATTATTACTTAATTCCATTATTAGTTTGTTTTCAAAACAGAGGTGTTGTGTGCTCGTCACACAATACGCAAACCAAAATATCCTTTTTACCACAAATATATTCATATATAAGCATAATATAGGTTTAATATAACCATTTTCAGGTATTAATATTATAAATATATATATTTATCGTAAAGTTTTAATATGTTTCACATAAATTCACATTGCTTATAGGATTATGTAGGTTAATCTTTAGCGTAAAAAATTCTTTACAGAAACTAAGCTGTTTATAATATTAAGTTTTATTTTGATTAGGACTTGGCACCGACTTCAAACCTATCAATAGGTAGCACATATAAATAATTGTATTTTATTGATATGAAAGGTATAGGTTTGCATAAGAGGTGTATTAAATTAAATCTTTCTTAAGTTATTTTAAACTTTTTAGTAGTTGAAGTCGGTTTTTTTAAACGTAGTTTTTTTTCTTTTTTTCTTTTTAGTACTGTAAGCTAAACTCAATTTTCGTTAACAACGCCCATAAGAACAAAACAACTACAGTAACTTAATTTTCTCACCCTTCTCCTCACCCCCCTTCTTCTGCCTCACTATAGTTTAACGTTAATACTGAACCTGTTACAAAAAGAACGATTGGAAACCTACTCAATTTCGAGGAGTTTTACTCTCCAGGTCCGAAGATATTCATCAGGTCTTCACCACTTTTTTATGGAACCAAATGGCAACTATTCCGCATAAAACTAAAGAAGAATGACTAAAATAGGTTCAAAGCTGCCGAAGATATTTAGTATTTACATGCAAATTGATGGAAACTTACTAAATTTTGAGGAGTTCTACTCTCCAGGTCCGAATATATTCATCAGGTCTTCACCAATTTTTTATAGGACCAAATGACAACTATTCCGCATGAAACTAAAAAAGAATAACTAAAATCGGTTCAAAGCTGCCGAAGATATTAAGTATTTATTTGCATGTTAATTTTCTCACCCCCTCCTCACCCCCAACCCTTTTTCTCTACCTCACTAAAATTTGACTTTTATACTGAACCTATTGCATAAAGAACCATTGGCAACCTGCTCAATTTCGAGGAGTTCTACTCTCTAAGTCCGAAGATATTCATCAGGTCTTCACCAACTTTTTATGGGACCAAATGGCAGCTATTTTGCATCCAACTAATGAAGAATTACGTAAATTGAATCAGAAATTTCAGAGTAATCGGTGAACATACATAAGAAAAAAAAATGTACGAATTGATAACCTCCTCTGAAGTCGGTTAAAAATAAGCTGGTAATATAAAAAAGTACATGCCAAAAGTAGTGTTTTATTTACTTGTCACCTACGGTTTTTCCTGGTGCTATGAAATGAAAATAAAATATTTTGTTGAACCCATGAAAAGCCATATTATATTAATTAGATTCAGTCACTTTTTTTCCACTACCACCCGGCTTATAGGCTGTTTTCGCCAGAGAAGAACGGGCAAGAAACTCTAACGTTACTCTTTTCAAAACAAGTTTGAATACAGTGATTATATTGATGTTGCAGCGCAGTTAAATTCAGAGCAGTTCATAAATAATTTAGAATATATTTGATTATAATAATATTGGTCAAGTTAGTTTGTACGGGTGAGTTAAGTGAAGTCGCCCAGAACATGGAATCAGTATCCACTGTTCTACCAAAGCAATGCAATAATCCTCTGTATGAATACGACTGGTACTCACCACCGGGTCGTCGTACAAAAAGCACAGTTCTTTCGGCAGCAGCACGATTCGAGTGACCTCCTTATCTTCCTCGATGAAATCTCTCGGCACATCTGCAATACATTAATCTGTGGTCTCTTTCTTCCTGATTTGATAGGCCGACAACACCTCTATGATCCAAGCGTTGTGGATGTCCTGGACGGCAGTCCTCACTTATCATCAGGTGACCTGTTTGTTCGTCTCTCTCTCTCTCTCTGTCTCCCTCTCTCTCTTTTCAGCCACAGGAAGACCACTGCTGAACCTAAGCCTCCCCTAAGAATTCCTCCCCAGCGACTGGCTTTTGTTATTTTGCCGGACCTGAAATACTGATATGACAGAGCCAGAAAGCGGAATAATTTTACAAGAACTAAGATCACACAAACATTTGTCTCGGTGCGTGGATCGAATTCTAGGCTACTCAAGCGGAAGCCGGCGTTTAACCAACTGCGCTACGGAGGCTGTCGAAAATACAATAAGGCTATTATTTATTTATACTCTTTAATGTACAATATTACATACCAAGTTAGATTAGAATAAAATAACAAATAAAAATTAAAACAGTACTATGGGTGACCATATCGCATTCAGATATCCATGTCATAGAAAAATCATGCTGCACCAATCATATAATACCATAAGATAAATACAGTAATAGTTACCGCTTATAAAGTCCAAATGGTAGAATTTCTCCTTGGTTTGTTTGCGGTTCCTGTCGATCACGAAGTTCTTGAAAGGCAGACACACTGGCAGCATGTAATCTGTGAACAATTTATAAAACTATACTACACTATACGCGCGTGAAGTGCGTGGTGGCCTGTTGGTATCGGACCAGACGCGGCTGCCTACATGTTCATGGTGGTCGCAGGTTCAAATCCCACGACACACCTCTGACTTTTCGGAGTCATGTGTGTATTAATAGTCAATAACCACGCACTATAACGGTGAAGGAAAACATCGCGAGGAAACCTGCATACCATAGCGATTTATAATAATTTACATAATATACATAATTTTTTTTTTTTTTTTTTTTTTTATTGCAATGAATGGCGAGACGAGCATGCCATTCGCGTGATGGTAAGCGATATGACCGCTCATGGACAGTAGCAAAACCAAACAACACCATGAATTACAAGGGAATGCTTGGAATTCCACTGCGCTCGCCATCCTGAGACATAAGATGTTAAGTCTCAATATGTCCAGTAGTTACTCTGGCTACAATGTCCTTCAAACCGGAACACAACAGCGCATTAACACTGCTGTTTGGCGGGAGAAATAGACATAACCGATAATTGTAACCGATCGATGTCTGTACAATGTACATGGAAGTTAAATGAGAAAAACTACTATGAGGGGTCTGTATTAACGAAATAGAACCCAAAACAATGATTTTTGGAATTTTTGTCTGTTTGTCTGTGCGGTTGTGCGCGATGAACTCAGAAACCGCTTAACGGATTTGGATGAAATTTGGTACGGAAGTAGCTGACACCCTCGGATTAACATTTAGGCTACTTTTTATCCCGAAAAATTAAGTGTTCCGATTATTCCGATATTTTTGTTACATTTTATACTCAAAGGGTTGAGACTGGATTACATGCCTTAAATGACAATGAGACGGGACGGGACGGGATGAGATTTTCCAAATAAGTTAACATGAAATAAAGATAATCACGCAGACCAAGTTTCCGGGCAGAAACTAGTGTTTAAATATAAATAATATTTTGTTCGCGGCATTTACTCGATTGTAAAATCTAAATAATTTTAGACAATATATCGAGATGATTTTTTTTTGCATATAGGTACTAGAACCACTGAGTGATGTGCTTTCTCAAGAAATGCTAAAGACACGATCCTATCGCCATGCCGGGAAAGTAACCGTATGAGATTGTTTCAAAAATGTGCAACAAGTCCTAGAAATTGAACAGGGAGTATCTAAGTTCACAGTCTAAGCTTGCTCACCTGGATCAATGAGAAATTAATGTATTTTTGAAACTTCTACATAATGTTGGAATAAAGTTATCTGTACGTGCGTAATCTTATTAATACGTGGGTTTAATCATATTCTGATCAGTGTAATAAAATGTGTTTATTGTTTCCCAATATAGCAAGACTAGATAGTCAATATGTCAAAATTATGTTAATTTCAAAATATATATGTCCTAAACACCGATACTGCTGTGAAACGATAGGCCGCGGGTTCGATCCCCGCACCAAGAGAAATGTTTGTCCGCACAAATATTTCTTCCGGTCTGGGTGTTTGTGAGACCGAAAAGTCTCTCGTAGTTCTGATACCTGCGACACAAGACTCAATTGATCTTAATGTGGGGTCAGGGTATATGTGATTGTTGGGTGTATTTATTTATTTTATTTATTTACGACATGCTTTAACACACATAAAAGCCAAGTCGAAGTATAGCATTTCTGTCGTATCGTGGTTCCGTCGCTAAGTTTTCTCCTATTTATCGTTACTTTCTCACACTTTGGTAGAATAAAAAGTATCCTGATTTAAGAGATTGTTTGATCTACAATTGTGCTATCCTTATTTTTCCTCAGCCATACGAACATAGGCCTCGCTCAAAGATTTCCAGACCGGTTCGAAGCTACATGCATTGAGCGACTTCCTGCAACTTCTACTAGCTCATCACGTCGGTTAGACCATTGTACCACGCTGGCCTATTGCGTGTTGGAGAACCTTACCGTGGCAGGTGTAAAAAACAAGTACCAGATTTGACAGCGGTGATCATCTTGAGCAGCGCCACGCTGTGTGTGACGCCGAAGTGCTTGAACTCGGGGTGTAGGAGCACGTCGGCTATTGGCATCAGCAACACGGCGGGCTGGCACTCCGCGCCGTTCGCGATCTGCTCGATGCTCACCTTGCACTCGAACTCATCGCGCTCGTAGTTGCCGAACACTACGTTCCCTCTGCAAGGATATGACAGTTTCTAGACTTCTTGTCGTGGAAGTTCTTAAGGTCTATGTTCAGTAGTGAACTTCTTATGGCTGAGAATGGTGACGATTTTACTAACGGCTGGACCTGGCTTCATCCGGGTACCTTTATATAGTTACATAGTCCACTACATTAATTCGTAGTTGACTAAGGTGAAAGTTAAAAATGAATTATTTTGTATTCATAATTTTACTATTGTATCTGTACGTTGCTTATGGGTAAGAAGCCCTTCTATTTGTATAAAATCTGATTCCTTTATTTTCAAAGATATGCTAGTGTCCTTAAGAAACGTACTGAACTACGAGTATTAATGTCAGTTCTTACCCAACCAACACTCATATATATTCCTAAATACACAAGATGATTCCAAGCCTTGCGTCGTGGATGACAGAAAGTACGAGAGACTTGGATGTCCTAAGCAAATAGTGTGTCAAATATTCAATTTCACGTTCATTTCAACCACAGCTATTTGATTCGGGTCTAGGTGTTTGTGGGACCGAAAAGTCTCTCGTAGTTCCCAGTACCCACGAGACAAGACTCGATCTTAGTGTGGGATCAGGAGTATGTATGTAACTGTCAGGTGTACCTATTATATTGCGTTTCCGTTCACAATCAATTTGTCAAATCTCAACCAGCTTAATATACGAGTACTTACAAAGCATATCCATCGGGAACTTGAGCTGCATCGATGGCCGTAGACAGAGCGAACTGGCGAGTAATCAGCACCACGCGAGGCACTCTAAAGTAGTGCGGCGTTCCGTTCTTAACTGCAACCGAATTGGCAAATAATAGAGAAATGTAATTACCTGGACTTCTATAAGAATCCCTATATGAAGTGCGTGGTGGCCTGTTGGTAATGGACCAGACGCAGCTGCCATCGTGTTCGCGGTAGTCGAGGGTTCAAATCCAAACACCTCTGACTTTTCGGAGTTATTTGTGGATTGATAGTCAATCGCACACACTATAATTATGAAGAAAATTGTGGGGAAACCTGCATACCATAGCGATTTGTAAGAATGTCTGTGGTGTGTAAATACATCAACCCGTACTTGGCAAGCTTGCTGGACTTTTTGGCTCAATCCCTCTCAATCGTACTCTCGATTGAAGAGGAGGCCCTTACAGTGGTTCGTATACGAGCTAATACAGATTCAGAATTGTATCGACCGGCGAGAGATCAACATCTCATGCTTGTTTCACTTTTCATACCATCACGTGCATTGTAAGTAGTACCAGTACAATAAGACCCCACCGTGAATGTACTGCAAGACCCCGAGCCAGGTGAACTGCAAGTCCATGAGGGGTCCGTCGTCGGGGTCGAAGCCAGGGTCGTCGTGGCAGCTGAAGAACTGGCCGCGGATTAGCGCCGTCACTGTGGATGTGATCGAAATAAGTGCACTTTGATATAAACATTACCTGCAAGAAGTTAATAAGTACACTCAAAAGTCACATACATAGCCCTGACCCCACACTAAGCCTAAGAAGTGCTGTGTCGTATATCTAAAACTCGAGTGACTTTTCTGTCTCTGAAACATATAGACTCGAAACAAATATTTCTAGTTTACACAAACTCAGAGAACAAATGCTGCAGGTTACTTCAGCGCATCGAAACAAATGATTGTAGTACAAATATTCGTTTCGAATCTATGAGTTTCTGAGGATTAATAAATCTGCCGTAGGTTTTGATAGCCACGGCGCTAAACTCGATATCTCAGCGAGGGATCAGGAGTAAGTGTATAGTAATAGGGATGATGTCTCAATTTATTATTATTTATATCGAAAGGTTACATTAAACAAAATTGTAACCAGAAAAGAAACTCTGGTAAAAGTAACAATCCACAATTATTTAAAAAACAATCGTGCTACGATGTCATCTTGCATAAGGTGTCCCCTCCACATTCATTTAAAATCAATTTTGATGCTGTTTCAATTAAATGTTTGTTATAAGGGATATTTCGTAGTGATCGTTAAATACTGTTCATAATTCAACATTTAATAATAAATAATAAATAAATACACCCAACAATCACATACATAGTCCTGACCCCACACTAAGATCGAGTCTTGTGTCGTGGGTATCAGAAACTACGAGACCTTTCGCTCTCACAAACACCTAGACCCGAAACAAATACCTGTGGATCACACAAACATTTGTTTCGGTGCGGGGATCGAACCCGAGGCCTCTCGTTTCACAGCCGGCGTCTAACCAACTGCGCCACGGAGGCTGTCGAATATTGACATCATTGCAACATCCATATTGTTACAGCAAAAAATACTCACGACACAAGATGAAAAGCGAAGCCACTAACTTAATCATTGGATGCTGGATATGTACTGAGAGAAATGCCACCAGATGTATTCAAAGGAATGCACCCATATCCCATGTTTACCAAACATCCGATGTTTGTAGGATTGCTCAAATTACTTCTTCATCTCACTGAGCGACAGAACGTAAGTCACAATTCTTGCAAAGGTATGATTTTATAAAGATAATTATTAGTTTCTTATTACGTCTGCAAAATGAATATTATTAATAATGGAAAAAAAATACCATAAAATACTAATAAATACCTTTTATAATAATAATTAATGAATATAGAAAAATTGAAAATGTAATTAAAATATTATAACAAATATCTTGTAAATAGAGAATAAGTACTGTGTATTGACTTGTCATAAGAGGAATTTAATTGCCTACGTGAACAATAAACAAATTTCATTTCATATAATGGGCTGGAGTATTTAAGGAAACAAATAAATAAATAATCTCAAATACTCAATCAATTTGTGAACAGTACCTACAAACATTAGTGATGTCTCATTGAGGCACTGTGTACCATGGACGTAGGTATTATGTTTATATAATACGTCCATGCTCACACACAGAGAATCTTTAATTCAATAAACCTGTCAAATTCTATGAAATTAACAATCGTTTTAACAAATTAACAACATTGTTAACACTTCCCTGAACTAAAATAATTGATATGTCTTCACAGCGCCTGAATCATTTTTAAGCTACACTTGTTGCCAAAGTGTTAACAGATGGCGTTAGTGGTATTTTAAAATGCGAAATTCACACAAAAAAGCAACAGTGTTTGCAACCACTGTCCAGAAGTGTAATAAATTAAATAAATACCTTATTATACCCCTTGCTTCCTTCCGGGATGGTTAAAATATTCTAATCTCCGAATTACGAGTACGTTAATTCTGCACCTAAGTCCTATCCTAGTTAGGTTATGCAAATGAACAATTAAATATGAATCGCTCAATACTTATCATCATACATTACCACAATAGGGCAATAAAAATGCGTACACATATCAATGAAGATGGATTGCCATGGCGCCGCCTGACGGCGCGCGTAATGGTCATCGGTATTCCGACACGAGCAGAGCCGCGGCCCGTTAGTTATATTGTGTGCAGGAGCCACGATGCAATGGAGAGGGCTCTATTAAATGTTAGAAAACAATGTAGAAAAGAGCAAAATATCAAAAACAAACAATTAGGTCATAAAAACGAAATTTAAAAAAATCTCACGCCATAAAAAAATCTCTAAAAGAATCTAAAACAACTAGGAATAAAAACAAAAAAACAATTACGTAATAAAACAACCCCGAACAAATCTGTTCAATACTAATTCATTTGATTTTTTTTCAATTCCGAAACAACTTCATTTGACATATCAAATACTCGTGCAGTAAAGGTCCTCAATTGTCTTCGGACGCGCGTGTGTCAGAGGAACTATGCATTACAATGGCACCAACGACATGAGCTGCGTCCAACGCTTAATCGCCCGCATCCGCCGCCGACACCATCACATTTTACTGCCGATACCTGACTGCACTCGGCTATACTTAATGATATTCTAATTTGGCATTCTACCTGCTTGAATAATTCACATTGGGCAGGAAATAGCGCAAAGAACTGATGGACGATGGAGCCGAAAAGTTATAGAGTGAAGCTCACCTACTGATTGATCCTTCAAAAAGATGAATGGACACAATAACGCCCAAATACTCAAAGGACATTTAAATATTAAGTTGCACGTAACTACAACTAACTCACGTCCCATTTAATCAGTACATTTAAGCGGGACTTACGTAATTAAGTGCACCATAATATTTAAGTGTCGTTTGAGTGTTCGGGTACAGTATATTGGTATTCTGTGGTTCGGGCGTAAGACAGCCCTCATGGCGCAATTGGTTAGACGCCGGCTGAGAAACGTGAAGCTGCGGGTTCGATCCCCGCATCGAAACAAATATTTTTGTGATCCAGAAGTATTTGTTTCGGGTCTGGGTATTTGTGAGAAAGAAAAGTCTCTCGTAGTTTCTGATACCCACAGCACAAGATTTAATTGATCTTAATTTGGGTTAGGACTGTGCATGTAACTGTTGGGTGTATTTATTTAATAAAATATTTAAAATAAGGTAAGTGCAAACGAGATAGAATATTTACCAGTGAGAGTTATTTTGTTAGTTTCTGAAATAATCAAAAAGACACAACTTACAACAATCCCTGCCTCGGTTTTCTCTGAGCGCTATAACTTGTCCTTCCTGTACATATTTACCTATGTTAGTCTTGTAAGTGAAATTGTATAATTATTAATTTCATATCAGAGTAAGTTTCTTTAAGCTGAATATAGTACTGCACTATGGCCTAAGCATTCTCAATCGAACTCTCGGTAGTAGAAAGTCTTGTGCTTAGCTAATGGATACATTGCACAAAAATCTCCTGAGTTGCTAATGTAGCCCAATGACAAGGATCAATCTAAAGTATACATTTTTTCCCAGAAGGGATAGGCAGAGGTGCTACCTGGACACCTACATTTCGCTTTTCATGTTCCGTCGATGTGATAGGGGGCGAGCCTATTACCATTTCGGGCACAATTTTTTAACTCCGGGCTGATAATGAATAGAAAAATCCAATATCATTTTGCCCGACTCAAACCCGAGACCTAAGCTTTGCAATCCTACCGTAGCACAACTATGCCACAGAGGCAGTAATTCTAAAGTATACAGTTGAAATAATCCACGGTAATGCGGGTATATTCATAGCTATTTAGATCAAGTGTATGCCTCGCGCGTCAGAGCCTTCGAACACCTATAAATACAAGCTGTTGGCGCCGATCAGTTAGTTTCTACAATGGCGAGTGCTTTTCTGTTCGTTTTCTTGAGTATAGTTTATTCTGGTAAGTTTGAAGTTTTTGCAAAAATATTTACACTCCGTTAAGCAAGAGCAAAAGCAAAAGTTGTAAAGCAAGAGGTCGTGGGTTCGATCCTCGCACCGAAATATTTTTTTGTTTCATAAGAATTTGTTTCGGGTTTGTGTTGTAAAACCGGAAAGTTTCTTGCAGTTTCATATGCTCAACATACAAAATTTGTACCTTAGTAGGCCTTAGTTAATGTGATTGTGTGTATATTTATTTATTTATAAACACATTATATTATTTAACCCGTTAATAGTTTTAGCGAAAGATTAGAATACCCTGAATTTTAGAGATTTTTTTAATTCTATGAATTTTTAACAAGTTAGGAATATTTCAAATGTAGCAGTACGGGTTGTGGAAAAGTATGCAATAGTCCTATGAAGCTATCTCCATTACGATGTGTGCGTGCGAGAAAGAGAGCGAGTGTCGCCATTCTTCTTAAAATATTTTTTTCCATCACTACCAATATTCATGTTGACTTTTTTTTAACAACTTTTCCCCCCGAATCCTGTCATAGAGATCGTATATTTTTATTTTTCAAATAAATTATATTATAACACACACTCCCATATCAACTAACACATAGTAATCAAAAGGGCCGTCATGATAATACATTTAAAATATCAGAAAAACAGACAAATGTACCGTTTACCTAACATTATAAAAAAAAATACATTAAAAGTATAACCACTATAAAATTTAAACCAATAAATAAAATGCATTCCATTTTATTGTATTTAAGCTGGGATCAAATTTACATATTGACCTACCTCCTACATACTTTTCATACAAAATGAAATATACCGTTTACCAAACATTGTATTAAAAAAAAAACATTAAAAAAATAACCATTATAAAATTAAAATCAGTATAAAAATGCATAGAATTTTATTGTGTTTAGGCTGGGAACAAATTTTAATTCATGATATTGACCTACCTCCTACATACTTTTCATACAAAATGTATTAATAGACCAGTTTTAAATGCTTTACGCATACAATCCACAATTTCGGCTCTTGTCACTAAGTCAGGATGGCCGAGCGGTCTAAGGCGCTGCGTTCAGGTCGCAGTCCACTTCTGTGGGCGTGGGTTCGAATCCCACTTCTGACAAGTCTTTTTATTTATTTTTTCATTTATGCAAGTTCTACATTATATTATGACATTCCATTTTTTTTATCATTTCTGATGCTTTTATATTTCGAAACTAACCTTTGCATTATTAGTATAAAATTATGCATGCGAATGATAGAAATAACTGTATTTTGCTTTACATCGGGAGCAACTACTTTATCAAAACAGTACCTATTATGTCAAAAAAAAATAATAATATTAAACAGGTTACATATTCTTTAGACAGTCTCCTTGCGCGCCGGTTGTGCAACGAGAGGCCGCGGATTCGATCCCGACACCGAGACAAATATTTGTGTAATGCATTTTGTTGAATGGGACTTCGTGAGAAAGTTTTCGTAATTTATGATACCGACACAAGAGTCAATCTTATTGTAGGGTCAGGACTATGTATGTGGCTTTTGGGTGTGTTTATAATTATGTATTATTATCCCGGATTCTTCTGATTGCAGCGTCATCAGAGTTCTTCGCGTCTCCCGAAGGCCGTGAGGACTGGGAGCGGATCGTGGGCGGGACCAAAGCGCCAAATGGATCCTATCCTTATCAGGTACTTAAAAAAATAATAAAGAATGAGAAAAAAAGCTCGTGTTGGTGGGGAAGTTTTAGTGTTTTTGTTTTTTCGTTATTTTATCATCGATAGCAAGGTATTCATATTATTAAATATGATAATATTTTTTTTTATTACTGTTTATTAATTATCAAACTACTTGCACCGACAGTATATTATACTCATTATGACAAAATATGAATCATTATAAATATTATTAAAACACAATATAAATATTATTTGCTGTAAAAAGAATCCTCCTTGCGTGAATGGCGAGACGAGCATGCCATTCGCCTGATGGTAAGCGATACAACCGCTCATGGACAGTAGCAAACACAAGGCGGACAGGCAACCTAAAAAGACTAGTAAACTAGATGCAGGCCGCTTTAACAGCCTGGTGGGGAGATATTTAGAGGAGGAATTGTCACCATTGGACACGTTGTGGCTGAAGTTGATGAGTTATGACTATAAAATTCAATTAATAAAATGATTTCCTTAGGTGTCCTTGAGGTTCTGGGGCGTGTGGCACTTCTGCGGCGCGTCGCTCGTCACTCCGCGAGTCATCTTGACGGCGGCTCATTGTGTCGACAGGTAACATTCATTCTTCGTGATACATTTTCAGTCCAGTCCATATACTTTGCACTGCAGAGCCCGAGCCTCCTCTACAATTGAGAGTAGTTTGGCCATGATCCCGAAGTGTCAGTTGACAGACTTAATTAATCTTAGAAATTATTTTAAATGTTTATAATATGCAAGACTACCCACGTTTTCTTTCGACGTTAAATTTATTTGAGTTTAGTTTATTTCAAACTGTATTGCTATTATACTTCTGTAGGCGCTGTCATTTTATTTACACAATCACAGTGCAGTTGGTTGGATGCCGGCAGTCGGCAGTGAAACGAAACGCTTCGGGTTCAGTCCCCGCACCAAGGCAAATGTTTGTGTGATCCACAAATATTTGTTTCAGGTCGGGGTGCTTGCGAACCCGAAAAGTCTCGTAGTGTTTTTTACACCTGTGATACTGCTTAATCTTAATGATTTGTTAGATATGCGAATGTTGCACATTGAAATAAAACTAATTTTTACGGATTTTATCGCGGATTTAGTTTGGTTTAATTACATTTTTATAACTTCCCGACGTTTCGATTGCTTTACAGCTTTCGTGGTTCAGTCCGCCCGTGACCACAAAAGTTGTTGGCTTAATCTTGCTCTTCTGCTCGTTCAATGACTGTTGGGTAAATTTATTAATAAATATTATATTTCAGAGTAAAACCGCAGTACTTCAAGGCGATAGTGGGCACGAACCAGCTGCGCGCGGGCGGCACGGCCTACGAGATCCGGAAGGTGGTGGTCCACGAGAAATACGACGACGATCTCATAGTGAATGACATCGCCATACTGTTCACCGAGCAGGAGGTGCAGTTCGGAGAAAAAGTGGACTCGATTGAGCTGAACGATGAGCCACTTATCAAGGGAGAGGAACTTACGCTCACAGGGTGGGGGACAACTTCGGTAAGATGAATTTATTTGTAGTCGGAGCGATTTAACAAAATCTTTATAGCTATTTGTTGGATTATTGATAATTATTGGTGCTATAAAACCTCACTGTCATGATGGTCCTAGGTCAATGGAAATTACTCGACAGGTTTTGATTTGTATATTATGTTTTAACGTGGCCAATATCAAGTCATAAATAGCCGCATCGTTGATTCAGAAACTTCCTGTTTTACGACGCCAAGGGGACTCGGGCTTACATATTTGTTACACATTTCAAGTTGATGCGTTCAGAAATTCATGAGAAAAACGGTGTTAACATTTAAAGAAACGGTCAAAAAAGTGACCCTAGAACACCCTATAATATTCATAAGGGTGTGAATATATATTTTTTAAATATCTGTACCATTACCTGGAAGCTTTCCGTTTATCCCTTTCAAAATAAGTCTTTAAATTTTTGACTATCAACTCTCATGACCATTATCCTGACCTCTAACCCCCACAGTACCCCGGCCGTCTGCCCAACGACCTGATGCAGCTGCAGCTCCGCTCCATCACTTACGAGGAGTGCAAGCAGGCGCACCTCAGCGTCAACGCGGTCTTCGAGACGCAGCTGTGCGCGCTCACCAAAGCCGGCGAGGGGGCTTGTCATGTAATCCATAGTATTTATTACAACCCCAAGGTCTTGGGTTCGAATCCCGGGTTAATCGATATTGGATTTTTCCATTAAATATCAGCCCAGAGTCAGGTATTTGTGCCCGATATGGCGATAGCCTTCCCTTCTATTACATTTTGGCACGGAATACATAAAGCATGTGGGTGTCCTAATTGCACCTCTGCCTACCCATTCTGGGAAAAAGACGTGATGTTTATGTAGGTAAATCCTTTGAGTGCGAGATCCTTCTTGGTGGAGGTCTGTGATCGTAAGTAGACTACTTATAGCTGAAGAGAGAAATGTATCTCGTGTGTGGGAAGTCGTCTGGGTTGGTACCACAAGTGTGTCTATATCTACAGCCATGCAGCAGGACGGTTCGCTTTGAAGGACTTTTGTAAATAGTAAAACCACCAGTCTTCTAGAGACATTAGCCTTGCACCATACAAATGTATCATTGTACAATGATATACGAGTTCAAAACCTTCGAATATTGCTCTTGTTAGTGAGCAGGCGTTTCGCATACTGTCCAACGTGCAAAGAATTCATTAAAAAAAGTGAGAACGGAATACTAAGAAAGTCGACATTAGCAAAATGGTATTTTCAACCGGCAACACAAACTGGCTACAGTACGCAATGCAGTGGAGATGGAGTATCAACCGGCGTGAGAGAGAGAGAGAGGCGTGTAAGTGCGTGAGATGAAAGAGAGAGGCGTGTAATATGTCGTGTTCTCTGCAGGGTGACTCAGGAGGTCCGCTGGTGAGAGAGGGCCGCCAGGTGGGCGTGGTGTCGTGGGGCATACCGTGCGCGCGAGGGAAACCTGACGTCTACACCAGGGTAAGAACAACAGCTGCTTTCTAAGATCCTGTGCGAATTTTATCAGCCCGTTCCTACTAAAATAACTCATTTGCATATCGATATTAGATAAGTAACTAATTTTTCTGTTCCATACAGCTATTATAATACATTACTACTTAACTAAATAATTATATTTGATGGGGTCGTGCCTTCAAGTGTAGGAGCACTAAAATTGTATTTAGTAAATCCTATATAGGTCCTTCTGCTGAGCGTCGGGACTTTTCTACAATCGAGGGTTCTATTGTGAAAGATAAGTCCATAGTCCACCACAATAGCCTAGTGTGGGTCGGCGAACATCACATTTTGTTTTATTACTAGACTGGAAAACAAACAGCTTCTTATGTCTAAATACACTACGATGTAGTAATTTTCTAAACATTTAATAGATTCCGCATTTCTGTTACAAAAAAGATTGTTAGTTCTCAACTTTAAATTAATAACTAATTTTAAATTAGACAAAGTAGAATAATAGTATACTTAAAAAACACGGAGCAGTCAAGCTACGGATTCCAACCACTGGTCAGCCATGATCAATCAGGATACTACACATACTAATAAAAACATACATACATACACATACTATTATTATTGTTATTTTTTTATGTTACGCAGCTTCTCTAATGATGTTTTCCCTCACTTTTGAATTTCTTGGTAATTGTAAATTCCGAAAATTCAGAGGTGTGCCTTGGGATTCGACCCCCCCGATTATCGTCTCGGCAGCCGTGTCCAAGACGTTAACAACAGGCCCCCACCCGCCTACCAATAAACCTTTTCAATATCTGTTTCTAATAATACGGTGTTTGTTCTTTTCAGGTGGAGTCGTACATGCGCTGGATCGAGAAGACTTTATACGATGACGACGAAGACCATGTGAAGCACCTCAACAACAAGGATCACAAGAAGAAGCCGAAAAAGCCTCTGTGAACGAACTGACAGCAAGCCATTATCATCCCTAGTTTCTACCTAGCATTATACCTAACCCCTCTCAATCGACCTTTGGATTGTAGAGGAGGCCCGTGCCCTTCTGTGGCACGTATTATATTTAGGGCGCATTCAAATATTCCGTGGGAGCCCCTAAATTTGCTGCCTCCGCGCGGCTGAAGGCGCCCTTATTCTCCGGCTGTTGCTAACGTCCGGTTTTCTGCTCCATCTTAGCCGTTTCGCACAGACACTGGCTTTCTTGGTTGTTGACTTCTAACATCCATGCGAATTCTTAACGTCATCAATCCAAACCTTTTTTGGTTTGATCATGGCTTCGACTAAGCTATGCAGCCCGGGCATTATATGTCTCAGTATTTGTAAAGTAAATCTACCACACAGTCGCACAAATAAACATGATCCCATAGAATATAATTTTTGTGTCGTAGCTCTCATATGTGAGAGGCCGCTTGAGACCGCAATGTCTATTTCTCTCGCCAAACAGCAGTGTAAATGCACTGTTGTGTTCCGGTTTGAAGGACATTGTAGCCAGAGTAACTACTGGACATAATGAGACTTAACATCTTATGTCTCAGGGTGGCAAGCGCAGTCTAATGCCAAGCATTGCTTTGTAATTCATCGTGCTATAACTGTACATGAGCGGTCGTATCGCTTACCATCAGGCGAATGGCATGCTCATCTCGCCATTCATCGCAATAAAAAAAAAGTTTAACTTGTCGCGGAATTAGCAATAAATAATTATTGTATTATTATAATATATTGTAATATTTTATGCTCACGCGAATGAATTCATCTCCATTTACAAATATATTCTTATTATTTTTCATATACATATACTACCAAGGTATTCAATTGTTGTTGGTGCAAACCACCAACCCGCACTAGGCCAGCGTGGCGGATTATATGGCCTAACCCCTCTCAATCGTACTCTCTATTGTAGAGGAGACCCGTGCCCTGCAGTGGGACCTATATGAGCAGATAACGTTCGTGCAAATTTTTAAGTGATATTTATTTTAATATTAATATAATTAATAAATAAGATGCAATATAAATTTCTTGTTTTAATATTTATATATTTTTGTATTATTGACTAGAATAAGATGTTAAATCTCTTACAGTGGCTACAATGTCCTTCAAACCAGAACACTTCAACACAGAATATCTGTGACTTCAATGTCTTAACATTGTTGCCTGGCTCACACAAATAGATAAACCTTTCGTACCTACCCAGACTGGCAGTTTATGAACTTGTTGTTATATACAGCCTCCATGGAACAGTTGGTTACTCGCCGGCTGTGAAACGCGAGGCCACGGGTTCAATCCCCGCACTGAAATATTTTTTTGTGTGAATCACAGGTATTTGTTTCGGATCTGGGTGTTTGTGAGACTGAAAGTCTTTCGTAATTGCTGATACCCATGAAACAAATCTCGATCTTAATCTGGGGTCAGGATTATGTATGTGGCGGTTGGGTGTATTTATTTATTTGTATGTATTTATATTCGGGCTAAGAACCCTAATAAACAGATAGGAGTAATAAAACATCGGATAATATAATAAATTCAAAAATCCCTTTATTACAAATTACGATGGTTTGCGAACAATATGCTAATATCACAGTGATCAGTCGTGAATGTGAATAAAATGCATTACAATATACAAAACCGTGTACAGGAATTATTTGAAAACATTTTCAATTCTGATTCTAAACGATGTTATTTTCAATTCAGATTCTAAAGATACTAACATACTTTTGCACGTCCGATTCTGTAAAAGCATTATCAAATACCTCTAAAAACTTAATTTAGAAATAGTTTTAGTAAACCTTAAAATTACATTTGAGAAATACATCTAATAATTACTTATAATTATATTAAATTTTTTCTCAAATATTGTAATTTTATAATGTTAAATGCCCCTTAGATCTTCTAAGGTATAAATGCCTAGATATTAATCCATACACGATTTTGCTAAAGCTAAATGATTGTTTAACCTAATCTTAATTATCGAAATATTTGGACATGCTTCTATTACTTTTAAGTTATAACATATTATATAATAAATCATAGGATATGTATTCCTATACTTAACTTATACCTAGACCACATTACATTTAAGATAAAAACATGCCAATACCTTATAAAAAATATTTAAAAAAATACCACACCTTAAGTTAGCAAGGTTAAGTAGTCTTTTGGTACAAATAAACACTTTACTGCATAGAGAAGCAACTTAGAGTGTGACCTGAAAAACGATGAAATCGAAGGGGGAGGCAAGACGTCATTTTACAGAATTGAGTACTTAAATTAAACATTCCTATTGAAACAGTGTTCAAATAAGAATTTAAAATGTGACAGCTGTTTAATGGTAAAAGTAGGGGCGTAATTTTAACGCAAAAATATTGCCATCTCTTTCGCGCGACAGTTCTGTATTGACAATGACGTCACAATGCTTTTTAAGCATGTTTGTTCTGTTATTTGACCTCACCCCTTGCTCTCGATCCGCTGGAGGTTCGCACACGAACTTGTCAATCTATAGCATATAAATTCACTGGAATAACATTCCTTACTTTCCGCGATTTTAAAAGGTGGGCTTCTACGCGGTTTTATACTTTTATGCATGTTATAATTCAAAAAAATATTTGGTGCAGAACATTAAAATCTGGCTGACACAAAGCATGCATCAATTACTTTTAAAACCAGTATTTTAAGGCAAATAAATTATTATTACTAAATTACGACGAATACAATCTCAATTACACATAATATCACCCAAACTAACATCACTGCATACATAATATATTAACCCATGCATCAACGCTGGGCAATAATCTCACTCCCTTTACCGAACTTAACATTACCTCACTTTTTATTGTAGTTATAATTTTCGTTACGAAACACATACATTGTATGGTTCTCATGCGAATCTAATATTTTATAAAAATACATAACCCTTTAGCTCAGAAAGGGTAGGCAGAAGTGTATCTACTGCAACGCACATCTTTTTTTTACCTAGATTTGATAGAACGATCCTGTCGCCGATCCCATTTACAAAAATAAGTTTAATATAATTGTTGTAGAATCTATCCAGGCCTGCAATTGAAATAATTCTATTTCCCTGGATGCTTTACAAACTAGCCTAATTTTATATAACATTTTGTAGCAAATCAGATATAATTAATCACTTATAACAGTAAATAGAATATTTGAAGACATTTGGCACTAAAATGTAGGCTTAAAAACGATATATTTTCATAGTACCTATTTTCACCAATTACAGGAGTAACGTTACAGTAATTACTATAAATATAATTGATTTTTCAAATGAAACCATACCAACGAATAACGAATACAATTGTTTTGAACTCATAACAATAATATTACGTTTCTATTGAAGTAATTAAATCGAAAAGTGTCTGACAATCAGACGTCCAAAATTTAGAAGACATTAATTCAAAATCAATTGCTGAATCAAAAACACTTGATATTAGTGAAAACAGTATTAAATGAAATCTCATTTAAGCTTCACACAAGCACTTTCAAACCCACTAAACACAAATTACATTACATCATTTCCAAAATATAAATAGACACGACGAAGATCAATATCCTCAGCCTAATCCACAAGTAATCGATGAACTCTTGAACGTTTTCATTGTACAGCAAGCCGTAGAAATCGGAGTCTACGGGGATGCTACCTTCCGAGGCAGTTTCATGGTCCCTGGTGAAGTCGCGACCGAAAATGCCGAAGCTGAGTAAAGAGCTGTCGCGGATGCTGATGGTGACTTGCCTGGACTTGAAGGTCTTGGTGTCCAAGGTGTACTGGTTCACGGAGCCAGTGGAGACGATCATGGGGTACTGGACGGAACTGTGTTTGGTGAAGTTACCGCTGATTGTGATACGGTTGAAGATTGTGTCCGTGCTGCTTTGAGCTCTGTAAGAGTTGAAGGTATAGATAAGTTGTGGATGAAAATTGTAGTTGAAGTCAACTATTATGCTCTAAGCCAACTTGATGAAGTACGATGTAAACTTGATCTAACTCATCTGTATAGAAAAGACTAAGCTACCGATGTATTGTATATGAACTGATCTAACCTAGTAATGCCTCAACCAAAATTTGTATTTTAAATGAGTTCCTATCTTGCATGAAGTATTGCAGTGGTCATGTCGAAGGTACTTATAGTTATTCTAAAAATGCTTGAATGATAAAGAATATTGGAAACTGACCCAACATCACACGACCTCTTGTAAAGTCCAGCGCAGGCGAAGACCGCGCAGCTCTGAGTGCCGATGTAACTGTTCCCGCCGTAGTGCCGCACGCCGTCGAACGCGGCCAGACCGAAGTTCATCTCGGCGCTCTTGGAGCCTGCAATAAGGAGGATATTTATGTAATGTATGTTATAGATTCTTAACTTTCTTTTTGTTGGGCCACAAGGTGGCCATTGGTGAACATAGGCCACCCTAAGTATTTCGATAAGGACATGTTTGGACGACCAGATTTTTGTAGCTGAATAGAAATACAAGGAATTAACATAATATTTTAGCTTAACTTGTGGGGGTAATCCTCGCAGTGATCCCAAAAATATTTGAATTGGAAATAACAAAAAATTTCGGCTCGTTGGTTTGGTGACATTGTGTTTAACGTGTGAACTGGTGTGACCTTGGGTTCAAATTCAAGTTCAAACAAGCCATTTCGCGAACTGGACTTTTTATCCCCTATTTCAAACTGGGCTTAAAATTTCTTGCGAAATATATATAAAACATAATATACATTATTTATTAAGAAGAAAACTAACCTTTGAAGCTGGACTTGACGTAGAATTCGCAGCAGAACTTCTTGTGGCAGACGGTTTCCTTGTACCCCTGGCTGCTGGCGGCCACGTCCAGCGGCCTGATGATGTACTGGCTCAGGTCCTCGCCGGGGAAGGCGTGCACTTCGAACGGGTCGATGACCGGCGACTTGGACATACCTGAGGTGAGACAATCATGTTAAGATCATTCCTGAAGTTTGATTGAAATATCAATATAATTAATTTGATAGTTTTCGTGTCGTAGTTGATTCAGAGCCGGCTGTAAAATAAGAGGTTTGGAACTCGACAAATTTTCGTGCCTCCCAAAATTATTATTTGTTTCATACCCTTAAAGTCCTAAATTTGATACCCAAGCTTTTCACTCGTACATTAATAATATCTACATTCCCTAAACTGGCGTGGTATAACATAGCAAGGTATTACATACAATTATTTATGACGCCAATAACTTGTTTACAAATATTATCAGAAACCAGATGAATCACAAGAACATCTGTTATTTTTGACTGTAGTTCTTATCTCTAATCGTATGGTACGATGGTGGTGTGATGTGACTTCATCAATCAGATACCACGTGCCTATTCATAACCAATATCTTAATCTGCAGTTGTTTACATTTCTAATGCTAATCGCCAGGTTGTATCTATGATAAGCCGAAGTGACGAAACCAATTTGGAATTAAACCGTCGCGTCACATCAAATTATAATGTTTTTAATATACGCAATCAACTGCGTTGTTCCAGAGACTGAAGTAATTAAATTCTAAACATTATATCTTCTAGATAATCTTTTTCATGACAAGCTAATCTAAATAATATGCGCAGTAATTTGAGTATAATGTATAGTAATTTTAATATTTTTTCTTTTAGTACAGTAAGTTATAAAGTTAATAAGTCGTATGATGATTCATTAGAGTACCCTCTGTGTATGAGGGATATAAATTAAATTTTTACTTTATGATGTCTTACGGTAGCATCACAAACTATGAGATACTATTCGGTCACAACAATCACCCAAACCCAAAAAAAAAAAAAAAAATTACACCGGAATCTTGCGGATTGAATAGGCCTTTCGATTTTTGTTTTTCGTTGTTTAAGTCTGAACCACGAACGCTGGCTAATATGTTAAAATACGATTTCTCACCATTATTTCCATTTTTGTTGAGCTCAGTGATGATGAGCCGGTCGCCTTGCTTGACGTCAACGCTGGGGTAGACACCAGTGTAGCACAGCACGTTGGCTTCTGTCACCGAAGCCCACGGGGATGCGAACTGACCAGCTGTTAACAAACCAACATCGAATATTAATAATTTGATGGTCAAACACCCGTATTCACAAACAATACTATGAGGACGCATAGTGTAACCAAACGCACAGAATTGTCAATTTGGATTCAAAAACAATACTTGAGTGATGAGTGACCCTATGCGTTCACTTATGGAGGCCCTCAGGTAAAGAAACTCAACAGCTATTTTACGCAACGCATAGTGTCGATTGGTAATGTATATGCCATTTCATTTTATGTGTTTTGCATTAGGATTTTTCAATTTTCAATGCGATGGATTACAGCAGCGAGGAGGAGTTCGACAATTATATAAATAATGTCCTTACCGAACGCAGGACGATAAGTACAAGAAATATTATTCGAGATTTTCAAAATCCTTTTGTTTTTTTACAATGATGAAGAATTTCGAAGACGCTATCGATTTGCTAAAGATATTGTTCTTCATATACTATTGCCACTTGTCGATTTAGACCTGACCTAATTTACGGCTTAAAAATGTGGGAAGGAAATTTTATAAAATATTTGTCATGTAAATATTTGAAGTTGTCAAAGGCGCTTTACACTCACACGTAATTCGCGGGAGAAATTAGCAACAGTAATTGACCAATCACTAACCCGCATTGGACACTGTGCGTTCCCATAGTAAAAGGGTGACTCAAGTATTGTTTATGAATAAAAAGGCTGAGCGGAACGATCACTATGAGAAATGTCTTACTTAGCATAGGGTTACTTCAACACTGAGTAAAGTATTGTTTGTGAATACGGGCCAAAGATTCGGAACATAATTCTTCAGACACAGGCATTCCACTGCTGAACATAAGTCTCACTAAGAACTTGTATGGTGCCCTTATAGGATCGGCCTCCAGCGACCTTTAAGGGCGTCCATCTCCCTGACGAGTGACCATCATATTACAGTCAGTAACTCTGCGGTCAGTATATTGTGATCCAAATTGTGTCCAGAATGAAATGCTGGATAATGATTGCCTAGTGATTTTAGCGATATTCTTTCTTGTAAACACAAATATCTAGCTTCTTTTCACGAAAATCTTTGGACCACACTAAGATTACTTACAAATAATGCTTGGGTGTTTGTACCAGATACATTTCACAAACACTAATATTTTTAGCAAAGAGTTTACACCGGGCAATTATCGGCACCCAAAGCACTCTTCTTATGACAGTAAGTAAACTCACCGCTCAAAAACGGTATTTCAGTGGGCCAGGAACCGGTGACGACGAAGTTCTTGATCTTCTTCATCGTCAGAGGGTTCTTGAGGGCCAGATCCTCTTCCATGAGGTGGCCAAAGGTCACTCCGAAGTCTGTAGTGAAGGTAGCACCATCCTCGACGATGGTACAGTTGGCAACAGAGTTCACTGGCTTCCGGTAACTAGAGATGCACAAGAATTAAGAATATTACTTTAAAATAAATGACAAAGGAAAAACATGCATAAAAATAATACAATCGAAGATGGAAACTGTTCTTTTTTAAGTTGGTTAATAAGAAAGTAAGTGAAATAAATTTGTGTTATAAAGCGGCAGATGATAATTCTACAGTCTCACATGATTGTATTTATTAACCAAGGACCTTAGCAATAAAAAGCAGTACTTGCACATGACAAGATAATCTTTATCGAATAGCAACTATACAAAGATGTTAAACATAAGCAAGATTGCCCCAAACCGCTATCTATCTGGACAGCCCCCTTGCCATCAGGTGCCTTACATCTTTGTCGTATCAGGACTAATTACTTACACAGAGACGATGGTTCCTTCTCTATTGAATACGAGGTTGCTCCTGATCAGCTGGTTCTTGTTATTGCAGCGTACCTTCTCACTCAGATGTGCAACCACGTACACCGTCGCCTGGCGCGCTGCCTTCGCCAGGTTCTTCACCGTCTGCAAGAGATTTGTCTATATCTCCAAGAACTAGTGTGATGAGGCCTGTGGTTGTAAGATAAGTCAGTGAGAGACAGACTTTGACACTAGGCGTATCTTAATGCGTAGTCAGGATTATGGGTATGGTCGATTGTTATTCAATTTTATCCAAAGATAATAAATAATTTAGATTCTACTTGAAATATATGCGACTTACAAGCCGGACTAAGTTATTATAAAAACGACTTCAAATAATAGATAGATAGCTTTGCTCACAAGTTTCGTTCGTTTAATTAGCATTAGCAGAAAGTCTAGTAAACCCCTTTTTAAATAGGTACATTGCTGCTAAAATACCAAGGATTCTTGTGGATATTCAAAATTTTGCAATGAAGATAGATACAGATAAACCAAAAACATAATACCTATTTACAACTTACCTCATCATAATTAAATTCCGAGTTCAAGGATTCTGACGACGGAAGGACCAAGATGTCAACTTTCTGAAAATAAATTCATTATTATTTTAATTCTTTTGGTCTAGAACGGGGACCAACAAAAGGCCAATGCTAAAATTGATCTAATGCTAAAATGGGGATCGGAAATTGAGATTATACTTCACTGATTAATAAAAGAGCTACTTTAAAAGTGTCTTTCCTGTTAATAGGTCTATTTCGACACCATGTCTACACAGTGAAGTAAGAATTGTTTATTTATATGATTACATAGAACCGTTTGCTGATAAACTAAGCAATATAACATTGCATTATATAGGTTAGGAAACAAATGAAGTGCGTACAATTAATTGGCTTATACTTTTTTAAATTAATATTCCCTGCGAAATTGTTAAGTTTGTAGCGAAGTAACCCCTATAGGAATGTATAAATTAACAACAATTTTTCTACAGGACTACTCTTAAGAGTCCAAAATTTCATTTGAACAAATTTTTGCATTAGGTCCCTCTCTAATGTGGATTTAGAAAAACATTTCAAAATATGATTTATCTCATAGATAAGGTTAAACTGGTTAATCCTAGTCATGTTTTTGATGTTGTTAAAAATAGAGTGATGTTAATTACAGAGATAAAGAAATTAAGTTTCGGAAATACCGAATATTATTATTTAAACCAAATGTAATACCCGTATTATCTTATCAATTGTCAATATTATCTTGATCTGCAAAAAATGATTTATGACTAATATTTTTGTCAGAAATATTTATTATGGAGTATTTTCGATTCTATAATATCCACATAGGATTACAGCAGAAATCAAAACTTACAACATTAAATCAGACACTACGAGAGACTTTTTTCAATTGAAGAGGAGGCCCGTGCCCTGTAGTAGGACGTATGTTGGACGTATAACTACGAGAGACTTTTCGGTTTCACAAACACCCAGACGCGAATTAAATACCTGTGGATCACACAAATATTTTTCAGTGCGGAGATCGATCCCGCGGACTCTCGTTTCACAGCCGGCGTCTAGCCAACTGCGCTAACGGAGGTTGTCAACACTTACAATATTAAAAGAAAGATTCTCTTAATTGGTGGTGACTGGATATTCGTAATAAATAAATAAATTATATATATTTTTTATACAAAAGGTCTGGCAAACGAGCAAATAGATCATGTGATGGTAAGTGACCACTGCCGCCGCTGAGATTACAGACGTGTTGCAGGACCTTTAAATCGAGAGGGGAGCGGGAAGCAAAGCTGTCGCTTCACGTCGGTCTCCTGTGAGACAGTGCATATGCGGATATAATCAGATTGGCATCAATGTATCATTCTAGACAGTATAAAAAACAGAGTCCGGAGAAATGTTTACAATTCCGTGTTTGCAGCAATTTTACTTCGTACTCGTTTGGAATCTTGCCATCTCGTGATGTGAGGTCAGGCGATATTTCGATGTGAATAAATGCATATTATTTAACCTTTACTTTTCATTGTTCGTGAATTTAGGGTGTTCCATTGTTTTTACTTGTATTTGTCGTCGAATAAATACTGTTAAACGTTTTTCTTATCTCGATACGTCAGAGAAAACAAGCCTTACAGTTTGAAATAGCATCGGTTGTTAAACTTTAATAGATGACAGAATGATGAAACTTTCAGTAGACCAACAATTAAAAGACCATCTTGCCCACCCACCCAACACTGCAACTCTTTATAGCCAGGACCAACAGCACGCAAAGAATTTGCACCGAGAACTGAAGCTTGGGGAGTCTCTTAAGGACATTTCTTGCTTGCTGCCTAGATACTACCTTAAAATTCTTCATTGAAATTGGAGAGATACGCGTAATAGTGTACAAGCACTAGGCCAGCGTGGTGGATGAATGCTTCAGTCCTCTCCAATAGTAGAGGAATCTTCTCAATCATAGAACATGCATACATATTCTAACAATGGTGAGTATTAAAATTGATTTACGTTGCCATAATTATAAGTGATTGCACCTTACACTCGGCTGTTTTAATAACTCTTTTAATGCTTATTATTATCATTATTTATTACAGTTCAAGAGTTCAGATGTCGCTCGTTAGAACTGCACTCAACACAGCATTAACATATTATATAATTATAGTAGAAAAACAATGTCGCGACAACATGTGATGCAATTTGAAAAATATTATTTTGTTTCAGTGGTTTTTAATTGGGAACATCTGGATTTTATTGCGAGTTTTTGGATTTGTAGGTCTGGAATATAAACACATGTGTATGTGTTCTAACATGGACATTTTAGGATGGATTTTTTTTAGCGTACTACGATTTTCAATAATGTCATCTCTACATGTCCCTCAGGAGATACAAAAGTCTTATGTATGTATGTAAATACTTCAACGATGTAATACGATTACTCATTATTTATTTTTTCTCTTCGCCACATATATTACAGGACAAAGATTTACAGGCAAGTTTTACAAACAATTCTTGCACATTCCTTTGTTTTTACATAGCTTGGGAAACAAAGGAACCTTTGTTATAAGTCTTTGACAGATAGTGTAGACAAGTCTCAGTATTAATAGAAAGCCATTGTGTAGTTTTATTATAACTTGCTTTCATATTTTTCTTCTGAGAGACGGTCTTTAGATAATGTTTACCTATTCTTTGTAAGTACATTATATACATACATACATACACTTGACAGTCTGGTGGGACAAATATTTGTGGGTGTGGATGTGGATCACACATATTTATTTCAGTGCGGGGATCGAACCCGCGGCGTCTCGTTTCACAGCCGGCGTCTAACCAACTGCGCCACGGAGGCTGTCAAGTATTAAGTAAGTGCTAACTGGTAGAGGATATAAGTATTTACTCACAGCTCTGCCCGCCTCGTAGATAGCAGGGATGTAGCCATTCAGGTCGGAATTTCGGCTGCTATCTCGAACTACGGCGGCTCTGTATGTATCCTGCAAATAAATGACATTATTTTTACAGCAACCTAAACATTGTTTTATTATTTTGGTACATTAACAGTAAACTGCCTCGATGGCGCAGTTGTACTACGTTAAGATTATAATTTGAGGTATTGGGTTCAAGTCCCGGGTCGTGCAAGGCGATGTTGGATTTTCTATTAGTTATCAGCCCGGAATCAGGAATTTGTGCCCGATATGACAATAGGCTCTTTCTTTAGGATTTTTTCTTGAATCATAAAGCCAATTACCTAATCTATTATTAGACATGTCTCACTCATAATATAAGTTACGTATTATTCATTTATTGAACCAAGAATAGCTCCTTCGTAAAAACATAATATCCTTTAATAATAACAAGCTTCAAAACCTCTTTGCATTTCAAAAAGGCATTAGTCATAAAATCCTCAGGTAGGCCGGCAAAAAAACTCGTCTATAGTAAGGACTGGCGTACGTGACAACGCACCACGCTCGTCTATTGAAGGGATTTGGGCGACCCTTCGTAGTGCACGAGGGCGCCGCGTGGTCGGGTCAATGCCCGATGCATTTCGGGACTAACTATTTATAAACCAAAACATTGCTGGTTTCTTTCCTCTGGGGCTTTGTTTTGATGATTTTTATAATAATATGCGGTTTTTTGTTTAGTTGCAAATATATTTTAATTGTTTTATTTAGTAAATGGATTGAAATTTTGATTAATTGGTAGTAAAATGAGTTTTAAAACTATGTCCATAGTATGCAGTTCGCGGTAATTTGATAAACATTCTTAAATATGTCATTAAAAGGCAATATTTTATACAGTTATTAATGAAATTTAATATACATGGACGACTAATAAGAATAATTTAATGTCATCTAAACAAACAAAAGTTTTAATAACAATAAGTATAATGTTCAACTATAATTTACTTTTTTACTTACACATTATTTTAAAACAATGTTAAACCATATTTTGAATATGTTAAAAACAAAGAAATAGACGCAAGAATTTCTAAACAACAATTTATAGAGATGCGTAGGTAGCTTAAACTTTTTTTTTTTTTTTGTAATTATATGATTGTGCACTTTGCAATAAATGTAATCACTGGATACTTAATAAAATATTAAATATATAAATATTTATCTCCGGACTTCATATTTTTTTAATACGGCTACCAGAACTTCCCGTTACCCGCATATCCCAAACATTACTCGTAACAATAAATGCATCTTGAAACTTATCTCGAATGTTACATCGGAAGTATTTAAAATATAATTTTAAAACACATGTTACTACCTCCTCATTATCAATAACAATAACTTCAGGCTCCATTTCTGTGATTTTCATGATCAAAATAGCAAATTAATATCTATAATGCATTTATGTACTTCTAAATACTTGCCATAAAATTAACATTAATTATGTTATTTAACCAAAATATTGTTCACAATTATTTCCTTAGAAAAAAACACGACAAAACTAATTACAATAATATTTTTAGCCCAATTAGTTGAAATAATAACAATTTTCCCTGTAATTAATAAATAAAACGCACCTCCTGGGCCGCTGATAAAACTGCACCACAGACCACAATGTATAAAGCTAGCATTTTGCTCACTGCACGATCACTCCACTCGGCGGTCGACACGCGAATGACTGATGCTTCATGGCTTGATGCGCGTTTTGATGCATAGCCATCGAGATTGCAACCTCTACCACTTAATAAACGATATACGAGTAAACAAGCGTTCGTGGTGGAGGGATTTTTATTTGAATGTTGCTGGCAGTAGGATCTTCGTTTCCAGATAGCAACCACCATCGGTTAAGGACCCTTCATAGCAACCTACGTAAATATGACGCGTTTCGGGTTCATCCTGTGTATTTCCGACACAATCTGGAAGGCAATCTTGTATCGGCGGACACTCAATGTAGAAGGAATTGTATATTTTCATGCTTGTATTAAATTTAATCCATTAAAACTCTTTCTCAGGTTTGTCGTATCTTTCTTGACAAAACAATTCTTTATTCAAATAGTAGGGTATTTTTACACATTCCAACTATCGAAAACTAGCATAGCTTCAGAGCGTGGTGTAGCTTTAAAAAAGAAGCACAAGATACTCCTTCAGTAACAACATATACGTAAACACACGCCTTTTTCCCAAAATGGGAAGGCAGAGGCGCTATCAGGACACCCACGGTTCGCCGTGTGTTCCGTCCCACGATGTGATAGGGAGCGAGCCTATCGCCATATCGGACACAACTTCCTGACTCCGGGCTGATAATAATGAATAGAAAATCCAACATCACTTTGCCCGACCCGGGATTCGAAGGCGAGACCTCAGCGTTGTAATCGTACCGTAATCTAAAACTGTATTAGTTGTATGCACGGGCCTACTTTACAATCGAGAGAACGATTGAGAGGGGGTAGGCAGTATAGTCCACCACGCTGGCCTAGTGCATACCATAATAATTCTTCCGAACTGCTATGGTGTGCAGGTTTTCCTAACGATGTTTTCCTTCATCGTCATAGTGCGTGGTGATTGAATATCACATGACTCCGAAAAGACAGATTTTTTTTCCTGTGTCAAGCTAAATCAATAAATTAGTGTCGATATACGGAATCACGTGAAGAGCATGCAT
The DNA here is from genome assembly GCA_949752805.1 of Deilephila elpenor. Lineage (NCBI taxonomy): Eukaryota > Metazoa > Arthropoda > Insecta > Lepidoptera > Sphingidae > Deilephila > Deilephila elpenor. Next base: position 1,156,463 of record OX457118.1, read on the forward strand.
CGGATAGCATCGTCTGCGTGCTATTTATATTACGCGACGATAAGAAATCATCCCAAAAGCAATAAATTACGATTCCGATCTAAATACTGATACCGGAGGAAGTGAAATTATCTGTAGGTATAATTTGTCTAGGCCTACGTCGATTGACGTCACACCAAATTCGGAGACTCTTGATTGGAACGCAAAACGCAGCGTCATAAAAAAAGACTGCGCGTTTTTAACGTTGACCCAAGCTTCAGACACTCATCATAGAAATAACGGTATGACAGATGGACCAGGGAAGACATCGAATCGTATAAAAAAAACAGCTGAAGGTATACAAACAGATTACCATCACAAATTCCAAAAGGTCGTGATGAGCCTTACTGCTCACACTGGACAGGTAAGAGTGGACTGAACCTACATGGATTAAAAGGGTCTACACAGTAATACAAAAGCCGTAGATAGGTACTCTACTGTTTCAGCCCATAATCTTCTTCAATTGACGAGATTCCTCTAAAATCAAGTAAAAACTGAAATCATAGCCCAGCCAAGCATTGTTGAATGTCGGAGAAGACCTAACATAAATACAATACAATTTATTTCTGAACCAAAAGAATGAAACAACAACTTTGCCATAATGACAGCCTCCGTGGCGCAGTTGGTTAGACGCCGGCTGTGAAACGTGAGGGTGTAGGTTCGATCCCCGCACCAAACCCAAATACTTGTGTGACCCACACGTATTTATTTCGGGTCTGGGTGTTTGTGAGACCGAAAAGTCTCTCGTAGTTTATGATACCCACGACACAAGACTCGATCTTAGTGTGGGGTCAGGACTATGTATGTGACTGTTGGGTGTATTTATTTGTTTATAATAACTGCATTAGTTATAACTGTGTCGCAGTTATTAGGCCCTCCGGTGTAACAATAGCTTTCATGAAAAGGTTGACAAGCGTCTGTTCCCACAATTGTAAACAATTCTTCAGCAAGGATGATTCATGTTTAGGAAAAAAAAACAAAATGATATCAAAGAACATTGTTCAAAAACTATTGAATGAATTTGTCTCAATCCTTGTTGGTTTTTTCCCTAGCGATACATTTAATAATTATCTTGAAGTACATCAGGTGTGCGGGATTCCTCACGTGGTCCTCACGTTGTAATGTTGTTATATTAATCAACATTATGTTCAAGTATGTACTGGTTATGTAAATATGACGTATTTTTATGTATATTCGTTGCCAGCCACTGTCCACGAACCAGACAGCACGTTGCATTTATCAATTATATATCATGATTTATAATACCTAAATAGTATATATGTTATCTTTAAATAAAAAATCTAGACTCTTAATGTGCTTTTTCATAATTGGTTTTCCTTATTTTCTCTCGTTTTTAGTCGGTTTTACGCAACACGATTTAGATTTGCAACCATGTCTATATTTACCATTTATGAATGAAATAATAAATAAAATAAATGTATATTTATTTATGAATTGGTAAATATACCGGGTTTATCAAGACCGCGACCGAAAACGAAGCCGGGTGGTAGTTTTAATGGTTATAGACACAATGCAACTAAAAATTTCCGAAAATAAGCGACAGATTATTTTTTGCAATTTTTTAAAAATCATCGTTTTTACGTGGTAAATTCTTAGTTTTTGCAAAAATAGTAATTTAAACCCTTACGTACCATTGCGTCTTTAAAAATAAAAAGGTGTACATCATTATTTAGGAAAAAAATAGCATTTTTTCACCCAAAAACGACGAACAGTAAAAAATTTAAAAAAAAATTGATGATTTTTTTTGTAAAATTTTTACTTGCTTTGTGTTTGATATCACTAATACTATCACCTGGCTTCGTTTTCGGTCGCGGTCTTGATATACCCTGTATGTATCCTAAGCTTGCCTAGTCTAATGCCCAGCAGTGGGAATGATGTGTGCGGATATACAAATACAAAAATATAATATGCAGTTGTGACAATACAAATTAACAGGTCGGCAGGTAAGTCACCGTGTATATAGAAAATATTGTGAAACCGTGAGATTACTGAACATGCATCTAAAAATAACATGTGCATACAAAAAATATCTTTGTGTCTAATCACAAATTCCAATAAAGGTTTTGCTCTAATCTGTCAATTACACTGAATACAGTACAGAGTTTTTTATTTGTTTTCAGTTATTAAATACGGTACAAAGAATAAATAAACACAGTTGTCAGTGACACGAAAGGGTAAAGCCCTTCCAGAAATATTTATCCGAATGTAGGTCAAATTACTCACGGAAGTTTCCTTGATTTCGCTGAGAAATTAAATAAAGTACGCTTTAAGATTTGTCGTTTACTGGGGACAGGATCCTGTTTTATGTTATGTTTTATGACCACAATGAGAACGGCCTAATCCCTCTCAATCGTTCTCTCAATTTAAATAACATGAACCACAGTAATTATTTAACAAATAAAAAGAAACAATAAATAGAAGACAGTTCGTGTGGCTGGGAGAGTTTCGTGCGCTGTTTCTTTTTCACAGCTACAATACCTTCCGAAGCGGTAGTGGTAGCAATAATTAACGATTCAAAAGATCTTGTGAAGAATATTTGAATAAAGAATATTTGATTTCTCAATTGAAGAGGAGTCTCGTGCCCTGTAGTGGGACGTATAACTACAAGAGACTTTTCGGTCTCACAAACACCCAGACCCGGAACAAATACCTGTGGATCATACAAACATTTGTCTCAGTGCGAAGATCGAATCCGCGGCCTCTCATTTCACAGCCGACGTCTCACCAACTGCGCTACAGAGGGTTTCAATAATAAGATGTATCATATATTGATGATTTAACATGTTAATATATCCAATTGCAAAGCAATAGCTTTAAGGTCAAAACCATCTCGGCGCGAACCAAAAGGTCTGCCAAATCTTTTTTGTGCTGCACCGTCAAGCTGTGGAATAGTCTGCCGTCACACGTGTAACCTTCCTATAACCCTGGGTCCTCACGCCGTAGTGTGAAGAAGCATCATAGCAGGCCAATTGTATCGAATGGCATTTGATACTCTGAACGGCATTTGCGCTCACCATGAGGTGAGCACAATTACGAATATGTGCTAGAATAAAAAAATAATGATCAAACTAGACTCCAATAATCCAAAATAAAAGTTTTCCGCCATTGATACAATAAATATGTACCTATATTTAATAAATAATCGTTAACGCCATTATCTGTCACGCGCTGATCACGAACATGACACATTGAGGCCGGCTGATACCGCCCTTTTGTTTATACGCAGACTGCAGTATAAATTGCCAGTTGTAATTTTTATGCCGGCATTTTAATTACTCAACTTTTGACCCAAAACAGGTGGTAAGATACTAGAAACCGAAAAGTCTATCTGATACCCACGGCACAAGATGTAATTCTTAATGTGGGGTCAGCACTTTGTGTGCTACCTTAAACTACGAGTGAGTATTTTTATTTATTTTAAAACAAATTGATAATAAAGATCGTTTTTGTGACTCAACGTGGCGTCGAAAAATGTGTATTGATTAAAATACGGTGAAGGAAAACATCGTGAGAAGGTTTTCACGTGCAGGTGCATACCATAGATATTTACAAGACGATGAGTCGAAGAGTGGAGAGGATAGAGGAGTCCCATGCTCCGCAGTGGAGAGTTATGGGCTGATGCAGTAAAGTAATATTACCGGATGCCCAATGCTCCATCTTCCCATTCTTTTACATTCTCCTTCCCCGATTAGATAAATGAAATGAAATGAAAATGAAATGAAAATAATTTATAGAATCCATTAAAATGTTCAACATTGTTTAGATTCAGTCATTTTTTGAACTACCACCCGGTTCGGAAAGCGGTTTTCACTAGAGAAGAACGGGCAAGAAACTCTAGTGTTGCTCTTTTCAAAACCAGTTTACAATGTAGTGATTATTACAAAAATTACAAGTTGGTTTAAATCAGAGCAGTTCATTAATAACTTGTTATGATAGGAGGGCAACATCCATGATCCAAGCATTGTGGATGCTCATGGGCGGTAGTGACCACTTGCCAGATGACCTGATTGCACCTTTTCCAGACCTAATGAATAAAAAAAGTAGAAGTAATGGTAAATCATAAAAGCATCGTTTTTGTGAGTCAGTGTGTCGAGAAATCTGTAGATTAAGATAGGGTAAGTGACGTGACCTGAGCCATGCAGCGGCTTGAACCGAGTCTCACGTACACACTACGCCGCAAGGTGACAGTATGAGGAAAATTGAAAGCTCGGAGGCCATTGGTCAAATGTGTACTGCACTGCATCAGCCCGTATACACTCCACCGCAGGCACGGGCCTCCTCGACAATCAGGAATACAATTAAGAGTGGTTAGGCTATATAGTCCACCACGCTGGCCTATTCCGGGATGGCAGACTTTACAAACCATTTTTTTTTTTTTGCAAATCGGTACGGTATGCAGGCTATGACTGCGTCGGTGGCGTAGTTGTACTACGGTAGGACTAAAAAGCTGAGGTCTCGGGTTCGAATCCCGGGTCGGGTAAAGAGATATTGGGTTTTTCTATTATCAGCCCGGAGTCAGGAATTTGTGCTCGATATGGCGATAGGCTCGCCCCCTATCACATCGTGGAACGGAACATACAAGGCGAAATGTGGGTGTCCTGGTGGCGCCTCTGCCTACCCCTTATGGGATAAAGGCGTGAGTTTATGTATGTATGCAGGCTCCCGCGGGATGTTTTCGTCCGTCCGTGGTTATTGATTAATTAAGTAGTATCAATACACACATGACTCCGAAAAGTCAGAGGTGTTCCCTGGGATTTGAACCATGTTGACAGTCGCGTCTGGTTACCAACAGGCCACCACGCACTTTAGAAAATTAGAAACAATATTATATTATTTGTTTTAACATTGGTAGTATTCCGAATGGAAACTACGGGAAGTTAAAAAATGTAAAAATTAAACCAAATCGCGATAAAATCCGTATAAAATAGTTTTATTTCAATATATTGAATTTTTCTATTCATTATCAATTCGGAGTCAGGAATTTGTGCTCGATATGGCGATAGGTCCCCCCCTTCTATAACATGGAACATACAAGGCGACATGTGGGTGTCCTGGTAGCGCCTCTGTATTGACTGGTGAGGGATGTTTTCATGTAGGTAGGTATTTAAAGTGAATAGTTGTTTTTAAATGGTTTACCATTTTTTCTATCTTTGCTCCATTTCCGCTTCACCCAAGAGAGGATCCAGCTTTCAAGTCGGTGGGGAGGGTCATATAGTTCTAGCCAGAACACTGGACGTTTATACATTCAAAAGTGATTATTTTAAAGTTTGTGTACACCTGTGATTAGTGAATATGTTTACGATTTTTTTTGTGAAAATCAACGATACAATTTATAAATCTGTCTATATGGAGTCAGCCCAGGGGAGGTCATGACCTTCGTGACCTCCTTCTTTCATTCCTCCTTCCTTCATGAATAAAATATAAACGGCAATTTTGACGATGGATATTCAATCTGGATTCTGTACTGCACTTCACATCAAGTATATCGACGTCACAGTTCTTACTTACGAATAATGAAGCATACTTATGCTAGTTTAAATAATAACTTATCGCGAAGCAATCGGTCACACAATCTCGAATGAAAGCGCTGTCCTTCCAATGTTCTATGATGATCGCAATGCAAAATAAAAATAAAACTACAGATAACACTTATGATAATTTAGTGCATTTTGATACCACTTTTTCCGCGGAAATAGAAACCTAATATCCAAACTAATAAGACCTATAATGTCTTGTAAAACAAATCTAATTATGAAGCAATGGAAAAACTACTTTATCTAATTGGGTTAGAGTTAGTTTTTGATTCAAGTGAATTAATGCAGTTGCAATGATAAGAAATCACGCAATGCGGGAATGAACAAAATATTTATCGACAACTGTTTATCGGATAACCTGAATAAGCAGGTTCAAATCTGTTTACATCTATATTTAGATTTCATCATGCCATCTAGGAAATAGGAACTTGCGATTTCGTAATGCTAGCCAATTATCGCTTGATTTTATTTAGTTCCATTACATACCGCGATCAGGCAATATAGAACATCAAAAGTATTTGAAAAGTGCTCGATTTTAATTCCAAACAAATGAAATACAGTATTAAGAATACGTTAAACATCGCTTATCCAATATTTTGGTTTGTCTCATTGTAGATAGACGTTTCCTTGGCAGCAACCAGGACCAGCGTTTCGCCTTGTATATTCCGTCCCACGATGTGATAGGGGGCGAGCTTATCGCCATATCAGGCACAAATTCCTGACTCCGGGCTGATAATGAATGGAAAAATCCAATATAACTTTGCCCGACCCGGGATTCGAACCCGATACCTCACCTTTGCAATTATACCGTAGTACAACTACGCCAATGTTGTAAAATACGTCCATCTAGTTTCCAATGTTTATACAAAAGGCGATGAAGGGAGCAATTTCAAAAAGACGACTGGTTTCTTTATGGCCTAGTATGTCTTTAACTTGCAACTAATTCGTCCGAAAGAATATAAATAAGGTTTGTGAACAAATTGTTCATTTCTTGGTGACGTCAAATAATTCACTCGATATCTTATTTCGGATTTCTTGCCAATTCATAAGCTTTTTAATCGACTTTAAAAAAGGAGATTATCAATTCGACCTGTATGTATGTAATTTTTTCAGAATTGCACTATTTTTTACTGAACAACTATAATCTATCCTTAAAGACCGGTAGGTACCGAATGCATAGATTATTGTTAACAGAATCACAATGTAATTATTGTAAGAAACCTAATGAAAGGTACTGTTAAGGAGGGCCTAATAACTGCGACACAGTAATAGCTAATGCAGAACCTTTATTATAGCAAAATTGTTATTGTTACATATCAATGATTGTTACATTATTATTTGGTTCCTAAATAAATTTTATTTTTGTTTTAATTCTAAGGTTACATTGTGATTCTGCTAACAATAAACTAATAAGCTAATACTGTTAGAATGGGCGGCACATCCACTGTCATTGAAAAGCAACATCTAATTATCACGCTTCTTTCGATGAGTCAAATTGCAGGCAGTCCAAAACCCTTACCTTCTTCTGTACCTCATTTATACACTTTTCTCCCCTTTTGAGAGGCTGGCAACCCAACTTCTGAAAATTTACATTACCATTTCTATTGTAGTAAGGAAATAGTAAGTAGTAAGGAACTCTGAACTAGGTAAACCTACAGTAACCGTAGGTCAGTGAGAATGAAAGAGTACATACCACCATCTGAGAGTAACTCGACCAATTTGGTGTAACAGCTTTCTTTTCACGTTTCGTTCTGCGAGTGAAATTAAAGAAGATAGCTACTAAAGCTGATACCATAGATGTGTTATATACTACATGGCTGATACACTATGCTGTAGTAACGCTACCACGTGTTAGTTGTACCACGGTATGATTACAACGCTGCGGGCTCAGGTTGGAATCTCGGGTCGGGCAAAGTGATGTTGGATTTTTCTATTGATTATCTGCTCGGAGCCAGGAATGAATGCCCAATATGGCGATAGGCTCCCCTCCCCCTCCTATACATCGTAGGGCGGAACACTCAAAGCGAAACCTAGGTGCCCTGGTAGACCTCTGCCTACCCATTGTAGGAAAAACGATTTGAGTTGAATGTATGAAAGATAATCATATCTCGACAGTGGATACTCTATTCGGATTGCAATGCACTCACCATCAAGTGCGTTGTAGTCATGCCAATGTAATACCAAAATGACCTCCATTTTGCGAATGCTTTATCTCACCTCTTATCCAACAAGCCCTCGGATACAAATAATTATCGGTCAAATTAATTCAAGGGGAAGGTCAAAGTGATAAGAATTATCGCGATGAAATTATAACTTCCAAACGGATGTATTGCACGGATATTGTTCTACGTCACAATTTCGTGAATATTGTTTACTGCCTTTTTTATAAACAGATTTAGATTTCTTAGTTATCCAAGGTGTTGTCCCTTTCGAACGACTTTTGAATTCCTTTGAGCGAAGAAGATAAAACATTCGATAGGTAAAATAGGTTTTAAAACTGTCAATGAATAAGGCCATTAGTATTTAGGTTTATTATTTAGTCTTAGTCCGATTTGCATAATAACTTTAGACATAAGTAATATAATGTATGTAAATAATAAATATGTCATACCCATAGATGTGTTATACTACATCTATGGTCATACCTATCTTCTGCTAACTTCTTCGAAACAAAATGTACAAACGCTAGCAATACGACCGCCATTTGTACTTTTATGTCTAATATTCGTTTATTTGTTAAGATTTTTTTGGTGTACAAAAATGAATAAAATAAATAAATAAACGCTGATGCATGGATTGCTATGGCGGAATTTATACATCACTTCACAATAATGGCTATTTGAAAAGGATATATGAATATCTGACCACTAGCGTAATCTATATACAGGGTATATCAAGACCGCGACCGAAAACGAAGCCAGAAGGTAGTATTAGTGATATCAAACACAATGCAAGTAAAAATTTTACAAAAAAATCGTCAATTTTTTTTTTGTTATTTTTTACATGTCGTATTTGAGTGATTAAACATAGTTTTTCTAAAATAATGACGTACATCGTTTAATTTTTAAACACGCAATGGTACGTAAGGGTTTATATTACAATTTTTGCAAAAACTAGGTATTTACCCCTCAATAACGATGATTTTGCAAAATTTTTAGTTGCATTGTGTCTGTAGCCGCTAAAACTACCACCTGGCTTCGTTTTCGGTCGCGGTCTTGATATACCCTGTATTTTATTACAAAGGCTTTAAATTCATAACATCCCACTGTGTTAGAAGTTAAAAAATATAGCTACTGAATAGGTCAAATGTGGTTGTTGTTAGGTCGTAACGTCATTACTCTTTAGTAATATTGCTCTTGTTAGTTGTTTAGTTGTTTATGAGCAGGCGTGTCACTCACTATCAGGTCAACGACCCTCTCTCCGTTCTTTTTATAAAAAAGAGAACAAAAATAATGATTAAAATGACATAATTCCACAGCTGTAGTAAAAAAATTATTAACACGATGCGGGTACTGCTTTTTTAATTTGCCATTTTCCTCAATCCTTAGTACTTATGTAATTTTAAGTGTGACTATTGGCTGGCTTTTGCCAGCGGCTTGTTGCACCAAATTCCTAATAAGATAGGCAAATGAAATACGGTATCGAACAAAGTTCTAGAGATAAAATGTTGGTATTATTGTACTTTGAATCGCTGATGTATCGATAAAATCCAAGTCCCAATCGTAATTGCAGTTATCGATTCGCTAATCTCCCATTATAATATCTACATGCATTTGTGCATGATGTTTTTAACATATTAAATGCAATATTATATTGATAAACGAATTTTCATTTCATACATAATGCCGCGTTTCGACATTGCGAGGCGTGCCTCGCGAGCCAGCCTCGCGATGTCGATACTCGGCTTTACTAGTCTCGTAATGTAATTCATGCGCCTATGGACGTGGGCCAACAAGCACCTAGGTTCGGATCCCAGTTATGGAACTCCAATTTGTGAAAAAAAATCGACTTGGATATTCTAGAGTTACCAAGAACTAGGTAAGACTGGGGTAATTTAAGTTTATTCCTGTTTCCTGGCACTTTTCATATCTTGGGACTGAAATAATATCTCTACCACAAATCACAGATATGAAGCTGTGCATATTGATCGAAGCCAGAGAGAAATAAAAAGCATCAAAATTTAACAGCTATATTTTAGTGTCCATTTCTAATCATTTTTCTAACATAATACATCCAACAGTAAGGGGGGTAGTAATAAAACACATACAATTTGTAATCTATATTATTTTTCTAATCTGTAGGGTAGTTCTAGTACCAGTATGACTTGGCAGGTACTCTGTCTTCCTTGATGCCCATCTCCTCCATCACGTCCATCTCGAACGTGCGTAGTTGAGGGGAGAACGTCACCTGGAAAAATCATTTATTTATTTTGTATATTTCTCATATCACTACTGGATACAAAACAAAATTAATTAATTTACAAACTATTACAATTTAACTGCATCGGTAGCGCAGTTGTACTACGGTATGATTGCAAAGCTGACGCCCCTGGTTCGAATCCCAGGTCGGGCAAAGTGTTATTGGATTTTTCTATTCATTATCAGCCCGGAGTCAGGAATATGTGCCCGTTGGCGATAGGCGCGCCCCTATTACATCGTGGGACGGAAAATACAAAGGCGAAACGTGGGAGTCCTGGTTGCTACCAGGAAAATCTCTGCCTACCCCTTACCGGAAAAAAAGGCGTGAGTTTATGTATGTTATTATGTATTACAATTTAAAACAAACACATAATTGAGAGAAAAATAATAGGAACAAAATAAAATAATAATATTATATAAATAAATTATTTATCTGTATCTGTATCAGCCGATATACATTCCACTGCAGGGCACGGTTCTACTCTACAATAGAGATTACGACTGAGAGAGGTTAGGCCACAGTGCACCTGGCTCAGCGAGTGTTGGCGGACTTTACATCCCATAGAAAATTACGTAAATCTCAATGGTATGCAGGTTTCCTCGCGATGTTTTCCTTCACCGTTATAAAGCGTGGTAATTGACTATGAATGCACACATGACTCCAAAAGTCCGAGATATACACAGGGTTCCAAAATACTTATTTAACTTTTTATTTTTGTGGTTTTTTTCTTTTGCATTGTCCAATTTAATGAAAGGTTTGACCCCTCTACCATCTCCAAAGTAATCAGGGATCCAAGAAATTATCCCCAAGATTACTTTAACGGTGAAGGAAAACATCGTGAGGAAACCTGCATACCGTAGCGATTTTAAAGAATTTCTACGGTATGTAAGTCCGCCAACCCGCACTAGGCCAGTGGGTGGACTATATGGCCTAACCACTCTCAATCGATTCTCTCGATTGTAGAGTAGGCCCATGCCCTGCAGTGGGACGTATATAGGCTGATATAGAGATCCCCAAGATAAAACGGTGTATTTATTAACCTTTGTAGCATTGTCTGCTGAGGTGTCCTTCTCAACATTCTCAATGTACAGCTCCTTGCTCTTGAAGTCAATGGTCTCCTCTGCTGACTTGGGTACCGGGATTATTCTGCTACTCTCCAGGGATACACGGACCTGAAACACAACACATTATTATTATATTCCGAGACAATTAATGTACTTGTTCCATGTCTGGGTGTTTGTGACACCGAAAAGTCTCTCATAGTGTCTGATAATCACGACACAAGACTTATTTGATAATAATGGGGTCAGGACTATGTATGTGACTGGTGGGTGTATTTATTTATTTTATTTATAATTTACCTTCTCTCCCTCCTCCGTGTACCTCCACTCAATGTCAGTTGGTTTGAGTGACTCCGGGTCTACGAGCTTCACATCAGTGGTGACCAGTAAAGGCGCCTCTGACTGTATTGTAATGCCAGGGAACTCCTTGTCTTTGCCTATCTGAACAAACAGATACAGATTGTTTACAATATGGGTAATATGACCTGAATCAATAATGATAAAATTTTTGGTAAATAGAAGGAAACATGTACAATGGCAGCAAATGGATGCATGTAAAAACTGCAAATGTGTCGCATTTAAGGTTTACATGTCTATGTATAATGTGTGTGTGTGCTGGCCTGTTGGTACTGGACCAGAAGCAGCTCCCAACATGTTCATGGTGGTGGGGGATCCAAATCCTAGGACACACCTCTGACTTTTCAGAGTAATGTGTGTATTGATAGCCAATCACCATGCACTATAATGGTGAAGGAAAACATTGTGAGGAAACCTGCATACCATGATCGATTTGCAAGAATTTTTATGGCATGTGAAGTCCACCACCCCACACTAGGCCAGCATGGTGGACTATATGGCTTAGCCCCTCCCAATCGTACTCATGATTGTAGAGGATGCTTGTGCCCTGCAGTGGGATGTATATGGGCTGATACAGACTCATGATTAATAAAGTTAATATCATACCACTCTGAGGTGTGTGTTGAGTCCCTCCACTATCACCCAGTTGCGCTCCTGTATGACTTGCGACACAATGCCCTGCTTGCCTTTGTCCTTGCCTACCATCACTTCCACGCGGTCACCTCTGCGAATCACAATATCAAGGAATAAGTTGCAATTAGGTGAAATGTAAAAATTGATAATTTTGACTGCATCGGTGGCATAGTTGTACTACAGTACAATTACAAAGCTGTGTTCTTGGGTTGGAATCTTGGTATGGGCAAAGTGATATTGAATTTGGCGAGACAAGCATGCCACTCGCCTGATGGTAAGCTATATGACTGCTCATGAACAGTAGCAAAACCAAAAAAACACCATAAATTTCAAAGCAATGCTTGGCATTCCACTGAGCTCGTCGTCCTGAGAGATAAGATGTTAAGTCTCATTATGTCCAGTATTTATTTTAGTCTGGCTCTAATGTCCTTCAAACTGGAACACAATAGAGCATTTACACTGCTGTTTAGCGGGAGAATAGACATTGCGGTGTTACCTACCCAGGCGGCCTCTTATATATGACAAACCTATCACCAGTGCAGAAGAAGAAGTATCTTACTTGAAGAAGCTCCATTCTCCAATGGGTTCCAAAAACACTTTTTTCCTGTGCATCTGGCGATCATTCTGCTGTTTGAACTGTCCCGTCCAAGGCCTATTGGTTGTGAAACGGTACTTCTTGCGGGCTACTTGCGCCTTCGGGTATTGTGGGTACCCTATTGGGTTCTTCCAATACACCTAAAAAAAATTTTAGGTTATGTTATGATAATCGTTGTTTATATAAGTAACCAACAAATTTCAATATTATACCTGTTCATAGCTTCTTTTTACATACGATTCAGGTAGATTTGAATATTTAATTGTTAAATCGCCAACTTTTTTCCCTAGGTAACCAAATATTCGCATTTTTGTTTTGTTTCGTAACCTCACTAATTTTGTTTCTCAAGTTGACACTTGACAGCTTTTATACTCATAGGAAAAGGAACGTAATAAGGCTTAAGAAAATCAAATTAAAATAAATTACAGCCATGGGAAAATATATATATATATATATATATATATATGTTTCTATGTAGGTAATACTTATATGTAAATGTTTATACAAATTAATTAATATGCGTCTAAAAAACCTGAACACATAATCAAAGTAATTAATTTACTTTAACCAATACGAAACGTAAAACGTAAAGACAATTTCAACGATTTTTATAAAATGACAGCTATCAAAAAATTACAAAATGTAATCGAGCAACTAAAACTATATGTTTCCCTAAATTTAAACATAATCATCTTTTGATATCCATCTAACAAATCGAGAGTAATTAAATCTAAACATGAATGAATTTAACTCAATTTATTATCAATGAATAATAAAAATACTTCCATAGACAATTGACGTAAATCAGATGTTCGATACTAGTCGTTGTAGGTGGCAGCACCGCATCACGTGAATTTTCATGGCGTTGAAGGGCTAGTCCCCGATTGTCTTGTGATTTCGCCAAAATAATTTGCTGTTTCGAATATTTAGTGATAAACAGCATAAATTTATAAAATCCAGGTGAGTGTTGCGGTGTATTGCAGCTCGTTTCGATCTAGTTTCTAGTTTTCGTGGCTTTTGCGCGGGACAGGGCGACGTCAAAGTTGGTAATGACGGGTTAGCTTAGGGTGGTTTGGGGAGGTTTCTTGGGTTGATTCCAGTTCGGCGCCGGAATGTCTGGCCGCCAAGCGGGCGCCGTTGCTCCGCGCCCGATATTGATTGGCTGCACCGGGCGAGCGCGTCGGGATTCAGCTAAACATCACATCGTATCCCGACAGCACACTGGAAGGAGCCCGATACTGACTGCGATATATTGATTTTGTTGTTCAATGCGAACGGTTTCGTGCAGTCAGATATGTAATCGACGCCGCGGTGTACGCTTTTCACTTCTTCCTGTATAGTATTGATGTAGTAGAATGTAATTTTGATCTGGTTGATGGTGTTTCAGTGGTGAAAATGTCGGAGTACTGGGTGATAAGCGCCCCCGGCGACAAGACCTGCCAACAGACATGGGACACCCTCAACAATGCCACCAAATCAGGCAACCTCAGTGTCAACTATAAATTCCCAATCCCTGACTTGAAGGTAAGGATATATGTGTTATTATCTAACTGTTCTTATTGGACTCAGACTAATAGAGTGATAACTTACTTAAAATAAATATTTAATCAGAATATCTTTCAGTGAATTGAAAAAATCAGAATAATTGAAAACTAATTTGTATTTGATGTAAATCAAAACCAATTTTGACTAAATTCAATTTTTATTCTTTGCTTATAATACCGATATTAATACTTAGTTTAAAAACCATCAATATTGATTTGTCTTCAGTTACCTAATGAAACTGATTATTTAAAATTATTTTCAACTATCAGATATTGTGATGAAAAAAGGACTTGTATTATTTATTTTACTCATTTAACATCTGCATTATATTTAAACCTAATTCATCATTTCCTCCCAGTGACCTAATTCTCTGACATATCTGAGTATACTCTTTATATTTTCATATCTTTTCATAATTATTAATATGTACCATAGACTTATATTATTTATTTAATTATAATCAGTTGTCAAGGCTATTAAACAATTGAAATTTGGTATTGCACAAACCAGAAACATAAAAACATAGCATGAATTTACCGACTACTATTGTATTTATGGGTCATTACCCAAGTTTGTGACAACCCTAATGCATTAGCTTTATTTAATGGTAATTTGTTATGGTGAGATATTTATGACTGTGCAGGTGCGTTTATTGTACTACGATTCTATTCAGCTTGTGAATAAAAGTGATTTAAGTATGTGCATTTATAAATTATGTCATCTGAATATATTTCGAAGGAAAGATAGATTAAATGTGAAGAGAAATATACAAGAAGAGATATATAGTCATTTTTTTTGTTAAATTATTTTGTACTCAAAAATTGGGTGTCGTTTTTTATTACCCAAATGTAAACAAAATTAGTAATAATACCACTATGTAAAGTAGCAAACATGCATAATGGGAGTGTAGGAATATTGCCTAACCCATCTCAATTGGAATATAGGGCCATGCCCAGCACTGCCATATTTACCATTTAAATAATTACAATGCTCACTCGTCTTGTGTTCTATACAATATTCAATGAGAGATTTTATGACCTGCCAATATGCAGACCTAAAAGAAGTATTTGTGATTTACACAAATATTTGTTTTCTTGTCACAGGCAGGTGACATCACAGTTACTCCTATGTTGTAACTAAGACAGTATAATACAGTTTTTTTATATAACTTGAAGTCGGATTTTTAGTGAACTGTGTTTTAATATGGTATGATTTAATTGCAGGTGGGGACACTGGATCAGTTGGTGGGGCTGTCTGATGACCTCGGCAAGCTGGACACCTTTGTCGAGGGTGTCACCAGGAAAGTTGCCCAGTACCTCGGCGAGGTATGTTAAATATTGCCCACTCTAAGCAAAGCAATCAACACTGGTACATAGGACTTACAGTTAATGTATAATTTGAGATATTGTTCTAAAATAGCAAGCAAAATAAATGAGGTTAATATTTTTTTGGTACACATTTTGTAACAATATGGAGGCTATTACAATAAAAGTAAAGAGTTATTATTTACTCATAATGTTTCTCCATTTTTGTTTTTGATCGGTCATAAGTGTTATGTAACTGTCTAAAAATGGCAAAAGATATGTACACAGAACAAATGATGTTATAAAATATCATTATTATTGTGAAACAATGTTCTTTACTTAAGTTTGGTTGATTTAAATATATTGGCAAAATACATTTTTTTACCTTATCCTAATACAAAAAAAAAAAGATTTCTTTATGTCTAAACATGGTTCATTTAATTAGATCCAAATGTAGCTTATGGTTTTTCTACTATGCTGGGATCTATTGAATTAAGATATGTTTTAAAGAATTACCATTAACTAACAGCATTTGGGTACTGCCCAACAGCAATGAAAGTTATATTTATCCTCATTTATTATAAGTTGACAGCCTCCGTGGCGCAGTTGGTTAGACGCCGCCTGTGAAACGAGAGGCCGCAGGTTCGATCCCCGCACAGAAACAAATATTTGTGTGATCCACGGGTATTAGTTTTGGGTCTGGGTGTTTGTGAGACCGAAAAAGTATCTCGTAGGTTCTGATACCCACGACACAAGACTCGATCTTAGTGTGGGGTCAGGACTATGTATTTACAGTTGGGTGTATTTATTTATTGATTTATCCGTTTAGACAATAGGAAAATGATAGGCCTTTTGCTCATTTGAATATCATTGTCAATTATTTCCAAATTATGCAGCCATAACTCATATATTTTTGCTTCTGATGGAAGTCACACATATATTTTCTGATGTTGTTCACATTGTTGTTGACAGGTACTCGAGGACCAGCGCGACAAACTGCACGAGAACTTGATGGCGAATAACAGTAAGTAAACCTTCCAACTACCCTCAAATAATAAGTTTTACACATTGCACTAAACATGCATTGCCGACTTGGGAAATAAACATCACAATATCGAAAACAAATTGTCAAATTCAAGTAGACAGTTTGGTGCCATTGAAATTTTTCTCACATATTTTTTTACATAAAAATATTAAACATAGTGCTAAAAAATGATTAGGAATTTTGCATTAGCGATGCGCGATGACGAGAGGTGTCATTCGATTGTTTCGATTGTTCGAACATCTCGATGGTTCTCGATTGTTTCAACTTGGACTCGAGTCCGAATTGGTCTGTTATTGCGAATGGCGCGCGGCGCGTTCATACTTCATTCGAGCCTCGAGAGTAATCGAGTGTTGTTACTCGATGGTTTAGACGCGAGTTCTTGACTTGCGTTGTAATTGAAAAAACTAGAAAATATAGTCTTACGTAATAAATGAATGGCCCCTTATCTATACGCATTGCTGTACTTGCATTCCACTAATAAACAAGAACCGAGCGAGACTCGGTGACTAATTCGAACGATCGAAAACTAACGGTCAAATCCATTGACTCGAAACAATCGAAAAACATCTCGATTGTTTTTTAGAACGGCGAGTCGATGGTTGACTCGATTGTTTATTTTAACGACTCCGATTCTCTCGATTGATATAACATCTCGGAATCGCCCATCACTATTTTGCATGACAGAAATGAAACTAGACAAAAAAATCTATAGCATGTTTGAGACATTTTTTTCTAGAGGTTACCCATTATTGAGAAATTGAATTTTTAAAATGTTGGCAGCATGACAAACTAATTTCTATCATAGACAAGATATAGAGATGTGAATTTTTAAAAGCACAAGAGTAGTGCGAAATATAAGCATGTGTCGCTGGATTTCAATGGTTATTGATTTAATTATATATATTTTTTATTTGGTTTTACTCCGTTTTATTTCTTTTTATTTTTACCTATTTTTTATTTTGCATGTATATTTTATTTTTTGCACACTGCCAGTTTCTTTTCTATGAAATTTGCTAGTGTGCTCATTGGTAGATTTCGCAAAATAATTGAGTCAAAATGTTTTGATCACACATATTGGCATATAATTTTTTGTAGTATTGGATTTACCAATGTTGCCAATAAAACCGTCGCAATTTCCTACCATATCAAAATGGCAATTTTTAAATAAAGCGAAATCTACTGTATTAGTTGGGCGGCATTTTCTTATTATTTTAATTTGCTAACAACTTCACACAACCCAACAATGTATCTATATATTACAACACATTATCATACATTAACACATTTCATAACTACTTTATATAACAATAACAATTAATTTGTACATAATAGTAGTATATCAACGAATCTTGGACACCGCCACCAAATTACATAAGGCAAAATTTAAAAAAAAATATCATTAATTATTAATCATAACTTGCCAATGTAAATTCTCAATGAGCCATAGTTGTACGTAAAAATATTCATAAAGAAAAAAGTGACCTGTAACTTCAAACATATGAATTGTAAAAAGTTTTAATTGTAATTTATACGAATAATGCATTATAACAATCCAATGCCTATTTGGTTTCATAATCTATGCATAGGTAGTAATAAACATTTTGCATAAATAAAATATTTGCTCTTTTTTATAACTGAAATTGTAGAATTTCCAACAGTGAAAAGATTCGTTGAACAACATCTCAACAGGCAAATAGGCTAAGAATGTTGAGTGGACAGTGTTTGTACTTGTTTATTTATTTTTATGTTTTAGTTGAGGTTCGTATACTTGAGACTATGTCGAACCTCCGTGCACATACATGTACATAGTATATGGAATGTATTGAGTTCTGTAAAAACAATTGTGTTGTTCACATAATATAGATGTGTTTTATGAAGATTTTCGACGCGTCTTCGACAAGGATATTCGTCGGGGCACGGATGGATCACTTTATATACTTTCAAACGTTCAGAAATTTTAGGTAATCTGATTTTTAGTTAGGAGAGGTAGATTAATGTGTTTCGCGCATTACTATTACAATAAATTGATCTTAATTTAAATAGAAAACTATATTTACTGCATCAAATGTTTACATTTTGTCGCTGTTGAATTTCACACAGATTCAGGGTTGAAAAAAATATTTACTACTGAAAAAGTGTTGCAAATTAACTACTGTTACGAAGAAATTAGCAATCGCTCAGGAATAATTATTTTTATAATGCATTCTGAGAAATCTGGGTGATTTGCGGCACATTAAACGGGACGCTAGTATTTATCGTCGTTTCATTTGTAAAGTGTTTAGTCTCCCGCCCTCGTATTATTTTAGGCAAAAGGTATCAAATTATGCTTTCAATGTTTTCAAATGCGATCGAAAACAGATTTACAATATGGATAGGTGAGAAACGGCAGCTGCGGTAGAAAACTGGTTAAGTAAGGAATTTTATTTTATTCATAACGGTACATACAAGAATCTTTTGATTGAGATTTAATAACTTTATCTAATTTCAAGAATAACAATATATGTATTAGTTTTTTCTATTATTCGAAGTACTTAAATATGATCAATGTATTATTTTATCGCATATTGTATGTCACGGCACTGATGTACATATATTATAGCAGATATTCGAAATATATTTTGCACATATTACACAATATCGCTGATTCACATAGCTTTTTCTTTTATATTTTAGTTGAATATAAAATATTTACTTATTTATTTATGGAACGGCACTATATATGTTGTTTTTTTAGATAAATGAGAATGTTAGATTTTGGGATTGCATTTCAGTGTCTGAAAAATGGAAAAAAATATGCGGCAGTAAGTAATTTTAGTAGTGTATGCCACAGCTTCGGATATCTATATGTGCTGGCTTCAAATATATGCTTTTTGAAATATTATAAGATATATATTTTTTATTAAATAGGTAATGTTGAAGCAAACTACAATGAGGATGTTAAATAATGTTTCCAGGAATGTTAGGTATTCTTCCGGATGATTATAGTGTCTAGGTCAATTTGATTCTGGGAGGTTTAGGGTAAATCACTTCATAATTTTCATATACTTTAGGTGATGCCGTGTCGATATTCGCACTTTCACAGATTTCCGTTGGTTACAGCATTTCGTAATATGATAATGTCGTGTTAGTTGTCGTGACAGCATTGTGATATCATTTTTAAGGTGATAAGTGATTATGTGTGATAATAAGTTCTCACCTAAGATGCTTGACTGTTTATTTTTTATAATCTGGTCGGGAAATACGGAATTTGTTTTTTTTTATACGCTTATGACTATAAAAAAATTCATTAGTTGGAATAGGTTAAATATTTTTCGCGTTTTTATTGTAACAATCAATCACCTTAAAAATAATATATTTAACTTCACTTTTTTGTGAAATATAATTAAATTGTTGGTGATATGGTCGCACTAATGTTATGTATAAGCAGTATAAGATATAATAAGTGACATCCATATTCTAGAACATAGCAATCACTGCCTCACGATACATTCATAGCTTAGCTATATCAAGCTTTAAAACAAAATTCCGTCTATGCTTTGCGCTTTTTAAGTTATTATTATTATTTAGTTTATTTATTTCTGGAAAATATATTTTTTTATTTTATTATTTAATTTCGTTCCTATCCCTAACTAATGACCCCTAATTTTATTATTTATTGTAAACGTGTCGAGGCGTTAACTATTAAAAAGCTGTATGATACATCCGGCGAGGATATACACCTATACAAACACCAAAATAGATTTACGGCGGTCATTAAAACCATGGCGTGTGTAATGTCCGTGGCGCCAACACATCTACGCGATTTTAATGCGAGCGCCCGTGACGTCAGACCAGTAGCCTTACTCATTCCCGGCGACACGCTTTCGCCTTGCCCCAGTAAACCTGACGCAATTCCGAGTAGTGTTGCGGTACCAGTGTTCAGTTGCTTTGCCGGTTGATGCTTTTTGACCGCGAGTAATGTAAAATGCGACCCACGAATAGGGCCGATCCACTTGTGTCGACCGACGCGAGATAACCATCCCACGTCGGTGGACGCTAGACTATACTGCAGTCCTGTGCATTGTAGTCAGCCGTAAAAATGTATAAAAGTAGAAGCGCGTAGTTTGGCGTTCTCGCTCAAGTCGCGTGGATGTATGAGGCATTGTGCGGCGTAGGCGTGGAGTCGTACGCGGACCCGGGCGGGGGGGAGCCGCCGCCCACGCCCACGTCGCCCGTGTGCGACTCGGCGTACTCTGAGCAGCACGGCTGCTGGCCCTGCGAGCACCGCGACCATTCCGAATGCGCCTCGCAGCCCTCGCAACCCTCCAGCGGCCGCAGCTCGCCGCGCTGGGACGAGGACGACGACGACGAGCGCCCGCACCACGTGCTCTCACAAGGTTTAGGCGAACACCCGCCCCGCACCACTCCGACCCCTCCTTTATTCCCCCCCGCGAACCCCAGTTGAATAGAACTCGAGGCTTTCTCACATGTGCTCCCAGTTTCCTTCTAATGAATGAACAGTGCTCTTATGTAAGAAAAAGTTAATTTCCGTGATAAATTTCGCAAGTAATAAAGGTTATTTTTTATGAAGAGCAAAGTTCATTCTTTAAAAGCAAATTACGAGCAGATTTTATGTAAAAATATAACCGAAACCAAACCCAAAAAAAATAATATTGCATTTGAAATTGTAGTTGCATTTTTAAATTTTCAATATAACTCCTGTATTTTCTATATTTATGACCCTCCAAGTAACTGATAGTATTAGTCTCAATTTCTATTCAACCGACACCCAAGTAGCTCCTGTAAAGATTCGACACTATTAGTTAGGTATCCAAAAAGAACGAAACTTTTGCACGCAAAGGTTTCGTTCTTCACGTACAGCGCCATCTATTGGTGTACCTTAGTGTAATTTTAACTATGTGACGGCAGTGATTGCATATGTATTTACATATTTCTTCTACCCGTGTGTGTAGGTGTTTTTGTCCTATTTTCCCCTAATAATGGCGCTGGCCGTGCTTTAAAAATGTCGGAAGCGCCATCCTGGATTTTTTAATTTTATTTTATTTTTCTATATTATTTTCCACATGCCCATTGCCAAAATTTAGGGTGACGCTACGAAATGGAATTTATTGTAAAAATCGCTTTGAAGATTCGATGTGATATTACTAAGTTGTAAGCAGCTTCAACACATGTTTTTTTTTTGTTAGCTTTTTTTATTAAGTTTTATTTCGCTTTTTTTTCTTTAACCGTCGATGTTGTTTTTTATGTATCTCTTTTATTTTGTATTTTCTGAGTTGTCACGTTTTGCGATGCGCGCGCGTTGTGTGCGGTAGTTGATTTAAGAACTATTAATAACAATATGTCGGCGCGAGAAATACATCGGCCTTGATCCGAACAGGATCGGGATATTTATGTTTTAATGTGAAACAAAATCGATTTATAGCTGTTATTAATATTGAAACGTATACATCCTTACCGAGCGCCGGGAACGAGCGATACAAATAACAGAACACCTGTTGTACGTGTTCTACATTGTTAAGAACACAGGATATCATTACTTTCCATTTATATATCGTACATAATTATCAAAAGATATCGATGCATTTACGTGGGTTTTTAAGATAACATCTTTGCATATACAGGGTATATCAAGACCGCGACGAAAACGAAGCCAGGTGGTAGTATTCGTGAGTTCAGAAACAATGCAATGAAAAATTTCGAAAAAAAAATCGTCAACTTTTTTTTGGTATTTTTTTACTTATGGTCGTATTTGGGTGATGAATACATAGTTTTCCTAAAATAATGATGTACCCCTTTTTAGTTTTTAAGACGCAATGGTACGATAGGGTTTAAATTACTATTTTCGCAATAACTAGGTATTTACTACCCAAAAACAATGATTTTAAAAAAATTGCAAAAAAAATCTGTCGCTTATTTTGCGAATTTTTTATTTGCATTGTGTCTGTAACCACTAAAACTACCACCCGGCTTCGTTTTCGGTCGCAGTCTTGATATACCCTGTATGATTTCTAAGGTGCTATGTATTTGTTAGACATACAATACTTTTGGGCATTATTATGTCGATTGAAAATGTTTACTTTGTGTGTAGATGACGTAACAAATCCCATTAGGCACACCTCAGGGTACCTAGACATCTTCATACAAAATGACGACAATTTTCAATAGGTAGATAAAATGTGAATCGTAGCTGATAGATATGATATAATTAATCTTTACGATGTTTCAATGATTTAACCTAGAATATTGAATGTAATATTTTAGGTAAACTTTAAATAAAATGGTGACCTTTGAAAGTTTACGAAACACTTATTTTTCATGACTTTTATTTTACAGGTGATCCAATAACGTTATGAACAAATTTATGTTATGTCAAAACAACAGATTTTCATATTAAATACATTATATGTAGGCCAGCGTGGAATACTATATTATATTCAATATAAGTAGGGAGACTAAGGAAACGATTAAACATTTTTTAGATAAACAATTGCCAATCAAATTAGCTGACCTCGTAAGATATGACGTCACAATATCTTCGATTGTTTTTATTTAATGGACTTATTTACATTCAATTGTATTAAAAAAAAATAGGATTTTAATGAAGACAAATACTTGTTATGTCGATTGATTACCAACGGTTTTGAAACGAGAGATAATGGTTTCAATCTCCGCACCGAGACAAATATTAGTGTCACACAAATGATTAAACAAATACAGCCACAGGTTTCGAGTCTGGGTGTTGTGAAACCGAAATATCTCGTAGTTTTTGACACATAAGACTTGTAACATAACGTTGAGAGTTCAATATAGGATTTGTATTTACCTACTGAACAATGATATATGCATACCTATCAATGACATAAAATATATTTATACAATGTATTTAGGTAGTGAATATGCATGGTACGAAGCATGTGTGATACAGGCGAAACCGTTTATAGAAACTAATATACCAACTAACAGCTGATCAGTATTTAATTAATATATTAAATTAATTAATTATTGGTAAAAATTCTACATAGACCGAATTTAATTCACAAAATTTACCCTCACTTATCTGGGCTTGAAAATATCGCTAATAATAAATATGGAATTTTTTATTAGTTAAACTAAGTCAGAGGTCCTCAAACGTTTTCTTGGTTTTGGATCGACCTTTTCCTTATTTATTATTTATTTATTACAAATTCTTAAATATTCAATGTGATTATAACTTCGAATATATCAATATTTACCTTGAAATACGCAAGAAAATGTATAAGGAGAAAAGTCAATGAAATTCTATTTACAACCGTGGAATTTGATTATATTTTTTGGCCGATACAAACAGGTTTTCGTCGATCAATATGCTTAATCTATATACAAATGGAACCTTTTATCAATGACTTAGAGCCTCTGCTATTAATTGACTGAGCTATTCGCTGCAGGAATATTTTTACTTTACGTTGATATTGTCAATTTTGTAAGTTGCCCTAATCGATGCCCATATGACGTTGCGAACGTCTATACGCTTATTCACTGAATGTATTGTATATTGAGTTCCTTCGGATTATTCTAATTAGTCGTTATATTAATGTCGTATAAAAATAAAAATAAGTAATACGGATTCGATAATATTATATCTAGAGACGCTGGAAGGGGGAGGATGTTGATAATATTATATCTATAATTTATAGCAACTTTCACCATCATAGCTGGACATAGCTGTCCTCCAATATGTTCTATTTTATGATGTCTAGATTGCCGAACCTAGCTTTAAATCGCATCTCCCCTAAGCTGACTTGGGGTGAAATTAGAAACTAGAAATAAAAGTAAAAAATATATGTTTTAAAATATAAAATTGGAGCATTTGTACTCGTCATCTAAAAGCTATAACATGTCCAAGGTAATCAAAAGTGAAGAGTGGAAAACTATTGAATTACTTTGTACAACAACGCTTTCAGGTGACAGAAGATAGTGGATGACATAATATAAGCTTTTGCAAGGGTGAATGTCATAGCGAGGAAAAAAAATTAAAATATTCATTAGATTTTGGTAACGCAACCTTTTATTTAATACAATAAAGAAATTATTAAAAATAGGTTTTAATTTCATAGTATTCTGAATGAGCGAATGTAGGGGTAGTGTTCTAGTAAGCCTATGAACGGTATCGTCTGTACTTGCATGTATCTATAATGTGTAGTATAATAGTATTTTAATATGCATGCTAGATTTTTTTTTCAGTTTCGTCTTGTCTACATTGGCTTTTTTTTTTGTTTTGTTAATTTTTGTTTCAATTTGTGCACTTGCAGCAGGAGATTTCTTGATATTTCTGTTACACCAACTTGTATATTAGTATGGAGGGGCGCGCAAACACACCTTTCTGAATTACATTTGTGGCTAAAGTGTTTTTGGGGCATTCGCTCTTCGTTTGCCTAAAGCGAAGTTGAGACATGCTCTGAATATATAAAAAAGAGTTGTTTTTAGATTTCATAACCTTTAAAATTGATTGTAATTCTATCTATCTATATCAGCCCATATACGTCCCACTGCAGGGCACGGGCCTACTCTACAATCGAGAGAATCGATTGAGAGTGGTTAGGCCATATAGTCCACCACGCTGGCCTAGTGCGGGTTGGCGGACTTACATACCGTAGAAATTCTTTAATATCGCTACGGTATGCAGGTATCCCCACGATGTTTTCCTTCACCGTTAAAGTGCGTGGTGATTGATTGTAATTATTCTGCTCAATTCGTTTTTAAGATTGTTTCAAAGTAAAAAGTTCAAAAACATATTTTATGAAATATTTTTCAACATGTATTGTATGTGTTCTTTATTATATGTCGAAATAAATATTTCAACAGAAATTCATTTTATGAGACATGTTCTACTTCAAAAATGTTTATAATGAAATATTAGGCTTTTAAATTCACTGAATGTTACATTTTTCATGTCGCGTGTGCGTTAATATTGCTTAGACACGACACCGAATGTATTCGGAAAGCTGTGGGTGTGCCGCGTCTGTATAATTAACTGTGTTAAAGCCGGAGCGATTTTGTTCAATGAAGATTAATTTATTTGAGACATCGTCTGATGTACCTTAATTTACGAATTCATACTATAAAGGTCATATTGTAGTATGACAAAAAGTGTTCATTGTATGAAGTACCCAGTTTTATTCCATACATATTCTAAACCGATGGCTATATTTAGGCATGCTGCAAAATTATTTTTCAATGATTTTATGACCTGATTTCAACAAGTCTGGGTTCGATCATATTTCGGGTAATAAAGTCAATTTCAAAAAACCTACTTACTTACATGATTTTTCATAATAAGAAAAAAATCCTAATTCGCAACAAAATCGCTCCGATCTATCCAATTAACGAGTAAATTAATATTAAGATGAAAAATGGACAGATCGTAACAAAATATAACTTGAAACAAAAGCTTCGAATGGATCTGTTCGTTTAATCTTTGGAAATACAACTCGTCACCCAGTTAACGTCATCATTGAAATGACGCAAGCTGGGTGCAGGAGCCAGTTGTGAAGGGTCCGAATAGCCATTGTAATGGGGTGATGGTTGCAGGCGACCTGCCGACCTACCTGACCCGCTTCCAGTGGGACATGGCCAAGTACCCCATCAAGCAGAGCCTGCGCAACATCGCTGACATCATCAGTAAACAGGCAAGTATTACCTTTGTACAGGGTATATCAAGACTGCGACCGAAAACGAAACCAGGTGTTAGTATTAGTGACTTCAGACATAATGCAACTAAAAAAAACAAAAAGATCGCCAATTTTTTGTATTTTTTTAAATATCATCGTATTTGGGAGGTAAATACATAGTTTTCCTAAAATAATGATGTATACCTTTTTATTTTTAAGAAGCAATTATACTCAGAGCTTAAATAACTATTTTCACAAAAAGTAGGTATTTATCACCCAAACAGGTGATATTTAAAAAATTGCAAATAAAATCTGTAACCGCTAAAACTACCACCTGGCCTCGTTTTTGGTCGCAGTCTGAATATACCCTGTATATTCTATTTCGCCCGTCGATAAAATTAGTACAATTTAGCATGTATAGATGCATTTCCTATATCAGTGAGTGGTAATATTGTGTTATGTATTGCAGGTGGGCCAAATAGACGCCGACTTGAAGGTGAAGTCGTCGGCTTACAACGCGCTCAAGGGCAACTTACAGAACTTGGAAAAGAAGCAGACGTAAGTAATATCACTTTATCGTCATGTATTAAAATTAACGTGGATACAACCTATGCAATATTCAAAAGTATTTAAAGCGGATATCAAAAGTATCTATACCAGTGGCGAAGGGTTCATACAAGCCGATTCCCAGCAGCACGCCTTATAATTTAAAGGAAATTATTAATTATTTACATTTTTTTAAACAAGTTATATGAAGAAAATAATCAAATAAAATAATAAACAATATTAAAATAAATATAAACAATAAACAAATGTTATTCGATATTAATAAACAAAATATTATTGATCAATTAATAACACAACGACAAACGCATTGCGCGATGTTCAACGTAAGTACATGCATACGAAACACGCGGCCCGGCCGCCTAGATCCCGATGACGTCACGTCAGGCTACAAGGACACAGCACGAGTTCCCGTTGCTCTCGCGCTCATTTCCAACGCATTATTTGCCATCTCTGTTACACGTTTGTTGCTCAGAACTGCATGCAAAATTGCACCTTAAAACCATCAGCTTTTAAGGTCTAAATTTATTTGTAGAAATACGACGGTATTCGCTTGTGAATATGCCGGTGGGCCTACGGCTTATAAAGTAATTTGCCAGTTCGCGCCTCTTTTATTTCGTGTTTATAATTAGAAAATATTATTTACTACTGTGTTGTTTCAGTGTATATGTATAATGCGGTGTCTATTTTTAGGTTTGTATATAATTAGTGGGTAATTTATGAAATTTTACTGGTTTCGAAGTGCAAACAGATCTATCTATTTAGCAAAACTTTAATGATGAATGAAACTTGATAATGTCGTATGTATCGTTTTATCTCATGAATTGCAGTATTATGAGGTAATTTTAAAAATGCTGCATTTACGTAATTAAAAAACGCACTGGAAATTATATAAAATTTGATAATACATTTAAGTACCAGAGAAAGAACGGCAACTGACAAGTTTTAATTATTTAATAAATATTGTAATGCCGTATTTTTGTTAGCGTTGATTCAAAATAGGACATACAAACATAACCCACGCCTGCATCCCATGAGGGTTGGCAGATTCGATAGATCTCCAGTTAGCTCTATACTGGCATCGTTTTACTTTCGTCCACTTACATCAATCTCTTCATCTTTTTTTTATATATAAGGAACGTTTGACATTTTTTTGTCAATCAATTTCAAAACAGGCTAATGTTGTCTTTTGCATTGAATCGAAATTTACTTTAAAAACGTTAAAAAAAGCACCTAACGGGCACAGTGCTATTCCGTGCAAGTGTTGTATGAAAATATAGTAAGTATTACTAAGCAAATATGTCGCTCAATATCTTACGTACATAACGGAGTAAAAATATAAGTATGAGTACTTGTTAATTTAATAAAACTAGTCACCAGAAGTATCGGCTTCCCTTTTGAAAAAAGTCACCCTTCGCCACTGATCTATACATATAATAAAAATATAAATGGTCGATGTCTGTACATGGAAGATATACATACATGTATAGTAAATTTTAACGCAGAGGGTCTTTAGAACAGCAACAGAAGCCAAAACATTTTTTTCGATTTTTATTTGTCTGTCTGTCTGTATGTTTGCTGGTGCATCACGCAAAATCTAATGGGACTGGATTACATGGCTTGAATGAGAATGTAATGGGACAGGCGGGATATAACGGGACGGCACGGGACGGGATGGGTAATTTTATATAAAGTTAATCACGCAGACGAAGTTTGCGGGCAGAAGCTAGTACTAAAATAAATTTATTTCAACACTAAAACGTTTGTGCCATCAACTTATTAATGTATGAAACAGAAACAAAACTTGTAAAAACGATTTACAACACTACCTTAGAGCGCTGAAACGATTTAACACTGTTAGAAATAAATTATTTTTTTGTGTGTTTGCAATAGTGTATGTAAATAAATAAATATAATATAAATAAATATCTTCGCATTTTGCCAGTTTTTTTTACCGATTGAATCGTGCAAAGTATGAGAAAACTTGTGTAAATATGTCTCGTTTTAAAGTTTGTATGATATTTTGCATGAATATAGAATTTTGTCATATTTCATAGTAATTCGACTTGTTGTACCTTTTCACTCGTACGTTTCTATTGACCTCCTGTTCACTACAGTATACACTAAAGGCTATTAATAAATGTATGTTTGTGTGCAGTGGCAGCTTGCTGACTCGCAACCTGGCGGACCTGGTGAAGAAGGAGCACTTCATACTGGACAGCGAGTACCTCACCACGCTGCTCGTCATCGTGCCCAAGTGAGTTCCAACGTTATACAGTATATGACTGTATTTTATTGTAATGGTTTCTTAGATTTTCGAATGATACACATTCAAATTCACATTATCGTGGATTGGTTTAATTTTTACATTGGGGGAGACTGGAGGAGTCCGTCCCGTGACCACGAAAGCTGTAAAGTAATCGAAACGTCGGAAGGTTAATAAATGTAAAAATTAAAGCAATTCGCGATAAAATCCGTTAAATTAGTTTTATTTCAATTTATTTTATTATTTTTATCAAGTTATAACGTTATCCAATACCAACCAAAAAAATCTAAATCCATTCAGAATTATGCAAGCTTTTGAAGCTTATGATGGGAGTAAATGAAAAATAAACAACAGAATTAGTGACGTCACCATACATATTGTGCATTGATGTGCGGGTGTGCGAAAGAGACAGTACGATATCCCTACTCACGGCCAATAAAATATTTGAAATACTAATTATTGCCTCATATTCAAGCTATTTTAATCCTCCGTATCGCACAGTCGCACTTCAAAGCAGGCTGTGACATGAAACGCCGCGGGTTCGATCCCCACCGAGACAAACGTCAATGCTCTTCATATTTGTGGGTGTTGCGATATCAAAAAAAATGTCTCATAATTGCTAATACCCACAATATTATATTTCGTTATTTTATGGTAATTTTCTTATTATGTAACTGTTGCGTGTATTTAGGCTTATGCCTATATTAATAGTATTTTGGGTTGGAAAGCCAGAGAAAACAAAAAAACGCCGGGACATTTCTTCCGGGTCCACTAAAACGAGGGTTTAACAGCTTTCCTATTAACAAACATAAAAAAGTATATTTATGTTTTGATGGAGTGTTTGTACGTGAGTTCGCGTGTCGGTTGCAGGTCGATGTTCAACGACTGGAACGCGAACTACGAGAAGATCACGGACATGATCGTGCCGCGCTCCACGCAGCTCATCCACCAGGACGGCGACTACGGACTCTTCACCGTCACGCTCTTCAAGAAGGTACCGTCTACCACCTACCACCTGCCCCTTAAGATTATTAAAAATATTTTTTTTTCATTTATGCTTTACCGCCACATAAACATAATGGATGAAAATCGTGAATAAAAAGTAGTACAAAAAGTACTCGTTAAAAACTTGGTTCAATACTTTTTTTTAGTTCTTTTTTCCTTTTTGTAGTCATTGGTTTTCTATTTGATAATCTTAATTTTTTTTTGATGTTTTTTACTTGGAAGTAAACATTGGAGAATAACATGTATTTTTGCGTGGCCGTCAAATCTGTTTCTGGGAATGGGAAATAAAATGTTTTTTATTGTTGTATTTTTAATTAAGACTGGCTAAATCAATAAAGATTTAGAGCCTCGAAAGTGTAAACCACCAGTAATTATTTAAGGTCTGGGTGTTTGTGAGATCTAAAAGGTCTCGTAGTTAGTGACACCCGCCACTAGCCATGTTGTGTGTCTGTATGCGTGCGTGCGTGCAGGTGGTGGAGGAGTTCAAGCTGCACGCGCGCGAGCGCAAGTTCGTGGTGCGCGAGTTCAGCTACAACGAGGCCGACCTGCTCGCCGGCAGGAACGAGATCACCAAACTCGTCACCGACAAGAAGAAGCAGTTCGTACGTACACGCCCACTGTCTAGCTCACTCACTCACGGACACTATATCTATCTCTGTCACTCACCCATCCATTCTGTATGCCTGTCTCTATCACTCACACTGTATCTATCACAAAGAGATATGGAGATATATCTTTCCCTTTTTATCAATCTGTCTGTTTCTATCTCTCTTACATCTAAAACACAGGCCCTGTTTATATCAAACCCGAGTATTTTTTTTTAGTAGATACCTAATTTCTAGTTGAAAAAAAAAAGTTGTTATATTATGTCTCAGTCTCGTCCGAACCTCGTTATTTCAGCACATAATGGGCGCAGGGGTCCTGTAAGACCACATACCAATTAGTTACCGAATTGTACATGGGTATAAAATTTTCAGAAGGTATATTTTTGGCAAAATAATGTAATCACTTCCATTCGAGATAGAGGATTGATGGAATGAAGAAACATTTATAAAAAAATAATAAAGATATCTTTGTGATTTGGGTTAGACCTGAACATGTCCATTTCTATTTCCATGTCTATTACTCCCGCCAAACAGCGGTGTAAATGCACTGTTGTGTTCCGGTTTGGAGGACTTTGTAGCCAGAGTTTTGGACATATTGAGATTTGAGACTTAACATGTTATGTCTCAGGGTGGCGAGTGCAGTGGAATGCCAAGCATTGCTTTGTAATTAATGGTATTGTTTGGTTTTCTACTGTCCATGAGGGGTCGTATCGCTTATCATCAGGCGAATAGCATGCTTGTCTCGCCATTGACAGCAATAATTTCAGCGAGAATTTCGTTGCCAAATGTGAACCATAATATTGATGTATATGTTGTGGTGTGG
Organism: Deilephila elpenor; assembly: GCA_949752805.1. Lineage (NCBI taxonomy): Eukaryota > Metazoa > Arthropoda > Insecta > Lepidoptera > Sphingidae > Deilephila > Deilephila elpenor. Next base: position 1,187,905 of record OX457118.1, read on the forward strand.
CAGGGTCCGCTGGTGCGATGGTTGAAGGTGAACTTCTCGGAGTGTTTCTGCGCGTGGATACACGTCAAGGCACTGCGCGTGTTCGTGGAGTCCGTGCTCAGGTACCAAATAACTATTACATTATCCTTACTCCCTTATACAGGTGACAAAAAAACTGTCTGTTCCGATTAAGGTGTTATCAGACATCATTATGTGTTCTATTTAAAAGAACCGTTTCGGATATAGCAAAAAAATATTCTGAATAAAATACGGAAACTCACATTACACTGCTCATAAACGACGTTTTAGAATTATCAGAATGTGTGTTGTTGTCAGAATTTAAAACTTTGCTAGATTTTAGGGTAATATTGATACTAAAAGTTATAACTTACGATAATTGGGTATTTGACTCATTTTTTTTTATTAAATTCGTTAAAAAGTATCCATATCCAAAATCCAACAAACAAAGAATTTTGTAAATCCATTCATAATTAAAAAAGTTAGAAACGTTTTAAATCTTGTAGTGGGGGTAAAAGAAAAGGGATGCAAAACAAAATTAGTGACGTCACTATTCTTAATATGCATTATAGTGTGCGGGTGCGAAAGAGACAGTAAGATGTCCCCTCTACGTCCCCACTCTTTCATTTAAAATACTAATATTTGCCTCATGTTACAAGCTACTTTATCACTGTTTTCACAAAAATGTTTTGTTTTAATGGTATTTCTGTTTGTCTGCAAAATAATACAAAAATTCGATGGTAGTCAAATACCCAATTATGTTATCCTTTTTTATTTATTTTTTCGTATTTTTTTAAATACTACAATGGAGTTAAATGCGTGTGTCCGACAGGGGTTTTTGTCATTCTGTATTATAAACGCGAAAGTTTGTATTTATGGGTATTTGTTAATCTTTCACGCAAAAGTTACTAAATGAATTTTCATGGAATTTGGTTTATCCCGAAAAAAGTGCTGTCCCGATGGGATGATGAAGGAATTCAAATATACATATTCTCTTACAGTACAAATGAATTATATAAAAATATTGCATTTGTGTGTGTAGATATGGACTGCCGGTGAACTTCCAAGCCGTGGTGATGGTACCGACGCGCAAGAGCATGAAGAAACTCCGCGACGTCCTCCACCATCTCTACCAACACCTCGACCACTCCGCACACCACCACGCCGCCGCGCAGGACGTACGTGCCGCCACCACCACCACCACCACCACCATCACACACCACCCATGCCTACACTATATAAACACATTGCCATTGTCATCACAACAGTAACATCACATTGCCACCTCCAACACGGCATACTGCTACCACCAACATGGCATACTGCTACTACCAACATGGCATACTGCTAACACACGGCATATTGCCACCACCAACACGGCATACTGCTACCACCAACATGGCATACTGCTAACACACGGCATATTGCCACCACCAACACGGCATACTGCTACCACCAACATGGCATACTGCTACTACCATCATGGCATACGGCTACCACACGGCATATTGGCACCACCACACATGACAGTATAACACAATGTTAGGGTTCTACAAAGAAATAAAATAAAATAACACAGATTTGGACCAATATTTGTACTACACAAAAGTAACAATAGGACAATGACGAATCTAGGACTTGACACAATGTTTATATTTTACTAGTCGCACCACAGAGGTTGGAGTAGAAGGCCCGGTTGGTTATACGCGGGCTGTGAAACAAGAGGCCACGGGTTCGATCCCCGCAAAGAGACAAATACATATTTATGAGGCCCACAAATATTTTCTCTGGTCTGAGTTTGTGAGACCGAAAAGGTCTCGTAGTTTCTAAGATGACACAAGACTTAATTAATCTTAATGTAGATAAAAGTATGAATGAATGTTGCAGTCGGTGGAGCTGGCGGGTCTCGGGTTCGGGCAGTCGGAGTACTACCCGTACGTGTTCTACAAGATCAACATCGACATGATCGAAAAGGCGGGCGCCTAGGTGCCGACGCACTGTTTATAATATTAGGTAAATATCATATTGTATTGTATTGTATTGTATCAGCCCATATACGTCCCACTGCTGGGCACGGGCCTACTCTACAATCGAGAGAATCGATTGAGAGTGGTTAGGCCATATAGTCCACCACGCTGGCCTAGTGCGGGTTGGCGGACTTACATATTGTAATACAATATTACAATATCATATTGTGATCATAAATTATATTATGACTAGAGGAAGTACTCAAATTATAAAAATGGAGACAAAAATCCCCCATTGGCTGATATTTCACAGCTTCAAATATCCAAGAATGAAAACAAAAAATAAAAAAATGGAGTTCAGCGCTATTGGATTCTACTCAAACTCATTTTGGACGGATAATATCTAAATATACTTTAGGATATCAACGGAATTAATAGCAATTTGTTGTTAAATAATTAGAAATAATTCGCTTATTTTTTTTAAAGGCATGAATGTATAACATTATTGACAGCCTCTGTGGCGCAGTTGGATAGACGCCGGCTGTGAAACGAGAGGCCGCGGGTTCGATCCCCGCACCGAAAGAAATGTTTGTGCGGCCCACAAATATTTCTTTCGAGTCTGGGTGTTTGTGAGACCGAAAAGTCTCTCTTAGTTCTGATACCTGCGACACAAGACTTAATTGATCTTAATGTGGGGTCGGGACTATGTGTGTGACTGTTGGGTGTATTTATTTATTATTATTTATTATAACAGTCCTCCTTCTATATCTATATCAGCCCATATACGTCCCACTGCAGGGCACGGGCCTACTCTACAGTCGAGAGAATCGATTGAGAGTGGTTAGGCCATATCAGTCCTCCCTCTACACATTAAATATTCTAAAGTCTCCTACACTAGGAAGTGCATAGTGTTTTGGACCTATCAGTCTATAACCTTGCTAGCTCCTTGCTAGCTTGCGGAGCCATAGCTTGACAGTTCAATCCATCTCGGCGTGAACCAAAACGTTCTCTAATTCATTTTTCTGCCGCACAGTCAAGCTGTGGAACGGTTTGCCATCACAAGTGTTCCCTCCTCCCTATAATCCTGGGTCCTTCCGCCGTAGCGTGGAGAGGCATCTCAACGGGCCGGCATCATTGTATCGAATGGTATGAGACTACCGTCTGATACCACTCGACACTATCTGGACAGCATTAGCACTTACCAACAGGTGCAATGCAGTCACTACGCCGTGCCAGATTTAAAAAAACATACCCACGTCCCAAGACTCAATCTTATTGTGGGATCTGTGCCCCTAGCCGGAACATTTTGCAGTATCGTAATAGAATAGTAATTGTAAAATTTTGTATGGGAATTTAAACAGCGCCATTGTGAGCGTATTTGGAACTAAAATTTGACAGCGGGAAACGTTTACGATACTATACGAGTATTACTATACGATACATCAAAATGTTCCGGCTAGGGGCACAGGACAATATATAGATTACCTATAGGAATGTTGAGTATTTAACTGTTTGAAATGTGTTTCAGGTATCGTTACCAGACGCGGCGACTGGGTCGCTCGGTACACATCGGACCCAGCTTGTACAATGTACAGAACAGAATGTAGAAAATATCAGACAAATCAATCGATGCAGGTTGTTAGATATCTATTTATTTACAATATTGTTGTGTGAGCTTATTTCTGTTGAATTATGTGAAAAAATTGTTAAACGCAACAACTTCAGTATTACGTCGCTAGCGTAGTGGCGGCTCGCATCGTTTCAAAATGTAATTGTTCAATATATTGGAGTTGATATAAAATGCTATGTAAATAAGAACATTCCTCATTATATAACTCGTGTAGTACATAATAAATATTATTCAAGTTACTGTTTGTTTTGTGTTTTATTTTTTATCTGTGTATACGCACTACACAGTACACAGTGCCTGTGAGAAACAGTCACGTCGGCAACAACCGCCCGCACGTGTTGCCGCCGACATGTTGGCGATATATCGGCGGGCAACATGTCGGTAAATAAACAGGTAAAGAAATATACAAATCTGATTTAAAAGTAAATGAGTTGTGCACTGCTCATTGTGGGTAACCTGAACCAATCCACACAGGAAATGAGTAAAGATTGTGAATATTGATTATGATTTGTAACCATTCGATGTCTGTTTCTAAACGATAAATGAGAAAAACTAATACTATACCTTATTAACCCAAAACAATGATTTTTAGAATTTTTGTCTGTGCAGTTGTATGCAATGGTCTCGGAAACGGCTTAACGGATTTCAATGTTTGGTATGGAAATAGCTGACCCTAGATTAACACATAGGGTACTTTTTGTCCCGAAAAACGTAGTTCCTGTGGAACGAGAAAGGAATTCAAATATATTTGTTACCTTTATTTATTAAACTCAAAGGAATGGGATGGGACAGGAGAGAAAATTGTTACATCCCTCGAGTCATGAGACAGGACAGGATGGCATAGAATGAGACGGGAATACCAGTAGAGCATGGCACTGAGCTTGAATATATAAATAAATGGTTCAGGCAATATGTTTCTGATGTGGACTGGACTGAAAAAGTATCTGCACCCAGCAAAGCCCAGTTGGCCCCTGGTCTTCGATATAAAATGTAAACATTTCAATTATGACACCAATCAGCAAAACTTATGATAGGTAGTTAAATAACAACAAAATACTGAGTACATTTTATATATCAACTTAATATATTTCTTAACTATATTATAATAATCATTTTTGTCATATGTGGGTACAATAAACAACTTCGCTTTATTAAGATTATTATAACTGAAGCTTATCTAATTATTTTAGTGAAGGTTTTATTTTGCAATATTATATAAATTGATGCATTCTTCTATGTATTTGAAAACTTTTGGTCCAATTGTAATATAATTTTTGTAATCAATAGGCCAGCATAGTGGACTATGGTTCAAGCCTTGCCTGTTGTGATATGCATATGGATTCAAGTATTATTTAAAAAGATATCACTTATAAAACATTTCCTTTAAGTATATTGAATGTCAATGAAACATCAAAAAATATTATAATAGTATTGAAGTTTTCAACCAAGCTAATCTGTTTGACTACATCTATAGTTAAGCCGTCTATAGTAATTGGTAAACTTCCAGTCACACAAAGATCATATTTAATTCTATTACTCCGATAAAATGTAATACTTCAGTCCAATACACGTTAACACAATACAATACATAGTCATATCTTTAATATGTTTTTATCAACTATGATTTAAAGTAAGGATCACTAATCGTCCCATTCTTCGTCTTCTACCGCCTTGTTGTCGTCCTCCAGCATTTTGGACAACAGGGAGTCACCGCCTTCATCCATCCGATTGAACAGTGACGTCAATAACTTCTTGTTTATGTGGTCCGTTTGGCTCGTTTCTCTTGGAGGGAGGTCCTGAACTTGTACAGGCTCTTCTTTAGTCTGTTCCTGCGAGTTCACCAAAGTTTCCGCTGGAGAAGGCATTGTTACAAAATATGTATTGAAATATCAAAATCAGTCAACAATCAACATGAATCAGACCCACAGAATAAGGAATCAGACCCAATGAATCAGACCAGACCACAGCAGAAAATTGACAGAAAATCAGAATTTGACAATTTGACATCTGTCAGTTCTAACAAAATGTTGCGTTCATAATTCACAGACTGATTTCTGATAAAAAGCAGAATATAATACTATGTAAGTAGTACCTATTTAGGCGGTGGTATCGCAAATTCAGATCTCGGGCATGAATCCTGGGTCGGAAAAAGTGATATTCAATTTTTTTATTTATCATCAGCCTGAGTCAGAAATTTGTGCCCGATATGGCGATAGTCTCGCTCGCGATAGTATCACATGAGACGGAACACACAACGCGAAATATGAGTGGCCTGGTGGCACATGTGCCTTCATTCTTCAGTTAAGGAGATAACTGATGATTGACATACTTTTTTAATGCTGATACTGGCAGCTTCCGCATTTTAAAATAAATAAATAAAAGGACACGAAAAGGATTAAAGAATATTGCTTATCACTACCTAAAGCCGCGTATCGACATTGCGAGGCTGCTCGTGAGTTTGCTCAGTTGAGCAGTGTGTCGAGAAGCAGCCTCGCGGCATGAGCGTAGCCAGCCATGGGCTCAGGGTGGGGCATCAATCTAAAATAATATGTAACTAGCAAACTATACCTTTTTTACCGTATTTTTTTTTCATACAAAACAGTTACACCCTGTAGCATCCTTTAACTGTAGTTATAATTCGAATCATCCAAAAAACTTTCTTATTGCTCACCTACCTACACCTCAAAATTTTACATCCAAAAATGTGTCTAACTTCAGCCGTTTGGGCTCTAAGCGTATGCCAATTTGTTAATCAGTCAATTTATAGGTTTATATTTGTCTATAGATAGTACGTTCAGGTACAGTAAGTAAACAATTACACATAGATATTGTAGTTACTACCTAGATGATTTAATTTTTAGGGTTTGGTTAGGTACCTTACAGGTCAGAGCCAGGGTAAGGCAAGGGCCCCACTCTGCCCCATCGTGGCTACGCCCAACCTTCGCGGTACGCTCGTTTAGCGTCTACACAGTCAGGCCGAGCCACGTCGAGCCTGCGAGACGTCAGTATACGTTTGACTTGAAAATTGTCCGGAACATCATTCAACAAAGCAAGAGAAAACATTATGAATTATAGAGGCAAAAACCTTGGACATGCCTTATCTTTAGATACCTGTTAAAATATACTACGAAGATAAATTAGGCAATGACTATGAAACGAGATGTACTATCAACGATTTAGTTACAATATTAAGGACTTATGGTATAACGCCGTTAAGCGCGAATATTTCACCTAGTAATTGCAAATCTTTAGTGTTTACCAAAAGCCCCACGTTTAGTGCAGGTTAAAGTTACCCCAATATATTTGCGAAGCCTAAGAATATTGTAAAATCTAATTATATACAGTGAAAAGTAATATTAAATATGTAAAAACAATGATTTTGTTTATTTATTGAAATATTTTCAGAGACCAAATATTGATAAAATGATAACGTGTCATCAATAATGGTACAATTTTTTGCTCTGACATCCCACACGATTCGTTTCGTCCAGCGACATTTTCGTCGGCTGGTGAATTTTACCGTTAAAACGCCCAAAAGTTAGTATTTTATAAGAAAATTATGTAATGCTTAATTTATTTTTCCAGTATTACGTTCATTTTCATTACCAGTGTACATAAAAAAATATTTGTGTTTCAATGTCGCTACAGTGTCGCGCTTACATAACATAGGACCTAACCTGTCCCAATCATCTGATTTGGTTAGTATAATTTTCGTGATTTCCAGGACCGTGAAAATGTTGGGTCGTGTCGCGCCTGGCGTGTGCCAAGTGGTGGCGGTGGTCAACCACCAGCAAAACAGGAACATGGCCACCTTGAAGGCTATCTCCATCCGTCTCAAGTCGGTGAAGAATATCCAGAAAATCACCCAGTCCATGAAGATGGTGTCCGCTGCCAAGTAAGTAGCAAAGTAGTTGGCAAGTGTTGGAACCTTTTTTGAACTTGGAACATTTGCAATTAAAAAAAAAACGAATTACTTGGGATTTGCTCTTGTCAATTTGAAAAATACAATTTTGAAGGTTAGATGTTGAGTGAAATGAGCATAATAATAAAATAAGTAATTGTTAATTCGATTTTAAAATAGTGCAAATATGATGTACATGTACAGCATTGCTATAATATGTTTGAACAAGATAAGATTTCTTATGTCTACCTCCAAAGTGCAATTAAGCCATTGACAGTAGGTATTACATAGTTTAAATCACATATTAACTTCATATTAATTTTGTATAATATGATTATTCAAGTTTTTCATCTTACTTGTCTAGTAGAAAGTTCTGTGGGTTGTTGAACAGGAAATCCTCAACTTAATTTACTATATTTGGGTTACTACTATACTACTATACTATATTTGGGTACTACTATACTTGGGTTTTTTTTAAGGATAAGTAGCAGTGAAAAAAAGAAACCTTTATTTTTTTGATAAAAAATGAAGTTGCATTAGAACCGTCTTGATGTGACCAAGTGAAGAGAAAAGACTAGTATAGAAGACAATAAGTATAGAAATTAGTGGATACCACAAATATATTCCTTTACTGGTAAAATGAGTGATAAATAATTGTTAGTGGTCATGTAACTTGAAATAATGAGAAACATATGCTCTAGCTTTGAGTCTGAAAACTAGCTTAGTTATTCGTATGGGTTCCTGACCAGCCACTAAGCTGAAGATGAATATAAGGTCTGCTTACATAATGTATATTGCAATGATGTCTGGCAGAGATCACATGAAGCATTATGGCTGGTGTTTGTACCTTATATTAGTAAAACATAAAATCTTATTGGTGGCAGACTGCCTTGGTGGTTCAGATGTACTTTGATATCATTATCAGCCTACAGTCAGAAATTTGTGCTATGGCACTGTGGTTTGATTTGGCAATAGGCTCGCCCTCTATCACATTATGTGACAGAACACACAAGGCAAAACATGTTTGCCCTGGTAAGACCTCTTCATACCCCTTTTGGGAAAAGAAGTATGTGTAATGAAGTAAGTGTGACGATAAGTTAATATAGTGCATGTAATGGTTTGTAGGTACACTCGTGCTGAGCGTGAGCTGAAAGCCGCTCGCCCGTATGGTGAGGGAGCCGTGCAGTTCTATGAGAGGGCTGAGGTATGTATATTAAATAACCCAAAAGTCAATACATAATTCTGACCCTACATTAAGATCAAGTCTTGTGTTGTATATCAGAAACTACGAGAAACTTTTTGGTTTCACAAACACCCAGACCCAAAACAAATATAGTGAATCACATTAACGTTTGTCTGGCACGAAGATCGAACCCACAGACTCTCGTTTCATAGCCGGCGACTAAACAACTGCGCTATGGAGTCTGATAGAGAACCGTGAATACATGTTGTTCTACTACAATGCAATTGCTTTAAGTAAATTGTTGTATTCAATAGCAAATCACAATTTAGAAATCCATAATAACCATACAAATTAAATGAGAATACTCTATAAGTCAATCAAGAAAAAAACAACAGCCATTAGATACTTTTTTTTGTGTAAACTGTAGACTTCAAGATTGTTAATAGTAAGTATAGGATCGATCTATGCACTTATAAATGTTTTAATATTCAATTTATGTTTGTTTCGAAGGAAGACATGTTGCACCAGAGTAACTATTCGCTTGCCAATAATAAATAGTGTTAAGTAATTATAAGTAAGTTATTTTAAAGTCAAATTTAATTTAGTAAATTTTAGGCAAAAATTATGTTTGTTTTAGGTCTGTTAGTTTTGACACATAGCATTTTTTTATAAAAGTATTGTCACAAATTAGGCAAGTGTCCAGCGACTCATTGATTGGTATTGCTATATTTGCAGGTGACTGCCCCCGAGGACGACAAGAAGGAGTTGTACATCGCCATGACCTCCGACAGAGGTGAGACTCTAGACATTTCTGCCACCGTAAGCTCTTTTAAACCATTCAACAATATTGATATTTCACAACGGGATTAATCAAGAATTACATAACAGTCACTTACTTAGTCTTGACCCTACACTTAGATCGAGTCTTGTGTCGCGGGTATCAAAAACTATGAGAGACTTTTCGGTCTTGCTAACATTCAGATCTGAAACAAATATTTGTGGATCACATAAACATTTGTCTCGCTGCGGTATTGAACCCGTGGCCTCTCGTTTCATACCCAGCGTCTAACTAACTACACCACGGAGAATTTTAATGCCATTTATACCTGCATATTTTGAAAATCATCTTGGTTGGGTGGTAAACACCTAGTTTTTGCTAAAATAATAGTCTAAACACTTTCGTACCATTGCCGTCTTTAAAAATAAAAAGGTGTACACCATTATTTTAAGAAAACTATGTATTTATCACCGAAAAACGACAAGTAAAATGAATATAAAATAAAATTGATGATTTTTTTGCGATATTTTATTTGCATTGTGTCTGAAGTCACTAATACTACCTGGTTTCGTTTTCGGTCGCAGTCTTGATATATTATTATATTGTTTATTAACATGTTATTTGTATGTATTTTTATGTTTTATTTTTGTGTGTATATAAAGAGTACATAAATGTATGTGTGTCTGTCGCAGGTCTGTGCGGCGCGGTGCACACGGGCGTGTCCAAGGTCATCCGCAGCCGACTCAACGAGCCCGGCGCCGAGAACATCCGCGTCATCTGCGTCGGAGACAAGTCGCGCAGCATCCTGCAGCGACTCTACAGCAAGCACATCATCAGCGTCGCCAACGAGGTACCTGGCACCCGCGCACACACAGACGTGCCAATATTGACTATACATTTTTAACTTCCCGACGTTTCGATTACTTTACAGCTTTCGTGGTCACGGTATTAGTCATCCGCTCAGTGACTGTTACAGTTTAACTACCCGGCGTAGAGTAGCTAACGTAGTGTGTATTGTGATGTGATGTGAATGTGCAGATCGGCCGCCTCCCCCCCACGTTCCTGGACGCGGCGCGGTTGGCGACGGCCATTCTCACGTCGGGCTACGAGTTTTCCTCTGGCAAGATCATCTACAACAAATTCAAATCCGTCGTGTCCTACGCGCAGTCCGACCTGCCGCTCTTCAGCCAGAAGTCCGTCGAGGTACTCTCTCTTTCTCTCTCTCTCGCTGTCTTGAGCCACACGAAGTCCACCGCTAAACATTGGCCTCCCCTATAGACCACACATAGACCTGTGGTGCAGATCACCAAGCTCTCGTCCCTTTATGGGCCCATTCACAAAAATATGTGTGACGTAAGATTTACAAAATATAATAAAATCAATTAATTTAAAAACATACAAATTCATATAACACATTTGTAAGCTAAAAAAAAGGAGCTTTACAATTGATTTAACGTAAATAAATACTAAGGATGCAGTCTGCTTCAAACAGTTGATTTGGACGTCTTTGGGGGAGACTTGTGTTCAACAGTGGACTTGATGTGGTTGAAGAAGGGCAAATAAACCCACGCTTGTATCTCAAATGTATGATGTTGACCTGCTCTCCGTTTTTTTTAAACTGGCATGTCTAAGGAACTACAATGCACATGATGGTAAGCCCAGTGCAGTTTCAGATAGGGTATGATGGAGAATGATGAGAATGAGAGATGAACATCTTTGGCTGGTCGATACTGACTGTATGAAGTATCCCTATTTAACGCTAATGTTACAGAGCGCCCCGAAACTGGCAACATACGACTCCCTGGACGCCGACGTCATCCAGTCCTACATGGAGTTCTCGCTGGCGTCGATGCTGTTCTACGCCATGAAGGAGGGCGCGTGCTCCGAGCAGTCGTCGCGCATGACGGCCATGGACAACGCATCCAAGAACGCCGGCGAAATGATCGAGAAACTCACGCTCACATTCAACCGCACGCGCCAGGCCGTCATCACTCGGGAACTCATCGAGATCATTTCCGGAGCGGCCGCGCTCGACTAAATGACGCGTCACACCAAGTACTAAAGCCTCCTGAATTTTGTAAACGCCTCAAAATCGTGTGGCACTTTATTAAGAAAGACCTTAAAAGCAGTTTGCCATGCCAATAGCCTATTTAAATTTCGGCAATGCAACTACAATGCATTTGTTGTAGGTTTTTGGCTCTTAACATCAGGTCGTCTAACCTTACCTCACCACACGTACAATAATCATCAATATTTTATCATCAACCACGGGATGTAAGAATGTATTACCAACTTGGGTATTTGGGGAGGCTATTAATTTAATTATGTATAGTATTTGGTGGAAGAAAATCCGCGTATGGTAGGACGGTTTAAGCCGGCATAATTGTCATGAATGTAGTGTGCAGACGTCGCGACACTGGCTCCTGAACATCATCGCACCGACACTACTGTGTGCCAGCATTTAATAAAGCGAACATACCAACATAAATTGTTTCATTTTTATTGTAGTTTATTGGAAAATATCAAATGAAATTGTATATTAAAAGATCAAATTGGTTTTTTATTTAATTTTAGACCTAGAGTGATTGAGATTCAGTGGTTGTTTTTAAAGAATTTCATCTTTTTAAATGAACTGTACATACATTTTGACTGCCTCCGTGGCGCAGTTGGTTAGACGCCGCCTGTGAAACGCGAGGCCGCGGGTTCGATCCCCGCACCGAGATAAATGTTTGTGTGATCCACAGGTAATTGTTCCGGGTCTGGGTGTTCGTGAGACCGAAAAGTCTCGCAGTTTCTGATACTAACGACACAAGACTCGATCTTATTGTGGGGTGAGAACTATGTATGTGACTGTTGGGTGTATTTATTTATTTTATTTTTAAATTTTGTGTATTAATCATAATATATGTGTCAATCATACCATAAAACACCACATAATGCACATAAATAATGTACAAATAAAAAACTTATTAGAAATTAATTATGTGTAATGCTTTTATACAATTATTTATTACTATTATTACTGTGTCGTCCTGTCTACTTCACAAGTTCCAGTCACCATCGGCAACATAATATCCGCTTGAAGCTTTGCTTTGCTAATGAATGCCATTTGGTTATCAGTATTTTTCATTGAGTACTTATCTATGTCTAGTTTTGCTTTTCGCCTTTGATTCGCAGTTTCGCTCAAGATATTGCTGTTCGTTTGAATGACAAAATGGAGCAGATTATAACGGGTAAGTTTACTTTCAGCGCCTATAGTTCGTGTTTCGATCATGTATGATATTATGTAAGTACATACTTATGTAAATAATAAATAAATAAATAAATACACCCAACAGTCACATACATAGTCCTGACCCCACACTAAGATTGAGTCTTGTGTCGTGGGTATCAAGAACTACGAGAGACTTTTCGGTCTCACAAACACCCAGACCCGAAACAAATACTTGTGGTTCTCACAAACATTTGTCTTGGTGCGGGGATCGAACCCGCGGCCTCTCGTTTCACAGGCGGCGTCTAACCAACTGCGCCACGGAGGCTGTCAGATGTCTTCATCAAGTTGATTTTCAAAATGGAATGCCAACGCCATCTGTCCGCGTTCGACAAAATCTACGCAACATAGTGACGTGATGTCGGAGGCTTAATAATTGTGGGCTTAATAAAAAAGTGTCAGGACAATCTCAATGGTGTGCGAGCTAGCTGAACAATTTGTTATAATCAAGAGAGCAAATAATACCATTTAATAATACCTGTGAGCGTGGAGACTGTCTTACGTTCAATGAGTAAAATTGGGATTAGTTACGAATTGACGCGATTGATATGATGCGTAAGCTGTAACTAGATATGGAGCATGATAACGAACATACCTCGTATTTCGTTACATAAACTCCCACCTTTTTCCCAGAAGCGGTAGGTAGAGGTGCTTCCATGACACCCACGTTTCGCCTTGTGTTTTCCGCCCCATGATGTGATGGGGGCGAGCTGTATTAATATAATCAGTAATCTACTGATATTTCTATGGACTTTTGTATTTGTGGTGACAAAAGAATCGAAGATTCAAATGGACTTTTTTTTAAATATATTTTTAACTTGAACTTGCACTCTAGAACGTATTTTACATCTCCTGTCGACCAAAGACAGATCATCGTATATTGGTTGGAAGTTCTATGCTGGAACCGTTTAATTAATTGCATTTAATGGATTTTCAGCACATATTTTAATCAAATATTAGGTTACTGCACTTCCTCTTCATATAAGCTTCAACTGTTCCAAATTTCAAGCTCCACCATCTGCGCAATTTTCGTAAAACTACACACAAAGACTTTCCTTCACGTACCTATTATTATCATATAGATGTAATAAAATGTAGCTCACGCAACGTTAAATGGAGCAACAAGGTCACTGACCGCGTCACGCTTATCGAGGGTATTGAACTAAGTTTCATATAGAGAATGATAGATGGCATTAGTTACCCTATTGTGATTTTAAATTGATAAAGTTTTCTGCTCGTCGTTTATCATGTACCGGCCAGCGTTATGGTGCATCTACAAAAAGTAACTGCGGTGTGGATGCATCATAGTCCATAAGAAGTGTCGAAATTTCCACAAGCGTATGGAATTACTACGTCCTAACGAATTATTAAAATTCTGCCTTGTGTCGAATCTTGGTAACAGTTCCCGGATGCGGGTTGAAAAGCACACGTAATCAAAAGACTCACGCCACTTGCGGGGCCTATTGACCAGTGTAAAAGAGTCAACCTAAAGCTAAATACTTAATGATGGGATTCCCGACGCGTTCTAATAAAGGCTTTATTCTTAAAAATGAGTTTTATTAAAATCCCGATAATGTGCAAAATGGATGTGCAGGGAATCATATTTTTTTTTATACAGGGACAAACTTAAGTATAGCAATATATCATACCAACAAATAGTAATTTTAACACAACATATTATAATGTGAACCTCACTTCAATACAAAAATAGTTTTTTCGTTTCATGTGCCATGTGTGATGAATCATTCTGCATTGTAAGACATCGCTCGAAAGAGGGCGTTGGCATGTAAATAACAAAAAAAAAAAGACGTACCGATAAATAATAACCAAACAAAAGCAAAGTGTAGATATTATTACACTAAATAATATAATAAAAAGTCGAAGAATAGATAAATATGACCTAATTATAAATGATATTTTCTTTATCATCAGTTTTATCTATAACCTACTAGGGGGCGCTAGTAGTCTATGAATCCTATGAACAAAATCCTTTTCCAAATCAATAAAATAGTCCGCCAGCCCGCACTAGGCCAGCGTGGACTATGTGGCCTAATCCCTCTACAGATATAAAAAAACATTTTGTCACACAACACGGTGACGGATTTAATTATTTTCCCTTGGCAGAAGATAAAATTTATTGTTAAAATTTATTTTAATTTTAATTCTGTATATTCTGTGATGTATTAAACAGTATTTGCTACATTAATTCTCGAAACATTTTTACTTGAGTGCTAAGAATACTCAGGAATTTGACAGTTACCCATCTAGTTTTTCTCCGTTTCTGGATTCTGAGACGCCATCTATGCATACATTATGTAAGTAAAAGGAATGTAAGCAAAAATACTACAAAACATTACTATAGTGACATTCTTAATAATTAAAAAAAAATTGTACAAGTATGAGGCCTAATTATATTATCATCATCAAAATATTCTTAAGTTATAGGTTTACGCGATATTACGAAATTTTGCCGAGCGCAGTGACGTCGGAAGCAGATGTGGGCCCAATGGTTTGAGCAATTTTATTTGATTACTTCTTACAAATACGCACGAGTTATTAAATAAAATAATCAGTTGATGTTAATTTAAAAAGATTTTGTGTATTCACGACACGATCAACAAATATAATTTATGATGTTTACGACAAATAGGAATTACAGTAGTTGTATATCGATATCCGGTTCCGCTCATAGAACATTCTAGAATCTTGAATAATTGCATGACAAACAAAAATAGTTCAGCTATTTGCCAATAGATGGCATTTTATTTGCCGTTTTAGCGACAATTCTATGAAGAATTTTATACTACCCTCTACATAATAATTGATGTTTTACAAGATTGTATCTGTAACGTGGATTTGCTTGCAAATTAACAACATTATAAATGTGCGTCCAAAATATTCAAATGAATGCAAATATATTTTATGTCATACAATATAAACTCATATATTGAGTTGGAATATGGTTTTATGTTATTTAAAGTATAATGGTCAACTGTCAAGCGTCCAATGTTCAATAGTAGACTTTCATTTATCATACAAGTGTTTTTTTATACTTTTATTGTAAACTGGTATCCTTAATAAATAAATAATGATAAACTACATGCCGCGCTTTCACCGCACTCAGTGTTGTTCTAATAACTAAGACACATACGTCGCTGATTAAATAAAAATTCTATCTTGGTGATTCCAAGTATTTACTAGTCTCTCATAAGTCATATGTTAGAGGCCGCCTGAGTAGGTACCACCGCAATGTCTATTTCTCCCGCCAAACAGCAGTGTAAATGCACTGTTGTGTTCCGGTTTGAAGGATATTGTAGCCAGAGTAACTACTGGACATAATGTGAAGGAAAACATCGTGAGGAAACCTACATACCATAGCGATTTTAAAGAATTTCTACGGTATGTAAGTCCGCCGACCCGCACTAGGCCAGCGTGGTGGACTATATGGCCTAACCACTCTCAATCGATTCTCTCGATTGTAGAGTAGGCCCCTGCCCAGCAATGGGACGTATATGGGCTGATATAGAAGATATAGAAGAAGATATAATAAACCAAACAAACACAACATATCAACTCCATAAAATACTACTAAGCAACAAAGGCTTTTAATTGACAACATTTTATTTTTTAAACACACACATTTTATTATCAAAAATTAAACTAGATGAAAAATGAAGAGACCCATATTTTTTGGTTTTTGAAATTAACTGGTTTTCATTCATTAATTTATGTTTAAAGAACATCGGTCACGTCCCATACATGTTGGGACCTGACTAAAAAAAATATTGTACACAGCTGGTATATAGTTTATTTTGTTCTTTAGTGCTTCAGGAATGATGCGCAATTGGAAAAATATTCTTGTAAAGCCGGAGATTTTAGATTATTTCATAATTTGTAACCTAACCCAACCTAAAAAAGGTTAGGTTCGAACTAATAAAATATAGCACTTTATAATGTCATTGTCAAATATACTTAATGTATGGTGGTATTATGGTTAGCAAGTAACTGGGAAGAAAATTGCACTAAATCATAATGCTCGCTTAGTTATTACTAAGCTCTATAATTTCCCTTGTCATAAAACTAATTAACCTTTGAATATGGTGTACACCATACCTGTTAAGAAAAAATGTAGTATTTTGCTAAAAATGACCTATTTCTATTAATTCGCCGTATGTCATTACTTCGCAGGATTTGATCCTTCGTAGCGGCTAGCACCTTAAGCAAATTGTGTAATAATACAGAATGTGATTTTTTTAAACATCAGGTTCGATTCCTCGCTAGAATATTGATTTTCAAAAACGCAAATATTTTATTTTTCATCAAAATAGGGCCCGAGACTCCTATAAGTATTTTTCACTATTCTTCATATTTTCGAATTTGGTCTTCCATACACACCTTAAAAAATTCAACTCCCTCACAAACTCCCTATATGCTAGAATAGGAATATACCAAGCAGTTGTCACTAAAATAAAACAAGAAAATATGTTAAATGTATTTACTCCTCATCTTGTCTTATCACTATAGAATCTAAGAAATCTGCAGGGACAGCAACATTACTTTGACATCGTGCCCATGCAAGGGTTTCCTGGTGGGATGAACCAGCTGCTTGTTGCTCAACATTTTTGTCAAAGACTAATGCATTATTAGCTTCTTGAATTGCCATCTCCCAACAAACCTGACAAATGTAATCATCATCCATAATATGTGATACTTCGCACTTTAAACCAAATCACAAAGCGTTATCGTTATCCAATGTTCAATCGTACAAGGTCGTCAGAAATGCATGGGTCCATCGGAGTCCGTAATCAAAGCCAAGTTACAAATATAATAATATACAGAGAATTAACAGTAGTCGCAAATCGAAAATCACAAGAAAGCAGAATGGTGACAGCCCGCAGAAAAGTCACTTGTGTCATAGAGAATACCTACACTTTATTTTTAATTCAGCACTACCTTCAACGCTGCAGTTAAAACCTTATTTCAAAACAAAGTATGACTGATGGAACGCGCTCATATGCGTTCAATATTATTAAAAACACTTTAAGCTTTTCTTTTTTTCCCCGGTGTTTAAAAATAAATGGAAATATGCATTTTCATTCTAATAAATTATACTATTTTCTGATGTACCATTCATAACTGGTCGCGTTCATGGTCCATTATGGCCGATGTTCTTTGGTACATTCTAAATTGACGTAAACACCAAATGACGTAATTTATATGGCTTTATGGCATGTATGCCTTTAATTTATACTTGAACTACGAAAAAAATTAGAAGTTGACAACCGTCACATTATTATTCATTTGCAATTTGGTGTCCTCGTTAATAAAAATCATCTTCTAATAATATTAAATGAAATTAATAATAAATTAAACAAGAATTCTCGAACACAATTATAAATAATCTATTGATGTTTCTATTTTTTAGACAATGACATTTGTCATTATAAAATGTCAAAACATTTCAAGTAATTTTAAAAATCTTAGAAATCTCAAAGAACATAACTTATAAAGTCATATAAATGACGTCATCACGTATTTTTTATAAAATCGAAACCGTACTCAGGGCAGGTTAATAATGAAACGGTATTTTTATTTTATGCACTTTGAAATTATGAAATGTTGTCAATTGACAAACCAACAGACGTTCGTTATTTAATTTTTATAGATCTGTGTTACGTATTTCAGAATAAAAAATCGGGGGTATTTCGAAATCAGTCGCTCAGTGTGGAAGACTCGCATTTGACTGGTCATTTACTGACGCGCTCGCATCGAAACAACTGTGCCACCAACCAAGCTGGTAAGATAAGATTTTTTTGTCTTTTAAAGTATTAATAGTGCTTTAGACTGTATCAAATATAAATATTACTTGTTGTATTATGCCATTAAATTGTCAAAGTACTAGAAAAGTGTTTTTAGAACAGTTTTCAACACGTGGCCGTAACTTGTGCCACGTTTGTGACAAATCATTGATATATGATACGAGTTTTCGTTTGATTTCTTCTGTAAGATAGCTTAAAAACAGTTTCTCCTAGATTTCCAGAGTTTTGGACCAAAACTTATCGAGGCCACGTGGCGGGGTCGGCTCCGGGACAAAGTGCTAGTGTAAGAAGCCACTAGAAGGGGCCGGCAAGACATACCAGCTTATAAAGGTAGGTTTTTAATGCATTGTAGTCTTTTACAGTTCATAAACTCTGACAAGATATTTAAATTATATAAATGAAACATCAGCGTGGTGGACTATATGGCTTAACCTCTCTAAATCGTAATCTGTGCCCTGCAGTGAGACGTAATATGGGATCATACAGATACGTAAAATATACATTGTACATAACTTAGTGTAGCTAAATACCAAATCTTCCGGATTTCCAGAGTTTTGGACTAAAACGTGTCGAGGTCACGTGGCGGCGTCAACTCCGGGTCAAAGTGCTAGTGTAAGACGACACTGTAACTGACTGACAACACATTTTCGGCTCATCAAGGTAGGTTAATATTGTACTGTAGTTTTTCTGGTTTTTAAGTTCGGATATGATTTTTAGATTATATTGTATACAGTATGTTAAAGTAAATGTATGTAATCCGCCATCATCGGCCTGGAGCATTACTTTCCGCTTTTAATCGCTTACGAACACAGAGGTCTAAACAAAGCGATAGTTAGGTTGGGTTTAATGTAAATTATACTAGAAAAAAGTGGATAATATTTAAAACAATGACGTGTATTAATAAATGGAAATAAATTTACCAAACCTAACGATTGTTCCATTAAGATCAGGTATTTTGTCAGTTTACCAGCACATTAATTTGTTTACGTCATACCATAGATGTAGTATAAAACGACATCTATGCTTCATACACAATTTTTTTTATGTCTTTCCTAGCATCTTATCGAAATTGTATATTATGTCGGGTCAATGCTTAATAAAGTAGAAATATTTAACAATAATTATAGCTAAAACAATTGTAAATAAGCCCTAAGCAATCAACGGGTAGTTGTAGAAGTAATTTTCTTACAATAGACCCGGTTGTGGCTCTGTTTCTATAGCTATAGTTAGAGAAAACGTCGAAAAGGGTGGGAGCATGACAGTTTTCAATACAAACCACCTCCGACGAGGCGAGCATGCCATTGACCTGATGGTAAGCAATACGATCGGCAGTACTAAAATAAAACGCCATGAATAATTGATAAAGCCATGCTTTTTTATTGCAATGAATGGCGAGATAAGGATGCCGTCCGCCCGATGGTAAACGATACGACCGCTCATCAACAGTAGTAAAATTAAACACCATGAATTAATAAAGCAATGCTTAGCATTCCACTGTGCTCACCATCCTGTTACATATTTAGTCACATTTAGTCACTATATTTAGTAGTTACTCTGGTTACAATGTCCTTCAAACCGGAACACAACATCGCGTTTACACTGTGGTTTGGCGGGAGAAATGACATTGCGATGGTACCTACCAGGAGGCCTCTTACATATGAGACACCCACCAGTACTTGTAGCCTAATAGATCATATTGGTTGCAAACGGCTTAAGATACGCACAATACATAGTGATATTGTCATAAGGTGTTTAATTTAAACCACGTGTTCCTAACCACCCCAATTACATTGTACCAAGCATGGAAAAAACTGCCTGGTAGTTATGTCAAAAATCACGATATTAGTTTTCAAAGCTTTTGATCAATCCGTATAGGTACAAGTTTGTTTATCACTCAAGTGGGTTAATATATCGCAAGTTTAGTATTAAACTAGGCGAATTAAAATGGCTTTACATACAAATATGCAACTTACAATTAGAACTTTAGTATTTTATTTTGTCTGAAACATTACTGAATGATTCCTTCATACTTGGCGACCCATCATCAAAATGTAACGCTTATATAACGATTTGGCTAGTCAAGTCAATAAGTAAATTAATAATCAAGAGTGCACTGTAATACACAGTATTTGTTACTCTGTAATGACATTTTTGAAGACTGTTTTATTTTTTTATTTAAAAATATATTGATAAAACGAAAATAGAACAATGTCACAGACGACTTAGAAATAATGATAACAAAATACTCGTATTATACTCATTAAATTTCGAATTCGGTTAATTGAACACTAAGCATGTGATATGATAACCTATTTCTTATTTAAATTAAATTTCATTGTGTATTTTTTAGTATTGTTAAATGTTTAGCAGACATGAGGTAAGTGGCATTTTACTAAATAAGTATTATTTTTGTATACAATACTTTGTGATATTTTGACATATTGGTTTGTTGATTTTTATTTAATTTTCATTTAAAATCGTTAAGTGTGTTGTGTTTTCATATAGATGAATGTTAATTTAGCTGCCTGATTTTATGTGATTTTCGTGACTCGTTTGTATAACTATGAAATGTGAAAATTATTTTTCCGTTAACATCATTGTTGTCTTACCTGTTTATTCTCTAGTGACAGCGTGTACAGGTCGTGGTTCTTGGTTCGATTCTCGGTTAGACAATATTATTTGTGAGCTGTTTGTTTAAAAAGTCTTATATGATTTACAATATTTGTGTTGGTGCGGGTATTGAATCTACGGCGTCTCGTTTCTCCGTTCACTTTCTATCATGACGTGTGCCGTCGTATTAGGTTGTTTTCTAATTAACACTGCGTGGAAAATACAGTCGGTTTAATTAAACATATTTTGATGAAATTGTTTATGCGTTCCAGTATTGTTAATGCCATTTTTAATAACAATTAAACGTTATTATTAAAAACAGTTTCCAATGGTTTTCATACTTAGCATAGGTTGTATGTTAGAATTACAAAAGTGACTTTGGACCGTGATTATGCGCATTTCCACTAAGTTTTCCCACAAAGTACCATTAATTTCACATAGATGGCGCTTCGAGAAGGTGAAGCTTGTGTAGAACTGCATACTTGTCAAGGACCGTTGACAATACAATAATTTAAAAAGTATGCGACATTATCGTAGCAAGAACCTTCAGATATTGTCAAATTAAAAAAAAAAAAACTAATTGAAATAATAGATACACCCAACAGCCTTAGTTTTTGAATAAAATCTTTAACTCTATTATCAATTATTTTTACTTTCTTAGTTGGGTCTTTTACTAAGGCCCGTATTTCAGTTTTGTAACTATTATTTATCTATTAAATATCTAGGTCATGGCAATTAATAAGTATAAGTAGTTTACGTAACAATCATATAATATATCATTGATAGCTTGTAATATGTTGTTATAACTGATTTACAATGAAACAAGACAACAATAAACAACATAAATAATTCCATTCATACAATGGATTTCGCAGTTGGCTGACGATATTACCACCCTATGAAATTAGCTGTAGAAAAAAGTTGATATCTGTAAAATGAACTTATCGACCAGGCGATTTTTATATAAAGAAGATAGTTACATAATGTATACAACAGTTTATTGAACGTCATATAGGTAATATATTAAAATATGAACAGAAAATCTTACAAATAAACGAACAATTTGCGGACTTGAGCGATATTTTCCAGACAATAATAATGCAATGGATCGTCCGTTATAGAACAGGTAAAGAAACAATACAATTTAAACGATACCAAAAAATTTCATTCACTGAGAATTACACAAGCTTGTGGACATTTTAGACATTTTAATTAGTAATTTTATGAAGATCTACCAATTTTCCAATTAGACAATGTAAGGCGCCATAAAATATTTTTTGCATCGATTATTTTTCTTCTCATTGCAAAATGGCCCGCTTAAGCGGACCATACGACTATACGTATTACTAGTCGCTAATCTTGCCCTTTCTCCAGCATTTTACCACTCCACTCCTGCCTCTATTTATATTGGCTCTCAATAATATATGCTAAGGTATTTTCTCCAATAAATATTCTTTACGTTCCTCTTCTGCAGAGTACAAGAGTCGGACGTACTTAGCAAAACCGCGCAGGTGAAGATTTGAAGACTGAACAGACTAACATTCCTGTAAGAAAGAAGTTATTTTGAAAGTATCAAAGAACATAATAAATCATACGAAATCAGGTCATACGTCATATCTTGGTGAAGCAACGGATTGCTGATTAGCTTCAGTAATTATACTGGAGATGGTTTAATCATGTCCTAAGCAAATCATTGTATTACGTGAACATATCCTGAGCCTCAAAGTAGAGCAAAGCTATCGACGTCAGCTATAAATATCCTGGTTTGTGCTGAACAAAAAGATATGGGAGGCGATGTCTTGTTACTAAGAATGCTGAAGATCGGGAGAAGTGGAGGAGTCTATGCAGGAAAGAGAATTTCGACAGAAATTGGTATAATGCCGGGATGATCCTATCTTCTCTTGT
Source organism: Deilephila elpenor (assembly GCA_949752805.1). Lineage (NCBI taxonomy): Eukaryota > Metazoa > Arthropoda > Insecta > Lepidoptera > Sphingidae > Deilephila > Deilephila elpenor. The sequence continues at coordinate 1,210,966 of OX457118.1, forward strand.
GGAAACTGCCTTTCAACTGGGCAGTACAGTACAAAAACAATCTAAATGATGTATAACGGACTAGACGCGACTGCTAACATGTTCACGGTGGTCGCGGGTTCAAATACCAGGTCTCACCTCTGACTTTTCACCACGAACTATAACAGTAAAGGCAAATATAATGAGGAAACATGCATACCGAAGGGATTCACAAGAACTTCTACGGTATGTAAAGTCCGCCAACCCGCACTACGCCAGCGTGGTGGACTAAATGGCTTCTTAATCGTATTCCCTATTGTAGAGGAGGCCGTGTCCTGCAGTGGGACGTATATGGGCTGATATAGATACAGAAATTATTTTTATTTTCAAGAATAAACGTATGAAGTGAAGTTTTAAGAAAACCGACAAAATGGGGAAAGGCAAAATAAAGAGCATACAAGGAGAGGAAACAATAATTCTTATGACCTGGGTTCTTTTGAAGAAAGCTTCGAAGAAGCAGTCATTAGGCTTTAATCCTTTGAACAAAATGTGAAGAACTCGCAAAAAAATAGTATAAAGAAGCTGTCATTAAGCAATTTATCTTTTGTATGAAATGTGAAGAAGTAATGAGTAAAATCTGAAGATGCAACATTTAACTTTTTAGCATTTGAACAATGTGTGCATATATTGTTAGAAAAACAGTTGGATTGAAGCTTGAAGTAGCTATGAAGTATTTTTAAAGAAGTAATTCTTTGATTCGTTGAAAAAGTGTGAAAAAAGCAACGTAGTATATTTTAAAGAATGCTTTGATCCTGTGAAAGTGAAAAGACCCAATGAAAACAACTTGAAAAAGCGATCACTAATCTTGGATCCTTCGAACAAAGATTGAAGAAGCAGTGAAATATAGTCTGAAGAAGCAATCATCGCTATGACATCTGTTCCTTTAAGCGAAATTGCAAGTAAATACTGCTGAGGCTGGCAAAATTGCCCGGGATGAAGATTAAACTATCTGCAAATAGCTAAAGACTTTGCAACGCGTGGATCAGATTAAGGAGCTGATTCCCAGTTTGAATCATCTAGTGGACATGTCACACCCTTCAAATACACGGCTTTTGGGTGTTCTTCAGATTCTCTCATCTATTCCGAGCCAGCTACTGCGCGAAGATCACTTACCCTAGTCACCAGTAGAACGCACCGCGAAGACCATTTTGTTAAGAAAACAATAAGAAATGTAAGGAAGAAAACAATAGGATATTCATGAACAAGAGAAAAAAGAAATATAAGATTTTTGTAAAGCGGACCCTAGTCTATCGTGTGTTATATTGTATTGGTCGATGCGAACGACATATAAGTATTTTGTTCGAAAATTCCTTTTATTTTTAATCCCCAATTTATTGAGATCGGTATCACGCAAAAGCTCATTTCGTTTCGAAACGAGGTCAACAATGCACATGGACAGCGTACAGCGCCATCTTTAGTAAGTTTTCAAAATCGTGGGTTTTGTAAGCAGCTATATCATGTAACATAAATTAGCATTCGTTCTGGTCACCCTTTAATCATAATATGTGTTGTCTTTTCCGCAGCGTATTTGTAGTTAATACAACAAATAGGTCCATCAATTAACGCATTCCATGCTACATGATCGTCTAGGGTCAGCTTCAGCTTTTAAAAAGATTTTGTGAAAACCATAGCTAAAAGTACAAAAGAATCATATATTATTAAAAAGAAAAAAACACAGAAAAAAAGTAAAAAAAAAGAAACGTAAAAAAAAACAAAAAGGAATGATAACGTAAAAAAAGATAGATATAAAATGAGGAAAAAAAGAAATATAAAAGAAAGTAAAAAAAAATATACTGAAACCAAAAAGCTATGTTGGTTACCTATTAACAATTAAACTTATTCTATAAATTTTTATTTTAAGTATACTTATCAAAATACAAATACATATTGTATTGTTTGTAGAGGCTGAAATTATGAACTTGTATTAGTGATAAAATTACCACCGAATATAATGTCTATGGGCAATCAATATTTACTGTACTTTAATCATTCATCTACGCCATAGCAGGGAGTAATCATAAAATGGAATTATATTACAGTAGTTCCAGCTAATTATACTTTGCTATCTTGCATGTTTTGTAACATTATCCTTTGCCATGTAGACGAATACTACAAATTCAGACCTAAAGCATTTCAAGTATTATTCTTGTAATAAACTATGAATTTATTATCTACATTTATTTTTAAAAGCATTAAGGTTGGTGCTGATCGGTGTTACGGGACGAAATGTAACATGTTAAGAAGCGAGCATTCATGCAGTCAGTACGTGGAATCGAGCACGGACATTGTATTTTTTTTACTAACGATTTTAACACACGGCGTAACAAATGCTCGCTGCGAATGTTATGTTATACCGAGTAGCACCGGTCAGTACCCACCTTAAAAAAGGCAACAGTGTGGAACATGTCAAAGCTGTATTAGATAATTGTGGCCGTCAGCGCAAAAGTGGCCTAAGCCACAATTTTATGTTTTTGAATCTAAGTATGGTACACAATGTAAAATAATAAATTTTATCCCATCGAAGGTCTAAAAATAGATTTCTAATTGTCTAATGTATGACCAGATGAAATTAGTTTTTGCATTCGATTAATTTTGTTTTCATTGTGATGCCAAAGTGGCCTGTACCACTTAAGCGGACTATACGTGATATTAACATTTTGTGATGGGCTCATCATCATTGGCTCTATTATTGGTGAAACCATCAACTCCCTATAAGTATATTTTGAGCCGAAAATAACCCTTTTTAAAGAAATGAAACGAAATGAAAAATGATAATGAAAAACTGTTTATTAAAAATAAAGACATAGAGACTTAAAACTACTTAAAAAAAACTAAAAGAAACAATATTTTAGTGTTTTTCAATTTCTTAATTTTCGGTACATAGTCTAAGCCTGAATCTTCAAAACAGTCGGAGCCAAATATAGCTGAAATACCACCTTTTAAAACTTCCATCGTATGTGTATATACAATAATTTTACCCATCATACAGAGAAAATAAGAATCATTAGGGACTTACTATATTGTATGCTTATCCGGCATACTATAATCGATGTCATCCATTAATGCTACCTTAGGTTTAGTACATAATTTTTTTGTTACAAGAGTAATAATAATTAGGTACTGTAATTGTATTTGCATTTATTATAATCGATGCAAATACTTTTATTAAATTCAAATTCGTGCTAATATTGAGAAATATTTTTTTTTCTGTTTTACTAGTTTTTGGCTAAGATAAAAAACTCTTCTGCCAGGTCAACTATGGAACAGGCATGCCACATAATCATTTAATTAGTAATTTTGTAACAAAATAACGTAATGGATGACATCGGAGCTAATATGCAAGCTATCTATGGCTATATAATGCATAGGTATACATAGAAATGTCTTGCCTCACATTTTGTTAAAAATGTAGTGCATTGCAAACGCCTACAGTTGAATGGGTTCAAATACAGTGGATTATGTTTAAGCAAATGCATTCTTTTGAATTATACTATAAATAGTTACACCACATACACGGAAGTCTACTTTCAAGAATTTACTTTAAGGAAAATAAATGCAGTGTATATTAAGAACTCTTGCAGTATTATACCCATCTGGACGTATAATAACGAGAAGAAAAAAATGATTTATTACAACTGTTAAACTATAGCAACACCACCACCTATTCCCACCAACCATAGTTCATTTTATAATTTATAACACAATAATACACCCAACAGTCACATACGTAGTCCTGACCCCACACTAAGATCGAGCCTTGTGTCGTGGGTATCAGAAACAACGAGAGACTTTTTCGAGTCTCACAATCACCCAGACCAGAAATAAATACTTGTGGATCACACAAATGTTTGTTTCGGTGCTGGGATCGAATCCTTGGCCTCTCGTTTCACGGCCGGCGTCTAACCAACTGTGCCACGGAGGCTGTCAAATAATTTAAAATGTTCATGAAAATCATTTGATATACCTAAATACTAATGACATTGAGGAGGTGATATTAATAAAACTGCGACTACATTAAGCTTTTTCATTTCTTAGTTATATTTTGTATTTAAATATATACTACGCACAACAATTAAAGGATATTTTTTTTCATCAATTTTTTTTGGTGTTTTTTGAGAGTCTGTATCTTGGAGAAAATTGATTGTTAAGAAATTCGGAAACTAAGAATTGGAAGCTTGAAATGTCTATTTTACAGATCTGTGCTCTATTTCTTGATTGCACGATTGGTTGATAAGCAATCGTAGGAAAACCAACGAGAAAAAAAAAGTTACCGAATATCCAAAAATAACCGTTTTTTTACCTTTTTTTCAGTCAAAAATTTTTCTTAGAAATACTGTTTATTATAATAATAAATAAATATTGATCCGAAAACAAAATGCAAAAGTGGCCTAACACAATAAATATTCAATAAAACATGTTTTATCTAGCTAAATCAAATACTATACCTAAAGAAAACTAAACAAAATTATAATAAAATATTCTCGATTTAGATGACTATCGAATTTATAAACATAATTTAATTTTCATTTCATTTCTATTATAAAACCTTTAATCTCTCCAAATAACTGTTTACGCGGTTAGGCCACTTTTGCATTGACGGCCTGATATTCTGTTACCATTATATTTTTTTTTTGCGATTAATGGACGAGCATGCCGTTCGCCTGATCGTAAGCGATACTACCGCCCGTAGACAATAGAAAACCAAACACCATGAATTGCAAAGCATTGCTTGGCATTCCACTACGCTCGCCATCCTGCGACATAAGATGTTAAGTCTCATTATGTAGTTACTCTGGCAACAATGTCCTTCAAACCGGAACACAACTGTGCATTTACACTGATGTGCCCTGACCTATGTCTCCCACCAAACGGTGGGAGACATAGGTATTGCGGTGGTACCTCCCCGGCGGCCTCACGTATGAGACACCTACCAGTAATTTTTTAGCTTTTTCGGTTTTTTATTTTTTAGTAGTCCCATCAGGTGGCTTACGTGTCTATCGTGATGTCTAACGATCTTATCGATAGTTGTTAGGCCCACTAGGGTCCTCAGAGAAGGAGCCCAGATCTCGAGTAATATTATTACACGAACACATTTTTCAGCTGTGGCCTTGTGCCTTGGCCTATTAACATCGCACCAGCCTCTCTTTAGAGGCTTTGCAATACTTTTCTTAGAATTATTGCTCTTCGTCCCTGTCCGTATGTGCTATTTCTCCCTCTGGGACATGAACATCTTGTTTACTAGCGCCACCCAGTGTCAGGTTGTATCTGGTTCAGTTGAGTTTCATAATATACCATCTGTGTGCGATTTCACGTAACCGAAGTGAGCTTTCATGTAACGTGGTCAGCGTACCTATATGGGCCATGCATCCTCTTCTTTAACATTCTCGACGAGCCGTTTATCAATTTATCTACTTTTGATTTGTTACGCATTCAGCCAGCCAGCTTTTGCCATTTTGTTCCACGCGAGATTTCTGTCCTCACTAAGCTGGTCTTAGGACACCTGTTATTTTTTGACAGATGTATCGTCCCAGTTAGTGTGGGGCTGAGATGTAGGACTCTGTTTCAATACCCACTAAAAACTAGCGTCCACCCTCAGTGTGTGGAATTACACCTACTAAGAGTAGACCACATATTTAAAGCGGATAAGATTCCTAGTGGGATAATTAAAAAGGGCATCGTGTCTTCTTATTCTCCACTCATGTGTCCTGTAGCATTCCAGGAATACATGGTTCATGGTCTCAATCCAGTTGCAGCCTGCTCTGCAAGTTTAGAGTTTCTTGCCCGTTCTTCTCTGGCGAAAACAGCCTTGTGAACCGGGTGGTAGTAGAAAAAAGTGACTGAATCTAATGAATAATGTATGACATTTCATGGGTTCAATAAATATTTTCATTTCATTTCAAGTTCTTTCACATCTTCTGCATTGATCCTTAGTTTGGAGGAGTTGATTGCTGATGGGCATGTGGCGAAAATGCCCATCTTCGGATGAAGACCCTTAAAACCCGGTCCGCCTTTTTCAATGTTCCCATTAACACGTTCCCCAATGCCAAAAGACGAGAAAATTTGGGGAGTACGTGTGGTCTTAATGCATATAGCCGCTGCTGTGGCTTCAGCGGTTCCTTGGTTAATTTCACCAGTATTAGCACTCTCAGCTCTCAGCTCATCAACTGGTTTGGCGAGGAGGCGACCCTCGGCGTTAAAGGGGATACCAAGGTACTTCCACTCATCAGTCCTCGACAGGGCTGGTATGTTACACCCATCGCTCTTAAAGGTGGATCTTGAATCAACCACACTTTTCTTCGCACGCGGTACAGGTCTGAAAAGATATGGTAAACCATTTCCTAGGATTCGCGTGAAGTCCGCAGTCACCGAGTGAGTCACTGGCAGAATCCAGAAGAGATTGACGTCCCCTCTTCGTTTGGGCGACTAGAAACAAGTCATCGGCAAAAGCTGCACCATTAATCTTCCAGCTGACCAGAAGGGCCCCCACTTCGTCCGGCAGCTTTCGTAAGACAATGTCTATTATCATATTGAAGATGATCGGTGATAAAGGATCACCCTGCCTAACTCCAACCCTAGGATGGATGGGTTTGGAGGCCCATTCTTTGAAAGTTAAAACGGTGGTACTCCTGTCGTAGACGAAACTAATATAATAATTCATAAGCTGTACTGAGATTCCTTTGGAGATTAGAGCCAGCTTGATTGCACTCTGCGACACATTATCGAAAGCCTTTGCCACGTCCAATGTAGCCAAAAACAGTGGTTTTAAGTTTTCGTGGTGTAATTTCAAAAGCAGATCCAGGATAGAAACGTTGTCTGCACATTCATCCATTGGTCTAAAGGCTCTCTACCGGTCATCCAAGTCTATATAGCCCCGGCAATCCGTGACGCAAGTATCTTATGGTAAGTGCGAATCGAAAACTGACGACACCGTAATAGGTCTAAACTCCGACGGCTCCGTTGGGTTTGCAATCTTCGGGATGAAGATGGTTCTCGCCTCCAAGATCCTTGTTGGAACCATGCCACAAAATAAAAAGATGTTAAAATCTCTTACTAGTATAGCGATTGGGGTTCTTTTCAAGACCCTAGATTTGAGTCCATCGGGACCAGGTGAGGTGGAGTTCTCCAGGCGCGCTCCCCAGATCTCTTCAGGAGTGATAGGATCCAGATGATGGACCTGCTGCTCTGCCACAGACAAGTTCTTCGGCTGAGCAGCCGACTCGTTCGTCATCGTTTGCTCCCAGAAAGGAGTCATCTTGTCAAGCAGTTGGTTGTAGACAAGTCTTCTAGTATGTTCCTATTAGCTCTTGATCGGCAACGCTTCATTAGGGTTTGAACCATCTTGTATTCGAGTATCTTCCACTTCCTTTTGTTAAGTGAAGTAATGTACCACCTCTCTCGCCTGCGCGCTTCCCCAACCCATTAACCCCATACGCGCTAGGCGGAGGGGGGAAGAAATTAAGTAAAAAGTTTTTAACGAGATTAATAGTATTTTCACAAGACAGGTTTCTCATGTTTGAGCAGATCTGATTAAGCTCTTGAGTTTCATGAGCATCTTCTAAAGGCGGCCGACCGCTCAGGAAATCCAGAATCTTCTCACGATATGGACCCAGTTGTGAAGATCGAGTCTTTTGAAGATTTGGGGCTCCTTCTGCCACCTGCCCAGACTCAAGTGTGGCTAGAAGCTGGATATTGTGTCCAACCAAGGCCCTATAGTCTCCTCTCCTCTTCTGCCCCATTATCATCTCCACAGTTCTGTGGTTGAAGAATTTATGCAACTTAATGTTAATGAATCTAATTGGAGGTTCAGCCGTAGACAGTTCAGCCTAAGCGTAAGGACGCGCCATAATATGCTTCTCCTCTTCAGTCCATCTCACCTTGACTTGTTCTACATTCTGATGAGCATCTTTCCAGTCCTTGTGGGCTGATCTTTGGTGCACACCACGACGAATTTATTTCTTGAAAGTTCTAGTGCACCCAGGGTATTCACAGGAAAAGCCTAGTAGGGCGCCGGTAGCGCCCGTGGGAAATGACAGTGCTGGCACAGTCCGATCGGGGGATCGGCCGTTGGAAAAATTATTTGTTTTATTATTCTTTAAATTATCATGCCCAACACTAATACCTGAGGGGGGGGGGGGGCTGATAACTCCAGACAGGCCACAGCCTGACAGTCCAACTTGCCCAATATTGGGGTGCCCGCCCATTTAGGGGCAGCTCGGATTTCTCGGGAGACGCTGGCAAGCCAGAGCCCGTGATTGGAAGCTAATGACCAGCAACCACCCTTCTTTTTTTCGTCAGTGAAAACGACTACCATATTGGACTCCGCTGATTGTGTCCGTTGTCCAGATATCTGGGATAAGATAACATGCACCCCATATGGTCATAAGCGCACCAACCCTGCCCTCGGGTCAGCGGTAGCATGATGACCAAATCACACCACCACGAACGTTAACCTTCCGGTTAACTACCACACTAGGCTCTACCCTAAGAAGTCCGTTGCCCAGATCTGGGATAGGAAGTCTCTGGGTGGTTTGTAGGGGTAAACGTCGCGTGGTTATGGGAAGGCTGTGATACGGAAAGAAAAGTAACCCAGCTGCTCCCCACCTATACCAGACCCCGCCCACTGGTCTGTGTGCGAAATGACGGCCAAGTCATAACACCCGAGTCGTTAACCTACTGGTTAACCATCACACTTGGCTCCACCCTAAGAAGTCCGTTGCCCAGAAATCTGAAAGATAGTAACACAACTACTCTCCGCGGTTACTAGACCCTGCTTGCGGGTCAGAGCTCAGCGGCGACCAATCACTGAGCTCAGGATTCGGCAGTCCGAAGACCACCTCCCACACTAGGCTCCGCCCTCGGATTCCCCTTGTCCGTGCCAGTTCTGAGCTGACCGTTGAACGGCGGTCGTACAGAACCGCGCCGATCGCGCACGAGACGAAACCGACATAAGGGGAGTCGGCTCCCCTTGAACAGTGTGAGGCTTAGATGTAATACCCACTAAAAACTGGCGTCCACCCTTGTGGGTGGAATTACACCTATTAAGAGTCCGGGATTGTGGGAGGTGCCATCACAACTGCGCTCGCAAATGATGTCATCCCCCACGACCGCTAACCGACTCCCGTCCTAGGCCTCCTGTGGTGTTGCATTCTGCTTGTGTATGTGCTCTTATTGAATATGCCCCAGATGGCAATTCTACCATTTATGGTCCGACTTGATAAAATCATGTCTATATCCTTTATCATTCCAAGAATTTTAAGAAGTGTAGCGCTCTTCATACTCCAAAGTCCTCTCGCCGAGAGTATTATTGTGGCGTCCTTCACATGCTTCCTAATCTCAGGAATATCATACTTCATGATCTTGAGTTGGTGAACTCGATCGAGATCAGCTTGCTCACTCACAACTTGGGCGTCTATGACTACGTCTATCCGATCTTTAATGGCCACCATGTTGGGTTTCCTCAGGCCAACTGAAGTAGTTATATGGGGTTCCTTTATGGATCACATATTTAAAGCGTTTGGGATTCCTATTAAGATGGTTTAATAGGGCATCGTGTCTTCTAATCCTCCACTCGTGTGTTTTATAGCATTCCTGGAGTACGTTTTTCATGGTTTCGATGCGGTTGTAGCCTGCACTGCATGTTCTTTCGCGTCTTCTACCTCTGGTCAATCTGGATCGTGAAGGAAGGGCATTGCTCCTAACTTTGCCGGAGTTAATAAAATCTTTACCAGAGCGGAAAGAGGTTCCATCTTGAATCCAGCGATTTTGAGACTTCACCTTACAAGACTCCTTCAGTGCGGCTTCGTCCACACGGGAGTATAGAACATTCTTGCACAGGTTGCAGATCTTATCTTTGGAATCGATAATCTCGTCATCCACCGTAACTCTCCTCTGAGCCTTTTTAATTTTTTGGGCTAGAAAATCCTTCGGCATTCCAGCAAGGTCTACGGGCACCACTCATATAGCCTTGAGTCTAGCAAGCCTATGCCTTGGCGATGAAAATCTTAGTTAGGTCACTCCCAGGCTACCATCTCTAATTGCTGCATGAATATATGCTCATGGGCATGTGGCGAAAATGCCCATCTTCGGATGAAGACCCTTGAAACCCGGTCCGCCTTTTTCAATGTTCCCATTAACACAATGTCAAAAGACGAAAATATTTGGGGAGTAAGTGTGGTCTTAATGCATATAGCCGCTGCTGTGGCTTCAGCGGTTCCTTGGTTAATTTCACCAGTATTAGCACTCTCAGCTCAGCTCATCAACTGGTTTGGCGAGGAGGCGACTCTCGGCGTTAAAGGGGATACCAAGGTACTTCCACTCATCAGTCCTCGACAGGGCTGGTATGTTACACCCATCGCTCTTAAAGGTGGATCTTGAACCAACCACACTTTTCTTCGCACGCGGTACAGGTCTGAAAAGATATGGTAAACCATTTCCTAGGATTCGCGTGAAGTCCGCAGTCACCGAGTGAGTCACTGGCAGAATCCAGAAGAGATTGACGTCCCCTCTTCGTTTGGGCGACTAGAAACAAGTCATCGGCAAAAGCTGCACCATTAATCTTCCAGCTAACCAGACGGGCCCCCACTTCGTCCGGCAGCTTTCGTAAGACAATGTCTATTATCATATTGAAGATGATCGGTGATAAAGGATCACCCTGCCTAACTCCAACCCTAGGATGGATAGGTTTGGAGGCCCATTCTTTGAAAGTTAAAACGGTGGTATTCCTGTCGTAGACGAAACTAATATAATAATTCATAAGCTGTACTGAGATTCCTTTGGTGATTAGAGCCAGCTTGATTGCACTCTGCGACACGTTATCGAAAGCCTTTGCCACGTCCAATGTAGCCAAAAACAGTGGTTTTAAGTTTTTGTGGTGTAATTTCAAAAGCAGATCCAGGATAAAAACGTTGTCTGCACATCCATCCATTGGTCTAAAGGCTCTCTGCCGGTATTACAAGTCTATAGCCCCGGCAATCCGTGACGCAAGTATCTTGTGGGAGGTGCGAATCAAAATTGACGACACCGTAATTGGTCTAAACTCCGACGGCTCAATTCGGTTTGCAACCTTGGGGATGAAGATGGTTCTCGCCTCCAGGATCCTTGTTGGAACCATGCAACAATATAAAAAGATGTTAAAATCTCTTACTAGTATAGCGATTGGGGTTCTTTTCAAGACCCTAGATTTGAGTCCATCGGGACCAGATGAGGTGGAGTTCTTCAGGCGCGCTGCCCAGATCTCTTCAGGAGTGATAGGATCCAGAAGATGGACCTGCTGCTCCGCCACAGCCAAGTTCTTCGACTGAGCAGCCGACTCGTTCGTCATCGTTTGCTCCCAGAAAGGAGTCATCTTGTCAGCTGACAAGCAGTTGGTTGTATTCAAGTCTTCTAGTATGTTCCTATTAGCTCTTGATCGGCAACGCTTCATTAGGGTTTGAACCATCTTGTATTCGAGTATCTTCCACTTCCTTTTGTTAAGTGAAGTAATGTACCACCTCTCTCGCCTGCGCGCTTCCCCAACCCATTAACCCCATACGCGCTAGGCGGAGGGGGGAAGAAATTAAGTAAAAAGTTGTTAACGAGATTAATAGTATTTTCACAAGACAGGTTTCTCATGTTTGAGCAGATCTGATTAAGCTCTTAGGTTTCATGAGCATCTTCTAAAGGCGGCCGACCGCTCAGGAAATCCAGGATCTTCTCACGATATGGACCCAGTTGTGAGGATAGAGTCTCTTGAAGATTTGGGGCTCCTTCTGCCACCTGCCCAGACTCAAGTGTGGCTAGAAGCTGGATATAGTGTCCGACCAAGGCCCTGTAGTCTCCTCTCCTCCTTTGCCCCTTGATCATCACAACAGTTCTATGATTGAAGAACTTATGCAACTTCATGTTAATGAATCTAGTTGGAGGTTCAGGCGTAGACAGTTCAGCCTTCTTACGCGCCATAATGTGCTTCTCCTCTTCAGTCCATCTCACCTTGACTTGTTCTACATTCTGATGAGCATCTTTCCAGTCCTTGTGGGCTGATCTTTGGTGCACACCACGACGAATTTATTTCTTGAAAGTTCTAGTGCACCCAGGGTATTCACAGGAAAAGCCTAGTAGGGCGCCGGTAGCGCCCGTGGGAAATGACAGTGCTGGCACAGTCCGATCGGGGGATCGGCCGTTGGAAAAATTATTTGTTTAATTTTTCTTTAAATTATCATGCCCAACACTAATACCTGAGGGGGGGGGGGGGGTGCTGATAACTCCAGACAGGCCACAGCCTGACAGTCCAACTTGCCCAATATTGGGGTGCCCGCCCATTTAGGGGCAGCTCGGATTTCTCGGGAGACGCTGGCAAGCCAGAGCCCGTGATTGGAAGCTAATGACCAGCAACCACCCTTCTTTTTTTCGTCAGTGAAAACGACTACCATATTGGACTCCGCTGATTGTGTCCGTTGTCCAGATATCTGGGATAAGATAACATGCACCCCATATGGTCATAAGCGCACCAACCCTGCCCTCGGGTCAGCGGTAGCATGATGACCAAATCACACCACCACGAACGTTAACCTTCCGATTAACTACCACACTAGGCTCTACCCTAAGAAGTCCGTTGCCCAGATCTGGGATAGGAAGTCTCTGGGTGGTTTGTAGGGGTAAACGTCGCGTGGTTATGGGAAGGCTGTGATACGGAAAGAAAAGTAACCCAGCTGCTCCCCACCTATACCAGACCCCGCCCACTGGTCTGTGTGCGAAATGACGGCCAAGTCATAACACCCGAGTCGTTAACCTACTGGTTAACCATCACACTTGGCTCCACCCTAAGAAGTCCGTTGCCCAGAAATCTGAAAGATAGTAACACAACTACTCTCCGCGGTTACTAGACCCTGCTTGCGGGTCAGAGCTCAGCGGCGACCAATCACTGAGCTCAGGAGTCGGCAGTCCGAAGACCACCTCCCACACTAGGCTCCGCCCTCGGATTCCCCTTGTCCGTGCCAGTTCTGAGCTGACCGTTGAACGGCGGTCGTACAGAACCGCGCCGATCGCGCACGAGACGAAACCGACATAAGGGGAGTCGGCTCCCCTTGAACAGTGTGAGGCTTAGATGTAATACCCACTAAAAACTGGCGTCCACCCTTGTGGGTGGAATTACACCTATTAAGAGTCCGGGATTGTGGGAGGTGCCATCACAACTGCGCTCGCAAATGATGTCATCCCCCACGACCGCTAACCGACTCCCGTCCTAGGCCTCCTGTGGTGTTGCATTCTGCTTGTGTATGTGCTCTTATTGAATATGCCCCAGATGGCAATTCTACCATTTATGGTCCGACTTGATAAAATCATGTCTATATCCTTTATCATTCCAAGAATTTTAAGAAGTGTAGCGCTCTTCATACTCCAAAGTCCTCTCGCCGAGAGTATTATTGTGGCGTCCTTCACATGCTTCCTAATCTCAGGAATATCATACTTCATGATCTTGAGTTGGTGAACTCGATCGAGATCAGCTTGCTCACTCACAACTTGGGCGTCTATGACTACGTCTATCCGATCTTTAATGGCCACCATGTTGGGTTTCCTCAGGCCAACTGAAGTAGTTATATGGGGTTCCTTTATGGATCACATATTTAAAGCGTTTGGGATTCCTATTAAGATGGTTTAATAGGGCATCGTGTCTTCTAATCCTCCACTCGTGTGTTTTATAGCATTCCTGGAGTACGTTTTTCATGGTTTCGATGCGGTTGTAGCCTGCACTGCATGTTCTTTCGCGTCTTCTACCTCTGGTCAATCTGGATCGTGAAGGAAGGGCATTGCTCCTAACTTTGCCGGAGTTAATAAAATCTTTACCAGAGCGGAAAGAGGTTCCATCTTGAATCCAGCGATTTTGAGACTTCACCTTACAAGACTCCTTCAGTGCGGCTTCGTCCACACGGGAGTATAGAACATTCTTGCACAGGTTGCAGATCTTATCTTTGGAATCGATAATCTCGTCATCCACCGTAACTCTCCTCTGAGCCTTTTTAATTTTTTGGGCTAGAAAATCCTTCGGCATTCCAGCAAGGTCTACGGGCACCACTCATATAGCCTTGAGTCTAGCAAGCCTATGCCTTGGCGATGAAAATCTTAGTTAGGTCACTCCCAGGCTACCATCTCTAATTGCTGCATGAATATATGCTCATGGGCATGTGGCGAAAATGCCCATCTTCGGATGAAGACCCTTGAAACCCGGTCCGCCTTTTTCAATGTTCCCATTAACACAATGTCAAAAGACGAAAAAATTTGGGGAGTAAGTGTGGTCTTAATGCATATAGCCGCTGCTGTGGCTTCAGCGGTTCCTTGGTTAATTTCACCAGTATTAGCACTCTCAGCTCAGCTCATCAACTGGTTTGGCGAGGAGGCGACTCTCGGCGTTAAAGGGGATACCAAGGTACTTCCACTCATCAGTCCTCGACAGGGCGGGTATGTTACACCCATCGCTCTTAAAGGTGGATCTTGAACCAACCACACTTTTCTTCGCACGCGGTACAGGTCTGAAAAGATATGGTAAACCATTTCCTAGGATTCGCGTGAAGTCCGCAGTCACCGAGTGAGTCACTGGCAGAATCCAGAAGAGATTGACGTCCCCTCTTCGTTTGGGCGACTAGAAACAAGTCATCGGCAAAAGCTGCACCATTAATCTTCCAGCTAACCAGACGGGCCCCCACTTCGTCCGGCAGCTTTCGTAAGACAATGTCTATTATCATATTGAAGATGATCGGTGATAAAGGATCACCCTGCCTAACTCCAACCCTAGGATGGATAGGTTTGGAGGCCCATTCTTTGAAAGTTAAAACGGTGGTATTCCTGTCGTAGACGAAACTAATATAATAATTCATAAGCTGTACTGAGATTCCTTTGGTGATTAGAGCCAGCTTGATTGCACTCTGCGACACATTATCGAAAGCCTTTGCCACGTCCAATGTAGCCAAAAACAGTGGTTTTAAGTTTTTGTGGTGTAATTTCAAAAGCAGATCCAGGATAAAAACGTTGTCTGCACATCCATCCATTGGTCTAAAGGCTCTCTGCCGGTATTACAAGTCTATAGCCCCGGCAATCCGTGACGCAAGTATCTTGTGGGAGGTGCGAATCAAAATTGACGACACCGTAATTGGTCTAAACTCCGACGGCTCAATTCGGTTTGCAACCTTGGGGATGAAGATGGTTCTCGCCTCCAGGATCCTTGTTGGAACCATGCAACAATATAAAAAGATGTTAAAATCTCTTACTAGTATAGCGATTGGGGTTCTTTTCAAGACCCTAGATTTGAGTCCATCGGGACCAGATGAGGTGGAGTTCTTCAGGCGCGCTGCCCAGATCTCTTCAGGAGTGATAGGATCCAGAAGATGGACCTGCTGCTCCGCCACAGCCAAGTTCTTCGACTGAGCAGCCGACTCGTTCGTCATCGTTTGCTCCCAGAAAGGAGTCATCTTGTCAGCTGACAAGCAGTTGGTTGTAGTCAAGTCTTCTAGTATGTTCCTATTAGCTCTTGATCGGCAACGCTTCATTAGGGTTTGAACCATCTTGTATTCGAGTATCTTCCACTTCCTTTTGTTAAGTGAAGTAATGTACCACCTCTCTCGCCTGCGCGCTTCCCCAACCCATTAACCCCATACGCGCTAGGCGGAGGGGGGAAGAAATTAAGTAAAAAGTTGTTAACGAGATTAATAGTATTTTCACAAGACAGGTTTCTCATGTTTGAGCAGATCTGATTAAGCTCTTAGGTTTCATGAGCATCTTCTAAAGGCGGCCGACCGCTCAGGAAATCCAGGATCTTCTCACGATATGGACCCAGTTGTGAGGATAGAGTCTCTTGAAGATTTGGGGCTCCTTCTGCCACCTGCCCAGACTCAAGTGTGGCTAGAAGCTGGATATAGTGTCCGACCAAGGCCCTGTAGTCTCCTCTCCTCCTTTGCCCCTTGATCATCACAACAGTTCTATGATTGAAGAACTTATGCAACTTCATGTTAATGAATCTAGTTGGAGGTTCAGGCGTAGACAGTTCAGCCTTCTTACGCGCCATAATGTGCTTCTCCTCTTCAGTCCATCTCACCTTGACTTGTTCTACATTCTGATGAGCATCTTTCCAGTCCTTGTGGGCTGATCTTTGGTGCACACCACGACGAATTTATTTCTTGAAAGTTCTAGTGCACCCAGGGTATTCACAGGAAAAGCCTAGTAGGGCGCCGGTAGCGCCCGTGGGAAATGACAGTGCTGGCACAGTCCGATCGGGGGATCGGCCGTTGGAAAAATTATTTGTTTAATTTTTCTTTAAATTATCATGCCCAACACTAATACCTGAGGGGGGGGGGGGGGGCTGATAACTCCAGACAGGCCACAGCCTGACAGTCCAACTTGCCCAATATTGGGGTGCCCGCCCATTTAGGGGCAGCTCGGATTTCTCGGGAGACGCTGGCAAGCCAGAGCCCGTGATTGGAAGCTAATGACCAGCAACCACCCTTCTTTTTTTCGTCAGTGAAAACGACTACCATATTGGACTCCGCTGATTGTGTCCGTTGTCCAGATATCTGGGATAAGATAACATGCACCCCATATGGTCATAAGCGCACCAACCCTGCCCTCGGGTCAGCGGTAGCATGATGACCAAATCACACCACCACGAACGTTAACCTTCCGGTTAACTACCACACTAGGCTCTACCCTAAGAAGTCCGTTGCCCAGATCTGGGATAGGAAGTCTCTGGGTGGTTTGTAGGGGTAAACGTCGCGTGGTTATGGGAAGGCTGTGATACGGAAAGAAAAGTAACCCAGCTGCTCCCCACCTATACCAGACCCCGCCCACTGGTCTGTGTGCGAAATGACGGCCAAGTCATAACACCCGAGTCGTTAACCTACTGGTTAACCATCACACTTGGCTCCACCCTAAGAAGTCCGTTGCCCAGAAATCTGAAAGATAGTAACACAACTACTCTCCGCGGTTACTAGACCCTGCTTGCGGGTCAGAGCTCAGCGGCGACCAATCACTGAGCTCAGGAGTCGGCAGTCCGAAGACCACCTCCCACACTAGGCTCCGCCCTCGGATTCCCCTTGTCCGTGCCAGTTCTGAGCTGACCGTTGAACGGCGGTCGTACAGAACCGCGCCGATCGCGCACGAGACGAAACCGACATAAGGGGAGTCGGCTCCCCTTGAACAGTGTGAGGCTTAGATGTAATACCCACTAAAAACTGGCGTCCACCCTTGTGGGTGGAATTACACCTATTAAGAGTCCGGGATTGTGGGAGGTGCCATCACAACTGCGCTCGCAAATGATGTCATCCCCCACGACCGCTAACCGACTCCCGTCCTAGGCCTCCTGTGGTGTTGCATTCTGCTTGTGTATGTGCTCTTATTGAATATGCCCCAGATGGCAATTCTACCATTTATGGTCCGACTTGATAAAATCATGTCTATATCCTTTATCATTCCAAGAATTTTAAGAAGTGTAGCGCTCTTCATACTCCAAAGTCCTCTCGCCGAGAGTATTATTGTGGCGTCCTTCACATGCTTCCTAATCTCAGGAATATCATACTTCATGATCTTGAGTTGGTGAACTCGATCGAGATCAGCTTGCTCACTCACAACTTGGGCGTCTATGACTACGTCTATCCGATCTTTAATGGCCACCATGTTGGGTTTCCTCAGGCCAACTGAAGTAGTTATATGGGGTTCCTTTATGGATCACATATTTAAAGCGTTTGGGATTCCTATTAAGATGGTTTAATAGGGCATCGTGTCTTCTAATCCTCCACTCGTGTGTTTTATAGCATTCCTGGAGTACGTTTTTCATGGTTTCGATGCGGTTGTAGCCTGCACTGCATGTTCTTTCGCGTCTTCTACCTCTGGTCAATCTGGATCGTGAAGGAAGGGCATTGCTCCTAACTTTGCCGGAGTTAATAAAATCTTTACCAGAGCGGAAAGAGGTTCCATCTTGAATCCAGCGATTTTGAGACTTCACCTTACAAGACTCCTTCAGTGCGGCTTCGTCCACACGGGAGTATAGAACATTCTTGCACAGGTTGCAGATCTTATCTTTGGAATCGATAATCTCGTCATCCACCGTAACTCTCCTCTGAGCCTTTTTAATTTTTTGGGCTAGAAAATCCTTCGGCATTCCAGCAAGGTCTACGGGCACCACTCATATAGCCTTGAGTCTAGCAAGCCTATGCCTTGGCGATGAAAATCTTAGTTAGGTCACTCCCAGGCTACCATCTCTAATTGCTGCATGAATATATGCTCATGGGCATGTGGCGAAAATGCCCATCTTCGGATGAAGACCCTTGAAACCCGGTCCGCCTTTTTCAATGTTCCCATTAACACAATGTCAAAAGACGAAAATATTTGGGGAGTAAGTGTGGTCTTAATGCATATAGCCGCTGCTGTGGCTTCAGCGGTTCCTTGGTTAATTTCACCAGTATTAGCACTCTCAGCTCAGCTCATCAACTGGTTTGGCGAGGAGGCGACTCTCGGCGTTAAAGGGGATACCAAGGTACTTCCACTCATCAGTCCTCGACAGGGCTGGTATGTTACACCCATCGCTCTTAAAGGTGGATCTTGAACCAACCACACTTTTCTTCGCACGCGGTACAGGTCTGAAAAGATATGGTAAACCATTTCCTAGGATTCGCGTGAAGTCCGCAGTCACCGAGTGAGTCACTGGCAGAATCCAGAAGAGATTGACGTCCCCTCTTCGTTTGGGCGACTAGAAACAAGTCATCGGCAAAAGCTGCACCATTAATCTTCCAGCTAACCAGACGGGCCCCCACTTCGTCCGGCAGCTTTCGTAAGACAATGTCTATTATCATATTGAAGATGATCGGTGATAAAGGATCACCCTGCCTAACTCCAACCCTAGGATGGATAGGTTTGGAGGCCCATTCTTTGAAAGTTAAAACGGTGGTATTCCTGTCGTAGACGAAACTAATATAATAATTCATAAGCTGTACTGAGATTCCTTTGGTGATTAGAGCCAGCTTGATTGCACTCTGCGACACGTTATCGAAAGCCTTTGCCACGTCCAATGTAGCCAAAAACAGTGGTTTTAAGTTTTTGTGGTGTAATTTCAAAAGCAGATCCAGGATAAAAACGTTGTCTGCACATCCATCCATTGGTCTAAAGGCTCTCTGCCGGTATTACAAGTCTATAGCCCCGGCAATCCGTGACGCAAGTATCTTGTGGGAGGTGCGAATCAAAATTGACGACACCGTAATTGGTCTAAACTCCGACGGCTCAATTCGGTTTGCAACCTTGGGGATGAAGATGGTTCTCGCCTCCAGGATCCTTGTTGGAACCATGCAACAATATAAAAAGATGTTAAAATCTCTTACTAGTATAGCGATTGGGGTTCTTTTCAAGACCCTAGATTTGAGTCCATCGGGACCAGATGAGGTGGAGTTCTTCAGGCGCGCTGCCCAGATCTCTTCAGGAGTGATAGGATCCAGAAGATGGACCTGCTGCTCCGCCACAGCCAAGTTCTTCGACTGAGCAGCCGACTCGTTCGTCATCGTTTGCTCCCAGAAAGGAGTCATCTTGTCAGCTGACAAGCAGTTGGTTGTATTCAAGTCTTCTAGTATGTTCCTATTAGCTCTTGATCGGCAACGCTTCATTAGGGTTTGAACCATCTTGTATTCGAGTATCTTCCACTTCCTTTTGTTAAGTGAAGTAATGTACCACCTCTCTCGCCTGCGCGCTTCCCCAACCCATTAACCCCATACGCGCTAGGCGGAGGGGGGAAGAAATTAAGTAAAAAGTTGTTAACGAGATTAATAGTATTTTCACAAGACAGGTTTCTCATGTTTGAGCAGATCTGATTAAGCTCTTAGGTTTCATGAGCATCTTCTAAAGGCGGCCGACCGCTCAGGAAATCCAGGATCTTCTCACGATATGGACCCAGTTGTGAGGATAGAGTCTCTTGAAGATTTGGGGCTCCTTCTGCCACCTGCCCAGACTCAAGTGTGGCTAGAAGCTGGATATAGTGTCCGACCAAGGCCCTGTAGTCTCCTCTCCTCCTTTGCCCCTTGATCATCACAACAGTTCTATGATTGAAGAACTTATGCAACTTCATGTTAATGAATCTAGTTGGAGGTTCAGGCGTAGACAGTTCAGCCTTCTTACGCGCCATAATGTGCTTCTCCTCTTCAGTCCATCTCACCTTGACTTGTTCTACATTCTGATGAGCATCTTTCCAGTCCTTGTGGGCTGATCTTTGGTGCACACCACGACGAATTTATTTCTTGAAAGTTCTAGTGCACCCAGGGTATTCACAGGAAAAGCCTAGTAGGGCGCCGGTAGCGCCCGTGGGAAATGACAGTGCTGGCACAGTCCGATCGGGGGATCGGCCGTTGGAAAAATTATTTGTTTAATTTTTCTTTAAATTATCATGCCCAACACTAATACCTGAGGGGGGGGGGGGGGTGCTGATAACTCCAGACAGGCCACAGCCTGACAGTCCAACTTGCCCAATATTGGGGTGCCCGCCCATTTAGGGGCAGCTCGGATTTCTCGGGAGACGCTGGCAAGCCAGAGCCCGTGATTGGAAGCTAATGACCAGCAACCACCCTTCTTTTTTTCGTCAGTGAAAACGACTACCATATTGGACTCCGCTGATTGTGTCCGTTGTCCAGATATCTGGGATAAGATAACATGCACCCCATATGGTCATAAGCGCACCAACCCTGCCCTCGGGTCAGCGGTAGCATGATGACCAAATCACACCACCACGAACGTTAACCTTCCGATTAACTACCACACTAGGCTCTACCCTAAGAAGTCCGTTGCCCAGATCTGGGATAGGAAGTCTCTGGGTGGTTTGTAGGGGTAAACGTCGCGTGGTTATGGGAAGGCTGTGATACGGAAAGAAAAGTAACCCAGCTGCTCCCCACCTATACCAGACCCCGCCCACTGGTCTGTGTGCGAAATGACGGCCAAGTCATAACACCCGAGTCGTTAACCTACTGGTTAACCATCACACTTGGCTCCACCCTAAGAAGTCCGTTGCCCAGAAATCTGAAAGATAGTAACACAACTACTCTCCGCGGTTACTAGACCCTGCTTGCGGGTCAGAGCTCAGCGGCGACCAATCACTGAGCTCAGGAGTCGGCAGTCCGAAGACCACCTCCCACACTAGGCTCCGCCCTCGGATTCCCCTTGTCCGTGCCAGTTCTGAGCTGACCGTTGAACGGCGGTCGTACAGAACCGCGCCGATCGCGCACGAGACGAAACCGACATAAGGGGAGTCGGCTCCCCTTGAACAGTGTGAGGCTTAGATGTAATACCCACTAAAAACTGGCGTCCACCCTTGTGGGTGGAATTACACCTATTAAGAGTCCGGGATTGTGGGAGGTGCCATCACAACTGCGCTCGCAAATGATGTCATCCCCCACGACCGCTAACCGACTCCCGTCCTAGGCCTCCTGTGGTGTTGCATTCTGCTTGTGTATGTGCTCTTATTGAATATGCCCCAGATGGCAATTCTACCATTTATGGTCCGACTTGATAAAATCATGTCTATATCCTTTATCATTCCAAGAATTTTAAGAAGTGTAGCGCTCTTCATACTCCAAAGTCCTCTCGCCGAGAGTATTATTGTGGCGTCCTTCACATGCTTCCTAATCTCAGGAATATCATACTTCATGATCTTGAGTTGGTGAACTCGATCGAGATCAGCTTGCTCACTCACAACTTGGGCGTCTATGACTACGTCTATCCGATCTTTAATGGCCACCATGTTGGGTTTCCTCAGGCCAACTGAAGTAGTTATATGGGGTTCCTTTATGGATCACATATTTAAAGCGTTTGGGATTCCTATTAAGATGGTTTAATAGGGCATCGTGTCTTCTAATCCTCCACTCGTGTGTTTTATAGCATTCCTGGAGTACGTTTTTCATGGTTTCGATGCGGTTGTAGCCTGCACTGCATGTTCTTTCGCGTCTTCTACCTCTGGTCAATCTGGATCGTGAAGGAAGGGCATTGCTCCTAACTTTGCCGGAGTTAATAAAATCTTTACCAGAGCGGAAAGAGGTTCCATCTTGAATCCAGCGATTTTGAGACTTCACCTTACAAGACTCCTTCAGTGCGGCTTCGTCCACACGGGAGTATAGAACATTCTTGCACAGGTTGCAGATCTTATCTTTGGAATCGATAATCTCGTCATCCACCGTAACTCTCCTCTGAGCCTTTTTAATTTTTTGGGCTAGAAAATCCTTCGGCATTCCAGCAAGGTCTACGGGCACCACTCATATAGCCTTGAGTCTAGCAAGCCTATGCCTTGGCGATGAAAATCTTAGTTAGGTCACTCCCAGGCTACCATCTCTAATTGCTGCATGAATATATGCTCATGGGCATGTGGCGAAAATGCCCATCTTCGGATGAAGACCCTTGAAACCCGGTCCGCCTTTTTCAATGTTCCCATTAACACAATGTCAAAAGACGAAAAAATTTGGGGAGTAAGTGTGGTCTTAATGCATATAGCCGCTGCTGTGGCTTCAGCGGTTCCTTGGTTAATTTCACCAGTATTAGCACTCTCAGCTCAGCTCATCAACTGGTTTGGCGAGGAGGCGACTCTCGGCGTTAAAGGGGATACCAAGGTACTTCCACTCATCAGTCCTCGACAGGGCGGGTATGTTACACCCATCGCTCTTAAAGGTGGATCTTGAACCAACCACACTTTTCTTCGCACGCGGTACAGGTCTGAAAAGATATGGTAAACCATTTCCTAGGATTCGCGTGAAGTCCGCAGTCACCGAGTGAGTCACTGGCAGAATCCAGAAGAGATTGACGTCCCCTCTTCGTTTGGGCGACTAGAAACAAGTCATCGGCAAAAGCTGCACCATTAATCTTCCAGCTAACCAGACGGGCCCCCACTTCGTCCGGCAGCTTTCGTAAGACAATGTCTATTATCATATTGAAGATGATCGGTGATAAAGGATCACCCTGCCTAACTCCAACCCTAGGATGGATAGGTTTGGAGGCCCATTCTTTGAAAGTTAAAACGGTGGTATTCCTGTCGTAGACGAAACTAATATAATAATTCATAAGCTGTACTGAGATTCCTTTGGTGATTAGAGCCAGCTTGATTGCACTCTGCGACACATTATCGAAAGCCTTTGCCACGTCCAATGTAGCCAAAAACAGTGGTTTTAAGTTTTTGTGGTGTAATTTCAAAAGCAGATCCAGGATAAAAACGTTGTCTGCACATCCATCCATTGGTCTAAAGGCTCTCTGCCGGTATTACAAGTCTATAGCCCCGGCAATCCGTGACGCAAGTATCTTGTGGGAGGTGCGAATCAAAATTGACGACACCGTAATTGGTCTAAACTCCGACGGCTCAATTCGGTTTGCAACCTTGGGGATGAAGATGGTTCTCGCCTCCAGGATCCTTGTTGGAACCATGCAACAATATAAAAAGATGTTAAAATCTCTTACTAGTATAGCGATTGGGGTTCTTTTCAAGACCCTAGATTTGAGTCCATCGGGACCAGATGAGGTGGAGTTCTTCAGGCGCGCTGCCCAGATCTCTTCAGGAGTGATAGGATCCAGAAGATGGACCTGCTGCTCCGCCACAGCCAAGTTCTTCGACTGAGCAGCCGACTCGTTCGTCATCGTTTGCTCCCAGAAAGGAGTCATCTTGTCAGCTGACAAGCAGTTGGTTGTAGTCAAGTCTTCTAGTATGTTCCTATTAGCTCTTGATCGGCAACGCTTCATTAGGGTTTGAACCATCTTGTATTCGAGTATCTTCCACTTCCTTTTGTTAAGTGAAGTAATGTACCACCTCTCTCGCCTGCGCGCTTCCCCAACCCATTAACCCCATACGCGCTAGGCGGAGGGGGGAAGAAATTAAGTAAAAAGTTGTTAACGAGATTAATAGTATTTTCACAAGACAGGTTTCTCATGTTTGAGCAGATCTGATTAAGCTCTTAGGTTTCATGAGCATCTTCTAAAGGCGGCCGACCGCTCAGGAAATCCAGGATCTTCTCACGATATGGACCCAGTTGTGAGGATAGAGTCTCTTGAAGATTTGGGGCTCCTTCTGCCACCTGCCCAGACTCAAGTGTGGCTAGAAGCTGGATATAGTGTCCGACCAAGGCCCTGTAGTCTCCTCTCCTCCTTTGCCCCTTGATCATCACAACAGTTCTATGATTGAAGAACTTATGCAACTTCATGTTAATGAATCTAGTTGGAGGTTCAGGCGTAGACAGTTCAGCCTTCTTACGCGCCATAATGTGCTTCTCCTCTTCAGTCCATCTCACCTTGACTTGTTCTACATTCTGATGAGCATCTTTCCAGTCCTTGTGGGCTGATCTTTGGTGCACACCACGACGAATTTATTTCTTGAAAGTTCTAGTGCACCCAGGGTATTCACAGGAAAAGCCTAGTAGGGCGCCGGTAGCGCCCGTGGGAAATGACAGTGCTGGCACAGTCCGATCGGGGGATCGGCCGTTGGAAAAATTATTTGTTTAATTTTTCTTTAAATTATCATGCCCAACACTAATACCTGAGGGGGGGGGGGGGGTGCTGATAACTCCAGACAGGCCACAGCCTGACAGTCCAACTTGCCCAATATTGGGGTGCCCGCCCATTTAGGGGCAGCTCGGATTTCTCGGGAGACGCTGGCAAGCCAGAGCCCGTGATTGGAAGCTAATGACCAGCAACCACCCTTCTTTTTTTCGTCAGTGAAAACGACTACCATATTGGACTCCGCTGATTGTGTCCGTTGTCCAGATATCTGGGATAAGATAACATGCACCCCATATGGTCATAAGCGCACCAACCCTGCCCTCGGGTCAGCGGTAGCATGATGACCAAATCACACCACCACGAACGTTAACCTTCCGGTTAACTACCACACTAGGCTCTACCCTAAGAAGTCCGTTGCCCAGATCTGGGATAGGAAGTCTCTGGGTGGTTTGTAGGGGTAAACGTCGCGTGGTTATGGGAAGGCTGTGATACGGAAAGAAAAGTAACCCAGCTGCTCCCCACCTATACCAGACCCCGCCCACTGGTCTGTGTGCGAAATGACGGCCAAGTCATAACACCCGAGTCGTTAACCTACTGGTTAACCATCACACTTGGCTCCACCCTAAGAAGTCCGTTGCCCAGAAATCTGAAAGATAGTAACACAACTACTCTCCGCGGTTACTAGACCCTGCTTGCGGGTCAGAGCTCAGCGGCGACCAATCACTGAGCTCAGGAGTCGGCAGTCCGAAGACCACCTCCCACACTAGGCTCCGCCCTCGGATTCCCCTTGTCCGTGCCAGTTCTGAGCTGACCGTTGAACGGCGGTCGTACAGAACCGCGCCGATCGCGCACGAGACGAAACCGACATAAGGGGAGTCGGCTCCCCTTGAACAGTGTGAGGCTTAGATGTAATACCCACTAAAAACTGGCGTCCACCCTTGTGGGTGGAATTACACCTATTAAGAGTCCGGGATTGTGGGAGGTGCCATCACAACTGCGCTCGCAAATGATGTCATCCCCCACGACCGCTAACCGACTCCCGTCCTAGGCCTCCTGTGGTGTTGCATTCTGCTTGTGTATGTGCTCTTATTGAATATGCCCCAGATGGCAATTCTACCATTTATGGTCCGACTTGATAAAATCATGTCTATATCCTTTATCATTCCAAGAATTTTAAGAAGTGTAGCGCTCTTCATACTCCAAAGTCCTCTCGCCGAGAGTATTATTGTGGCGTCCTTCACATGCTTCCTAATCTCAGGAATATCATACTTCATGATCTTGAGTTGGTGAACTCGATCGAGATCAGCTTGCTCACTCACAACTTGGGCGTCTATGACTACGTCTATCCGATCTTTAATGGCCACCATGTTGGGTTTCCTCAGGCCAACTGAAGTAGTTATATGGGGTTCCTTTATGGATCACATATTTAAAGCGTTTGGGATTCCTATTAAGATGGTTTAATAGGGCATCGTGTCTTCTAATCCTCCACTCGTGTGTTTTATAGCATTCCTGGAGTACGTTTTTCATGGTTTCGATGCGGTTGTAGCCTGCACTGCATGTTCTTTCGCGTCTTCTACCTCTGGTCAATCTGGATCGTGAAGGAAGGGCATTGCTCCTAACTTTGCCGGAGTTAATAAAATCTTTACCAGAGCGGAAAGAGGTTCCATCTTGAATCCAGCGATTTTGAGACTTCACCTTACAAGACTCCTTCAGTGCGGCTTCGTCCACACGGGAGTATAGAACAGTCTTGCACAGGTTGCAGATCTTATCTTTGGAATCGATAATCTCGTCATCCACCGTAACTCTCCTCTGAGCCTTTTTAATTTTTTCGGCTAGAAAATCCTTCGGCATTCCAGCAAGGTCTACGGGCACCACTCATATAGCCTTGAGTCTAGCAAGCCTATGCCTTGGCGATGAAAATCTTAGTTAGGTCACTCCCAGGCTACCATCTCTAATTGCTGCATGAATATATGCTCATGGGCATGTGGCGAAAATGCCCATCTTCGGATGAAGACCCTTGAAACCCGGTCCGCCTTTTTCAATGTTCCCATTAACACAATGTCAAAAGACGAAAAAATTTGGGGAGTAAGTGTGGTCTTAATGCATATAGCCGCTGCTGTGGCTTCAGCGGTTCCTTGGTTAATTTCACCAGTATTAGCACTCTCAGCTCAGCTCATCAACTGGTTTGGCGAGGAGGCGACCCTCGGCGTTAAAGGGGATACCAAGGTACTTCCACTCATCAGTCCTCGACAGGGCTGGTATGTTACACCCATCGCTCTTAAAGGTGGATCTTGAACCAACCACACTTTTCTTCGCACGCGGTACAGGTCTGAAAAGATATGGTAAACCATTTCCTAGGATTCGCGTGAAGTCCGCAGTCACCGAGTGAGTCACTGGCAGAATCCAGAAGAGATTGACGTCCCCTCTTCGTTTGGGCGACTAGAAACAAGTCATCGGCAAAAGCTGCACCATTAATCTTCCAGCTAACCAGACGGGCCCCCACTTCGTCCGGCAGCTTTCGTAAGACAATGTCTATTATCATATTGAAGATGATCGGTGATAAAGGATCACCCTGCCTAACTCCAACCCTAGGATGGATGGGTTTGGAGGCCCATTCTTTTGGAAGTTAAAACGGTGGTACTTTTGTCATAGACGAAACTAAGAAAATCCATAAGGTGTAAATCAAATCAAATCAAATCAAAAACTTTTATTGTGGACATAGGTTTACACATGGTGTTACAATTGTGTTTTGTATGGACCACTATGGCCCGCCAAATTGGCATACAATAATATAAAATACAAAACTGGTTAACTGGTTAACATAAAGAAACATCAATAAACGAAATCAATCAAATCTATATAGCAAATATTAAAATTCTAAACATTTAAAAAAAAAAAAAATACTAACTTATAATCTACGCTTAATTAGTATAATAAATCTATTAAAGTAATAATTATTTAAAAAACAAATAACCATCTTTTTTTTTCTTAAAAACATATTATTACTTAGTGCTCTTAGTAGTGACAAATGAGTCTTGTAAATAATCTTGAATTGTGTAGTAACATTTATCTACAAGAAGTGTACTTAGGTGTTTTTTAAAGCGTTTGATGTCGATTGATTGATTGATTGATTGTATTGGGATTCCTTTGGAGATCAGAGCCAGCTTTTTTTTTTTTTTTTATTGCAAATGTATGGCGAGACGAGCATGCCATTCGCCTGATGGTAAGCGATACGACCGCTCATGGACAGTAGCAAAACCAAACAACACCATGAATTACAAGGCAATGCTTGGCATTCCACTGCGCTCGCCATCCTGAGACATAAGATGTTAAGTCTCAATATGTCCAGTAGTTACTCTGGCTACAATGTCCTTCAAACCGGAACACAACAGCGCATTTACACTGCTGTTTGGCGGGAGAAATAGACATTGCGGTGGTACCTACCCTCACATATGAGAGACCTACCACCAGTGCTTGATTGCACTGTGCGACACACTATCGAAAGCCTTTGCCACGTCCAATGTAGCCAAAACAGTGGTTTTTTAGTTTTCGTGGTGTAATTTTAAAAGCAGATCCAGGATAAAAACGTTGTCTGCACATCCATCCATTGATCGAAAGGCTCTCTGCCGGTATTACGGCAATCCGTGACGCAAGTATCTTGTGGGAGGTGCGAATCAAAATTGACGACACCGTAATTGGTCTAAACTCCGACGGCTCATTTCGAGTTGCAACCTTAGGGATGAAGATGTTTCTCGCCTCCAAGATCCTTGTTGGAACCATGCCACAATATAAAAAGATGTTAAAAACTCTTACTAGTATAGCGATTGGGGTTCTTTTCAAGATCCTAGATTTGAGTCCATCGGGACAAGGTGAGGTGGGGTTCTCCAGGCGCGCTGCCCAGATCTCTTCAGGAGTGATAGGATCCAGAAGATGAACCTGCTGCTCCGCCACAGCCAAGTTCTTCGACTGAGCAGCCGACTCGTTCGTCATCGTTTGCTCCCAGAAAGTAATGATCGTGTCAGCCGGCAAGCAGTTGGTCGAAGACGAGTCTTCCAGTATATCTGTTACAGCTCTTGATCTGCAACGCTTCCAGTTCTACGTGCTATGTGCCCGGCCTACTGCCACTTCAACTTGCTAAACCTAAGGGCTATGTGGGTAACCTTTGTTCTCCTACGGATGTCCATTTCTGATTCGATCTCGTAGGGAAACACTGAGAATAGCCATGGAGAGAATAATAGAGAATAATATGGAGAGCCATAGCGCATTGAGTGACCCCGAGCCGTCTTATGAGGCTCATAGTAAGAGGCCAGATGTAACCCACTAAAAACTGGCGTCTACCCCGGTGGATGGAATTACACCTACTGGAGACCGGGACTGACTGCCTTGGTGGCGTAGTTGTACTACGGTACGACTACAAAGCTGAGGTCTCGGGTTCGAGTACCGGGTCGGGCAAAGTGATATTGGGATTTTCTATTTATTATCAGCCCATAAAATATAAGGCAAAACTTGGGTGTCCCGGTTGCTACCAGTTGAGATCCGTAGGAAGCAAAGCTACTGGATGTTTTGGTGGTGATTGAGATTCAGCTGCGCATGTTCCAGCTTTGCTACTTATGTTAACCTAGGTGAGAACTAAATACTTTACTACTTTTGTTTGTTATTATAATTGAAATAATATTATCAAACTTTACAATCGATTAAAATTACTAAAAATTAATAATAGGCATAATTGGTAATAGGTAATTGGTAATAAATTAATAATAGGCATAATTGGTATTTAGTTTGAAAAGGTCTATATTAACAGACCGTTCGTTGAATATTTCAGGGTCAACGCCTTCAGTAATCAACTACAAGTAGTCAGTGTGCCGCAAACTACAGTCGCATTGTTGTCGATGCTATTCAACTCATGATTCAATTCATGCTCCTAATGCTATAAAGGTAAGTTCTAGAATTTTGTACGAAAAATTTATTACGAAACCCTTTTATTGATTAAATTAATAAAATAATTATCGATTGGAAACTGCCCTAAAACAAACAATTAGCCAACATAATTATACCGCCCTGTCCCATTATTGATATAAGAGCCACAAAAAAGGCTTGAAATGGCAAGCGTCTAATACTTTTTGCCTACTATTCCAGGGTACACAACTCAGCTACTTACTCGTATCTACACATAGTGTGCGCCGTGCTAACATCCTTCGGTCAGCTATTGAAGATAAGTTGAGGTTGCAAGCATCGGTGTGCTACCGAAGAATAGAACGTGAGTTATCTGCTTAATTTGAGCATTATTACTTGAGTATAATATTCTTTTACAAAGGATCTAGTTAGTAATTATTAAGATAATGTGTGTATGTAACTAGTCACAAAAATAAAGACATATTGAGAACGTCAAAAATATGAAAATTTTAACAAGCAGAAACTTGAATGGAAATGGTTTCAAGTTTATATATTTTTTAATTTGACCGATAAATTTTATTATATGCGTGGTTAAACAGTAATCGTAAGAAAAAACAGTCTATTACCCATTTTTGATAGGAAGAAAGAAAGACTCGCTATAACAGAAGGACCGGTATTAATATCTATTCCAATAATCACAGTCTTACAGTAAATAAATTAGAAGAAATCGTGCATATAGAAGATATTGGGTATCCCTTTTCCTCCAAATCGCTTCTCGACTTTCGATTTCGAATATAAAGCGATTACTATCGGGATCCATTTTAAAATATTCGTCTATTCCTGACAAAATCACGCACCGTACTGCAGAACTCGGTGTGCCATACCTTGCGTCTTGCCCCGCAACCTCGCGCGTGGGCGCGTGTTTCTCTGCATGTAGGCGCGTGGTCTGCAACACTGCTACTGTGTGTTGTACTACACGTTTTTCAATATAAAAAGAGATACTTACAAGCAACGTAGGCACACGCATCCCCGCGCTACGCTGCGTGATGCGGAGCAGTGTGCAAGCCGTCTTAGTCAAAGGAAGCAGGATGTAGGCACGCTTCCCACGCGAAAGGTGATCAGCCGATGATCGCTGACCGATGCTTCCTCGTGGACGCGCCACTCCCGGACACGACAGCCCCGCGTGTGAAGGGTCAGGTCCACGTTGGACTCCCCATTGGATGTACTGAAGGTTGTTGATTGGTTTTCGCGGTTGGCGACGTTGAGCGAGTTAGATAATATAATAGAGTCCTCAACCAGCGACCTCCGCCGGTCCGCTACAAGGCCCCTTCCCGTCGACTGCCTAATGCTGTAGTACCACATCGGCGAGTGGGGTCTACCCCCACAACCACACGCCGTCCGCGTAGTGCATGCAGCACCTTCTCCATATGGTCCAAGTGGGGCTCGATGTCCTCGGAAAACTTGAGTCTTCTTGAAAGCCACCTTCCCGTCTTTCAAAACCTTTTCTTTGTTCCAAATTTGGTCCTCTGCTAAATTCTGCGCTTGAAGGTCTTCCAGAAATTTGCCCACCTCCGGGTCTTCTGATAGGCCAGATATGGCCACCAAGGGCTTGCGTTCCCTGGACTCCGTGACTCGCAGGATCAGTGGCATTGCCTCCCTTAGGCGTTTTGCTGCTCACTGGTGGTCGCCAAGAGGACTCCTCCGTTGCCTATCCACTTGCATTGTGCCACCTGCACATTCAGAGCCTTCGGGTTTACAAATTTCTTAAGTTCTGCCTTGGTGTCCTCCGCTGTTTTCAAAGCCGATCCGGAGTCTGACGTGTAGATGGCGAGGGTCGGCCTGTCACTACACCCATTATAGCCTGTAGGCCCGAGTTAATCCCATCAAGAAGCTCTTCTTCCGTTTCAGAGGAGGCCATCTTCGACAGCCTTCCTCCGCTGGTCCTTGGGGCTGCTCCTGCTCCTGTTTCAGAGACGGGGCCACGGCTTGGTCCTACCTTCGTCTCCATTGCGCTGGCCGAGGCAGACACCGCCGACGGCCTCGCGGGCACCGGTGGAGTACTGAGTATTCCAGCAACGGGGGGGGTGAGCTCCGCTACAACCGAGTCCGAGCCCGTCACAGCACGCACCACTGAAGTGCCCGCCGCTGAAGCACTGCCTTGCGAGCGCTTCGCATTGGCAGGGAACGGGGGGCGGGCCTGCGGGGGGCTGCGGCCGATGCTCGGGTGGGGGGCGAAGGCCCTCCGCTCCTCCTCCTCGTCCATGTGGGGCTCGTGCTCCGAGCCCCCTCGCCCGCAGGATTGCTTGTTGGATAGTCTGGTAGCAGGTCCCGCTGTTGATGTTGGCGTATCAAAGGACTGGTATCACCGAAGGCTAAAGGCTTCGTACCCAGTACACACTTTGTGTCACCTGTCAAGCGTCAGTGTCAGTGTCACCAATGACACTAGTGTCAGCCGACACGTCACCGAGTTGCCAGCAGATATTCACTCGATGGACCGGCTGGCTGGCCGAAGGACCAACACCACCGCGTCGGAAAGCGCCAATAGCCACGCTGTAAAACACGGCCGTACGTCACAAGTGTCACTGTCACTAACCGCGAGCACACCACGTGCAAGCGGGTTAACCTAAAAAGCAAGTTCTAGCCTAACTAATCTAGTCTGAAATGCCTAAAACCTAACAAACAACAACACAACTTGCCGCAATTCGAAGCGAAATGGTCAAGCACACAAATCACACCAAAACAGTGGATAAGACATCAAAAACTAAAACTAAAAAACCTAGGTGGAGTCCTGTCTCATGGGTCCTTTTCCCTGGGTGTGGCTAGAACAGCAGCACAACTGCACGCAGGCGTCCCGGGGACCTCGAGGGGGTCAACCACGGGATAAGCACAACCACACTATATCACTGCACACACCTAACATAGAAAGTTCGCGTAACACAGCGCCGATATACCAAATAGCGCGGAGCGTCGCGTGCGCACGTCCATTCACTACGAAGTAGTTAGGGACAAATCCCACCTCCAACCCATGGCCTAACCAATCTTACGATTATATGGGGCCGAATCTCAGGAGACTACTCACGCGGATATTGCGGCTGCCAGGCAGGTTGCACTCCACCGCGGAGTTTAACGAGCTCCCTACAAGTTATTTCACTTCGTCCATTCATCCCTTCGCAACTCTCCCCCTTCTGGGGCATGCTGTTCCACTATCACTCCATAGCTGGCTCCAAGGTTGTAGTCATAGTTGTACTTCTGGCCGGCGAGCTGTTCCGTGATTTGTGCCAGCCATGCGCAAATTCCCGCAGCAGCCCAAAGTTTACCTCGAAGCCCACGAAATCGCAATACCAAGCGGGACCGTGGTGTTCCCGGACGAGACCCCCGAGCATTCTCCGGCGGAGTTCCTCATACAGCGGGCAGAACCACAAGACGTGGTGTCTGTCCTCTTCCGGCCATCCGCATTCACACGCACTAACATCTTTAAGCCGCATATCGGACAGGCGCTTGTTGAAGCACCCGTGTCCAGTCAGTATCTGAGAAGTCTCATAATCTGGTACGACCCAGCTCATGCTGAGTCTCCCAGCCACGTCCACACATTTGGCGTACACCGAGTGGAATTCCACCGTTGCAGCGGCCCAGACGTTGCGCAAAATTCTGGCGGTCACCCCATCGAGCCCAGAAGCCGTGTTAGGCAACTGCATTATTATGCCGCCCAGATCCCGAAAGGACGGAGGATGGGCGTTAGGGCCCGCTGGGGCCACGTCTGCCTCAGCCCGAACCCGCGCGTGAAACTCTGTGGCCTTTGACTGGTCGTCATCGGGGCACAGGGAATACACGAGCGCGCTCATGGCTTCGTCCACGGACCCCGCGAAACCCTCCGCAAACCTAACACCGTGGACCACATTCCCAGGGGGGCGGTTTCTACCACTCGCCGCACGGTAAGCGAGGCCCCAAGGATCTCGGTTACCGGACTCGGCAATCCCCCTGAAGAATGCCGCCTCGAATTCGGCCATTCTCCTCCGATATGTGGCCCGGTCCCGTCTAAATGTCTCCCTGGCGTGCTCCTCCGCCGGACCACCCCCGCGTCGGGTACGCTGCCACGCGCGGCGCGACGAACCGCACCGCCGACGGAGGCGGTCAAGTTCAGATGTCCACCATTCATAGCCAACCTCATTCGACTCTCTTCTGACGCCGAGGACAGAGCGAGCAGAGTGCACCACTACATCGGTGAACCTCCGACTGACCACGGCGGCAGAAGCATTAATATCCAAATAACCCATTCTTGAGTGGATCATCGTCCGGAAACGGCCCCAGTCGACACCACGATCCCGAAAGCTCGTCGGCTCTTCAGGCCGCCCAGCGCACTGGTGCACTGCACGTTGGCCGGTAGGCTGGTTCACCGTGTAGGTGATAAGCCGATGGTCACTTGTACTTGCCCCTACGTGCACATGCCATTCGCCGACGCGGCAACTCCTGCTATGCAGGGTTATGTCCACATTGGATTCACCGTTGGGAGTACTAAAAGTTGGTGGTTCGTTTTCGGAGATTGCGATTAATAAGTTCTGTCCCAAGATGAAGTCTTCGACCGCATTTCTACGGTGGTCCGCTATGGTGCCGCGCCCCGTGCACTGGTGTGCCGAGCAGTGCCACATTGGTGAGTGAGCGTTGCAGTCTGCGCCTATCAGGATGCGCCGGCCCCGGAAGTGGTTCAGGACTCGGGTGACGTGTTCCACATGGGGGTCGATGCTGTCGGAGAATTTGAAATATGCCGAGATGATGATTGTGTCGACTGCTGCCACGTGTGCCACATAATAAAAATCGCTGCACCACTCCACCAGTACAGCCACTGCGATGTCCCGTCGATGTACATAGATGCCCGCCTGTGACTGGGGGCCAAGCTGATGGATGATGCTGGACGGGGAGTACTGCTCCTGGACTAAGATGATGGAAAGGCCCAGCTCTCTAGCGGCAGCGGGCAATTCAGTAGTGGAGCACTCCGACCCTCCCAGGTTCAGCTGCCCAATCTTCTATTCCTTAGGCGAGAATGTATCTTGTGGCAGCGACCGACCGTCCCTCGGCGTTCAATCTCGCAGGACAATCCCGAGATGCCGTCGCATGGCTTGTAGCATCTTGCCTCTTGAAGCGGGTGCACGTGGCACATCTGGATGTTGTTGCAGTGCAGTCCGTCGCACGGTGCCCGACACCCCCGCAGCGTCCGCAAACCACCTCATTGGAGCGGCAGTATTTTTCGGGGTGCCCGAATAGCTGATACTTGGAGCAACATGTGACATTTACATAATTGTATACGCGGCAGACATCCCACCCTATGTAAACTTTCTCTCCCTCTATTAGTTTCTGCCGCAGGGCAGCTGAGCATTCTAGGATCACGGTCGTTGTTCCGCCCGTCTTCCTACCCTTTTTAAAGGCGACCTTGCAGCACTTTTTAAGGCGTTCCAGCGACCAGGATTCGTCAGCAGCCATGTTCTGCTCGTGTAGATCCTTGATAAAGGTAGCCGCGTCCAGATCCGCACTTAGGCCAGCTACCGCGACTAACGGCATTCGCTGGCGGGGCTCTGTGACCCGCAAGGTTGGCGGGATTGCTGCTTTGAGGCGGGCCGCACTAGCTTCGTCTGAAGTCTGTACAAGCACACCCGCGTTCCCGATTTTCTTGACCTGCTCAATGTGGAGCTTAGTCAATTTCGGGTCCACGGCTTTCTTAATTGCTGACTTGGTATCCTCAGCTTTTTTTAAGTCCGAATCAGACTCCGCTGGGTACACTGCCAACACCGGGCCGCTTGGGGCCGGAATCGGGGCAGTGGCACCCCTCATGCGCAGAGTGCTTGCAAAAGTTCCCTGATTAGATAGAGGAGGGAAGTTGGCGTTACTTAAGCATTCCGCAATTTTGTCCTTGACGCTGGCCACGAGCCTGTCCTCCTCCTTCCCAGTAGCCGCTAATTGTAATTTTGGACATTGCCAGTTCGTGTTCAGTATCGGCGAGGCGCAGTTCAAGCATCGCGATGACCGCTAGCACCTGCTGCGCTCGGAGGTTAACCACCTCCCTGTCGGCTGAGTTCAGTTTAAATTTCTTTTCTGAAACCATGCCGTTTGCCAATTTTATAATATCCATGAGCGCGGTGTGGACTCGCTCAAGCAGCTCCGGTTTACTGGCGTGGCTTAAATCCCCCGGGGCTAGGGTAGGCGGATATTATGTGCACATCCGCCTCGGCGATATGGCCCACCCAGCAGTAGTCCGTGCATTAATGGTTGAGCACTGCGATTGTGATGTCCCGGCGGTGTATGAAGGCTCCAGCCTGGGCCGAGCCTCCACTCTGCAGGACGAGCCCAGACCTCGGATACTGTTCTTGAACAAGAACAATGTCGAGGCCCAAGTCGCCCGCCAGAGCTGGAAGCTCTGCGGTGGCTAATTCACCCCCGCCCAGGTTTATCTGACCAATGCTTAAGGTTCTAGGATTGAATGTACCTGGTGGACGCCACGACTCTGCTCTCGGCATATATCCTTGCTGGGCAGTCTCTGGCCACTGTCGCGTGCGTTCCCGCGTCCTTCTTGCCAAATTTATGGCAGGTTGCGCATTTGCTGCTAGGTGATTTGCAGTCCGCACTCCTGTGTCCTGCTTCTCCGCACTTGCCACAAATTATGTCAGTTGAACGGCAGTATTTTTCAGGGTGGCCATAGCATTGGCAGCGATTGCACCATGTTACCGCCACATGGTCCTCAACTCGGCACACATCCCAACCCATGTAGATTTTGCCCATGCCCAGTAACTTTGTCCTAAGGGCGGCGGTGCATTCCACAACTACTGTGGTCGCCCCTCCACCCCGACGCGTCTTCTTGAAGAGCACCTTGCCCTGTTTTTTGAGGACGTCCAGACTCCAGTCCTTATCGTCCCTAAAATTTTGGTCATGCATGTCCCTTAAAAACGTCTTAGTTTCAGGGTCCTCTGACATGCCATAGATGGCCAGTAAAGGCAGCCGCTGATTAGGCTCCGTCACCTTCAACGTGGCCGGTACCGCCTCTCGAATGCGCCTGGCCGCTTCTTCATTGGCGGTTGTGACAAGTAGCCCATTGCCAATGCGGCGTACGCCCTCCACCTGAGCCTTGATGGCCCGGATCCACCGCCTTCTTCAGTTCGGCCTTGGTGTCATTCGCCGTCTTGAGGCTTGTCCCAGTGTCTGACGGGTGTATCGCCAGTACTGGGCCTGTTTGAGCCGGAATTGAAAACTGGGTTGCCCCCGCGTTGACCCGCACCGTGCTTGCGAAGGTGGGCTTAGCTGAGTCTGCAGCCTGTCCCGTGGGGCTGGTCCCACACATTGTCTTCAACAAATGTATCTCAGCGTCCTTACCTTTAACGGTCTCCTCGAGGATTCTGCACTGCAGCTTGGCCTCCGTGGTCCTGATGCCGTAGATGCCACATCTGGCGATGACGCTTTGCACCGCCGCTTGTATAGCACCCACGTCCGCCTTGTTGAGTTTCCCTTGGCCTGTCACTACACCCATTATAGACTGCAGGCCCGAGTTAATCCCATCAAGGAGCTCTTCTTCCGTTTCAGAGGAGGCCATCTTCGACAGCCTTCCTCCGCTGGTCCTTGGGGCTGCTCCTGCTCCTGTTTCAGAGGCGGGGCCACGGCTTGGTCCCACCTTTGTCTCCATTGCGCTGGCCGAGGCAGACACCGCCGACGGCCTCGCGGGCACAGGCGGAGTACTGAGTATTCCAGCAACGGGGGGGGCTCTGGTGAGCTCCCCGCGTGGCTGCTCCGTGCGTTGTCGCCGCGGCGGCAACTTCTCCGGCGAGCCGAGGGGTCGCTTCGCGCTGTCCGCCACAACCGAGTCCGAGCCCGTCACTGCACGTGCCACCACAGCGCCTGCCGCTGAAGCACTGCCTTGCGAGCGCTTCGCATTAGCAGGGGACGGGGGACGGGCCTGCGGGGGGCTACGGCCGATGCTCGGGCGGGGGGCGAAGGCCCGACGCTCCTCCTCCTCCTTGTCCATTACCGCCGGTGACTTCCGCAGCCAGACAGACTGTTGGTAGTCACTATTGGCAACAATGTACCAGTTCGTTGAGCTTGGCTAAAAAGGCTAGTGGCCCAAGATCACCGTCCTGTCAAAATTCAAATTGACAGATGTTGGACGCAGGTCAAGTGTCACTGTCACTGTCAGCGGTAACCGCGTGTGCGGCACGCGGCCTAACCTAAAAACTAGTACCTAATCTACTTATTTACTAACTAATCTACGTACATAATAAATAACAAGGTGTTCACCGCACAGACAAAACGCAAATTACAGCACGCAAAGTGCGCATCAAAGTTAAAACACACGGAGCACAATCCTACTCTAACTAACCTAAAACTATACAACAGTACGGAGTCCTATCTCAAATAATAAGTCACTATCTTCCAGGCACTTGAAGCTCTCCCTAGGGACCTCACGGGGTCGACCATAGGGGCTGCATGCACAATAATATGTTCGCGTAACTCACAAACCACTTTCGCACACAAGTTTGCCGGATTGCACAGAGCGTCGCGCGCGCACGTCCGCTCGCTATGGCGGTCCGGAGTAGATAGTAGATAGGGACAAACCCTCCTCCAGCCCATGGCCACCAATCTTGCGATTATATAGGCCCAATCCCGCGAGGCGCACGCGGAACCTGCTATCTGCATTGCAGTGTGCACACTCTGCCGCGTGCGCATCGTCTCCCTACAAATTGTTTTCTCTTCGTCCTTGTCCCTATTGCATTTCTCCCCCTTCTGGGGCATGCACATCACGCAACAGGTGCACCATCCGGTGCTAGGCTGCTCGTCATGTCGTTGCGTCTCCTAAACCAGCCGTGCGCAAATTGACGCAGCCGACCGAAGTTACCCGCAGTGCTCACGAGGTCCGGGTACCAGGCCGGGGCATACGAGTTCAGTTCGAGTCCATCAAGCATACTCCAGCGGAGATCCTCATACAATGGACAGCACCATAGAGCATGGTGTCTGTCCTCCTCATCATCTCCACAACTACACATGCTGTCATCCCTAAGTCGCATATCGCATAGGCGCTTGTTAAAGCACCCATGCCCAGTGAGTATTTGGGAAGTTTCAGGATCTGGTTCGACCCAGCGCATGCTGAGTCTACCAGACACGTCGGGGAAAAACGAAAAGAGCTCTCTACCCTTCGTCTCCTTCTCCCACCGATCTTGCCAAGTACACAGAACGGAAACCAGACGTTCGCGTTTTCGCCTGCTCATCTCTGATCTTGGCGCGGTTCTACGTGCAACCTCTATGTTGCCAGCACGGAATACCTCCAGGTCCACCGGGAGCACACCAGCCAACACCGGGAGCGCGCCTGTGCTGACCGACCGGTAGGCCTTAGTCAGCAACACTAGTGCAGGCCGCTGCCCCCGGAGCAGCACGCTCCGGATCGACTGCACCTCGACGGGCCCGTACCAGCATCCCGCAGCATACGCAAGAGTGGCAACGAAAGTACCCTGGTACAAAATACGTAGGCCTGGAAAACGGATGCCCCAGGAAGAAGCCGACACACGCGACATCTTCCCGAAGCATCTGGCCGCGCGATCTACAATGCTTTGCGCATGCTGCGAGAACAAGAGATCCCTATCAAGCACCACCCCGAGGAGAGTTACCGAGTCAGCCGATCGGATCGAGTCGCCGTCGAGTCGGATAACCGGTGGCCGCTGGAACCTACCCCTGATAGTCATCGTAGATGACTTAGCAGGGGAGAATCCCAGACGGCTCCGGCCACCCCAAGCGGAGATCGTACTTAGTACAGCCGAGGCTTTCGCCTCAATCTCCGCTCTCGACTGCGCCTCAATCAATATGGTGACGGGTGATGGTGACGGGGGCCGGCGCTCGCAGGAGGTCATCGAGAAGGACGTTCCACAGCGTAGGCCCGAGGACAGATCCCTGAGGGCACCCCATGGTGGACTCCTTCCACAATACCCGAGGACCCACGAACAGGCCTACACGGCGTCGGGAGAAGTAGTCCGCCAACATCCGATAGATGTTAGACGGGCAGCCTCCCCTTTTCGCCTTGACCATAATCATGGGCCACCAGGTATTGTCAAAGGCACCAGAGATGTCCAAGAAGATCGCCTGGACATAACGCGACGTGGACTCCCTACTGGCACGAATGACGACATCCAGGGCAGTCCCCGTGGACTTCCCCGGTGAGAATCCATGCTGGCAGTCCGAGATCTCGCTGTAGATCTGAGGGGCACATGATAAGATAACGCGTTCCAGTAGTTTCCCTAGAACAGAGAGAAGCGTTATTGGGCGGTACGCCTTTGGATCGCTCAGCGGCTTGTTATTGCCCTTTGGCAGGACCAGAAGACGACCGTCCTTCCAGACGTTGGACTATCACTTGCGTGAAGTCCCTGCTAACCTTGGAGGCGGGATCTCTAAAGTTCAGCCTACCTATCTTACCATGGACCATCATTTTCTATGTGTCTCTCTGGGTCATCACCATACTTAAAGTAGGCGGAAATCAGGTAGATGTCAACTTTCGCAACGTGTGCCACGAAACAGTAGTCATCGCACCACTGAGGAAGTGTGGCCACAGTAATGTCTTGCCGAAGCACCAGTAACCCCGCCTGGGATGAGCTGTCCCGCTGGAGGACGAGCCCAGACCCCGAGTATTGTTCTTGGACAAGAACAATGTCGAGGCCTAGGTCGCCCGCCAGTGCAGGGAGCTCCGTGGTAGCTAGCTCACCTCCTCCCAGGTTTATCTGTCCAATCTTCAGTAGCTTAGCCGTGAATGTAATTTGTTGTCGCCACGATTCTGCTCTCTGCATGCGCTCGCGCTGGGCACTCCCTTGCCGCTGTAGTGTGCGAGCCTGCGTCCTTCTTCCCGAACCGGTGGCAAGTCGCACATTTCGTCGTAGTGGCCTTGCACTCGGAGTTACGATGACCCGCCTCGCCACACTTGCCGCAAACTATGTCCGCAGACCGGCAATACTTTTCCGGGTGGCCGTAGCACTGACAACGATTGCAGCAGGTTACGGCCACGTGGTCCTCCACCCTGCAAACATCCCAGCCCAGATATACTCTGCCCATGCTTAAAAGCTTTGTCCTGAGCGCAGCGCCACATTCAAGGACGACGGTGGTCGACCCCCCACCCCGGCGAGACTTCTTAAAAAGAACTTTTCCCTGCTTCTGCAGTGCCTCCAGGGGCCATGCGCTGTCGTCACTGAAGTTCTGTGCATGCAGATTGCAGAGAAACTGCTTCGGATCCGGATCCTCTGATATGCCGGAGACTGCCAACAAGGGCAGTCGCTGTTTGGGCTCTGTGACTCGCAGAGTTGCCGGAACCGCGTCCCTTATACGCTTGGCCGCCCCTTCGTTAGCCGTGGTCAGTAGAAGCCCACCATTCCCCAGGCGACGCACCCCCACCACTTGGGCGTTGATAGCCCGCGGGTCCACACTTTTCCTCAGCTCCGCCTTTGTGTCGTCTGCCGTTTTTAGCACAGACCCAGCTTCAGACTTGCGGGATTGCTATCGGGGCTGCTCCCCTGCTCACTCGCACCGTGCTAGCAAACGAAGGCGCCATCGGTTGCGGCTGTTGTGATGCGGTGCTGGTCCCTCCCGTTGCCTTCAGCAGTTCGATTTCCGCGTCTTTCCTGCCGATCATTTCTTCTAGGATCTTAACCTGGCATTTCACCTCTGTGGCTCTAATGCCGTATATGCCACATCGGGCAACAACGCTTTGAACCGCCGCCTGGATAGCACCAACGTCTGCCTTGTTGAGCTTACCTTGGCCCGTCACGACGCTCATTATTGCCTGCAGACCCGTGTTAATACCGTCCAACAACTCCTCCTCCGTCTCCGTGGAGACCATCTTGGACAGTATCCCACTGTTTGTGCTGGTCCCTGTTCCCGTTCCCGTGGTGATTGTATTTGCAGACGACGAAGCCGAAACCGCTCCCGTTGAAGTTGCTGCTCTCGTTGACGCTGTTCCCGTAGTAGTTGGTGCTCCTGTTCCTGTTCCTCCTAGTTTCCCTCCTGCTGGGGCCTCCGACATCGAAGGCCTTGCTGGCACTGGTGGGGTTGATAGGATCCCAGCAACTGGCGCGGCTCTAGTGAGCTCCCTGCGTGCCGGTTCCGTGCGCTGTCTTCTCGGCGGCAATTCCTCAGGGGAGCCTAAGGGTCGCTTCGAGCTGTCCCCCACATTCGGGCCCGACCCCGACTCCGCACGTGCTGCCGGGGCGCTTGCGCCCGCAACACTGCCATGTTGTCGTCGTGTGGCCTGCGGTGACGTCTGACGACCTTGCGGGGGGCTGCGGCCGATGCTCGGGCGGGGGGCAAAAGCCCTCCGCTCCTCCTCGTCCATATAGGGCTCGTGCTCCGAGCGTTTCTGCCCACAGGACGGTTGGTCGGATGGTCGGACGATCGGTGCTGTTGTCGGTTTCAGCGTGCCAAAGGACTAATAGCACCAGTCTGTGAAGTTAGTCACCAGTCATCGTCCCGTTAAACGTCAAGTGTCAAACGTCACACGTCACACGTCAAATGTCTAGTGACCGCGTGCAGAGCACGTGCACCTAACCTAATCT
This sequence comes from Deilephila elpenor, assembly GCA_949752805.1. Lineage (NCBI taxonomy): Eukaryota > Metazoa > Arthropoda > Insecta > Lepidoptera > Sphingidae > Deilephila > Deilephila elpenor. The sequence continues at coordinate 1,252,896 of OX457118.1, forward strand.
AACCTAAATATACTATTTACTACGATACAGCACTATATACACAACATAAGTAAATAGGACTTGCACATAACATTTAACACGGCACAAACTAGACGCAGAGTGCGTCAAGAAGGCACAAGGCGACAGACACAACACGCTATCCTAACCTAACTACACTAAAATAACAGACATAATAATAGTTAAAAGGAGTCCTGTCTCAACAATGCTGTCCCGTGGGAACACGAGGGGCTCGACCACGGGGGCTGCACTCACACGTAATAGCACTTCACACAGGTGATTCACACGGAAAGTTCGCGTTAAGCCGATCACTACGCACTACGTAACGCGGAGCCTCAAATGCGCACGTCCGATCGCCACGGCGGTCCGTAGTAGATAGGGACAAACCCTCCTCCAACCCATGGCCCAACCAATCTTACGATTATATGGGCCCAAACATCGGGAGACGACGTCCGCGGAACCTGCTTTCTGCATTGCAGACCCCATGGGTCTTGGTTGCCAGAGTCAGCAAGCCTCCGGAAAAACGCGATCTCCGTTTCGGCCTTCCTCCTTCTATATGCGGCTCTATCCTTTCTAAACCTTTCACCAGCCTGCAACTCCGCCGGCCCACCCCCTCGGCGAGTCCGTTGCCACGCACGACGCGAGGCACCGCACTGCCGACGAAGGCGGTCCAATTCAGACCACCACTCATACCCTCCCTCCCGGTTCTTCCTCTTAGGACCGAGGGATTTTTGGGCAGACTGGACGATCACTTGCGTGAAGTCCCTGCTAACCACGGAGGCAGGGTTCCTAAAATTCAAACGACCTATCTTGACATGTATCATCGAGCGGAAACGCCCCCAGTCAACACCCCGGTCCCGATAGCACAGGGGCCAATTCGGTGGCTCTGCTACTGGTGTCTCCACAGTGGGGCACGACGTTCTCCGATTGTCCAGCGTGTAGGTGATGAGCCGGTGGTCACTTGTACTGGCGCCATCATGCACGCGCCAGTCACCGATGGAACAGTTCCTAGTGGACAACATGAGGTCCACATTGGACTCACCATTCGTCGTACTGAAAGTCGCTGGCTCGCCTTCCCGGTTCCAAATATGTAGAGACCTTGCAACCACAAACTCCTCCACCAGAGTTCTTCTCTTGTCGACGTCCCGTCCCCGCCCGTATGTCTGCTCAGGTGTGCAGTGCCACATCAGCGAGTAGGCATTTGAGTCCACACCGATGATAACTCTGGTGCCCCTGAGATGTTCCAAGACGTCCTCCAGGTGACCTATGTGGCCCTCCGCATCATCCGCATATTTGAAGTACGCGGAGACCACATAGATATCCGGAGTGGCTATGTGGGCCACAAAGCAGTAAGGCGTTGTGAATTGATGTAATATGGCTACGACTATGTCTCCGTTGTGTACATATAGCCCAGCCATTGGGGGCGGAGTCCCCTCACGCTGGAGGACGAGCCCAGACCTCGAGTATTGTTCTTGTACAAGAACAATGTCGAGGCCCAGGTCGCCCGCCAGCGCAGGAAGTTCATCCGTGGCTAAACGTCCCCCACCAAGGTTGAGCTGTCCTATTTTCAGTCTCCTAGGCTGGAATGTAGTTTATAGCCGCCACCATGCGCCCCTCAGCGTGCACTCTTGCTGGACAGTCTCTAGATGCAGTTAGGTGGCTTGCCGCCTCCTTTCTGCCGAAACGGCTGCACGTGGCACACTTTGTGTTGGCCGATTTGCAGTCGCTAGATTTATGTCCGCTGGTGCCACATCGGCCGCAGAACACTTCTGATGAGCGGCAGTACTTCTCTGGGTGACCGTATAGTTGGCACTTGTTGCAGCATGTAACCGATAAATTGTCCCTGATGTGGCACACGTCCCATCCTAGATATGCTTTTTCCAGTTGTAATAGCCTGGTTCTCAAAGCCGCCGTGCATTCGATTATTACCGAGGTGGTACCACCACCACCAAAGCCGCTCCGTCTGGTCTTCTTGAATGCTACTCTCCCCTCTTTAGATAATCGATCCAAGCTCCAGTCACTATCCTCCGATAAGTTCTGCGCATGGAGGTTTTTAAGGAATGTAGCCTGGTCCGGGTCCTCCGAGATACCCGTAATTGCCACTAGTGGCTGCTTCTGCTTCGGCTCCGTTACACGCATTGTTGACGGCACCGCCGCTCTCATCTACACCGATCGGCAGTATTTTTCAGGGTGCCCGTACATCTGGCACTTAGAACAGCACGTCACGTTCACATAATCGTAGACTCTACAAACGTCCCATCCGATGAAAATCTTACCACCCTCGACTAATTTTCTCCGAAGGGCCGCCGAACATTCCAGGACTACGGTCGTGGTCCCGCCTGCCTTCCTTCCTTTCTTGAAAGCCACCTTGGCTTCCCTCTGTAGACGGTCCAGGGGCCAAGTTCCATCAGCGGCCATATTCTGCGCGTGCAGCTCCTGAATAAAATTTGTTGCGTCGGGGTCACCGCTGAGACCGGCCACTGCAACCAGCGGCATCCTCTGACGAGGCTCGGTCACGCGCAGAGACGAGGGCATGGCGGCCCTGAGGCGGGCTGCACTCTCTTCATTACTTGTCTGGACCAGCACACCGCCATTCGCCAATTTGCGCACCTGTTCCACCTGTATGTTGCTGGTCTTCGGGTTAACCGTCTTCTTTATTTCTGTCTTCGTGTCCTCTGCTGTTTTCAAAGCGGAGTCGGGCTCCGCGGGGTAGACTGCTAACACCGGGCCGCTCTGGACCGGAATCGGGACGGTGGCGCTCCTGGTACGCAATACGGTAGCTGCAGTTGGCCGATTCCTAACGGCGACGTCAGCTGAGCCAGACAGGCATTCCGCTATTCTGTCCTCCACGCGGCTCAGAAGCATTTGCTCGTTGCCCTTTGCCGCCAGCTGCAGTTCAAGAGACGAGTTTTTCAGCCGTGCAATGGCTAATTCGTGCTCTGTGTCTGACAGACGAAGCTCTAGCATTGCGACGACAGCCAGCACTTGCTGCACACGTACATTCACTACTTCTCGATCCGCGGAGTTCAGCTTGAACTTCTTTTCCGATACCATGCCGTTGGCGAGCTTTGTAATATCAAGAAGCGCCGTATGTACCCGCTCCAACAGTTCTGGTTTGGTAGCCGCGCTAAGCTCTCCTCCTATTATGCTGGAGTCCAGCGCCGGGGGATCGGCAGACTTCGGTTCTGGCTCGGCAACTGGGCCAACATGTCCGACCTTTATACCAGATGGAATTCCTGAAACGGGGGGGACCGTAGGGGCGTGTCTATCCGCGCCTAAGCATCTTCGAAGTTGTTCCTGGTTGTCCTCCGGAGATTGGAGGGGGCGCTTCGATGCCGTTGCCGCAGCTTCTTGATGGTGTGGCGGTGTACGAACCAAAGATTTGCGCGGAGTGAAACCTTCAGCAGCGCTCTGCCGCTCCAAGACCGCAAGCTCCTCCTCCTTACGCGCCAACGCGAGGTCCCATTCCGCTTGCCGACGACGGCGGCCAAGAGGGTCGGTGTCCTCCGCCATGCTAGACAGTTGGACACACCGGTCTGCCAAAAATCTGATGAACCGGCGTTACACTGCAGCAGGATGGCACAATGTTTGCCTGGGTGGCTGTGGCTCCAAAAATAAATAATGAGTAGAACGAAACGAAAGGTAGCCGTCACTGTCACTGTTCTGTCAGTCAATGTGATGTCAACGTCAATGTCAGTGTAAGCGTCAGTGTCAAGCACAGATGTCAAAGTAACAACGACAAACACTAATGGTAAGTTCGCGGATTCAAATTAAAAATTAAGTGATAACTACCGGCGTTAACCGCCACGTGCACGAGCCGCACGTGGTGTACTAACCTAACCTACAAACTAAAACTATGATCTAATTAAACACTAAACAGGCCAGCAAGGAAACCGTCTGAGCACCAATATAGGGCGTCCACTTCGCGAAGCAAACACTTGATCAGGTCTCTATCCTCAGCAACGTTAAATAAGAATTGTTTTGTCTACTTACAGTTTTGGAGTCCTATCTCATAATAAAAGCACACTAAACACAAATAACAGTAAATAGCGAAATCAAAAGTCAATAAAGCACGCAAAAAACACTAAGTAATAGTAGGCACTATAGCCATGGTAAACCGGCACAAGTAGCGATATTTATGATACCACAATTCAAACAAGTCGGCACCTGAGATGTCCAGAAAGATAGCCTGTACATACTGCGCCTTAGACTCCCTGCCAGCTCCGATTACGACGTCTAGCGCAGAGACCGTAGACTTCCCTGGAGAAAAACCGTGCTGGCAGTCCGATATCTCACTTGAGATCTGAGGGGCACAATTGATGATGACGCGTTCTAAAAGTTTTCCTAGGACGGGAAGAAGTGTTATGGGGCGGTACGCCTTTGGGTCACTGAGTGGCTTGTCATTGCCCTTGGGCAGGACCAGAAGACGACCATCTTTCCAGATGTCCGGAAATACGCCCTCGTCAACACACTTGGCATACACTTGGTGGAATTCCACTGGTGCAGCGGCCCAGACGTTACGCAGTATTCTGGCGGTCACCCCGTCGAGCCCTGGAGCCGTGTTAGGCAGCTGCCTTATCATGTTTCCCAGTCGCTCCTGGGGAGGAAGGAGAGCATCTGGACCTGAAGGGACTATTGCAGCCGAGATCCGCACTTGAAAGTGATACTCTGTGTCGTTCGATGGATCATCGTCTGGGCACAGAGCATGCACTAGACCGTGCATGGCTTCATCAACAGTCCCTGCGAAGCCATCGGCGAATTTCATGCCATTAATTACGTTGGCGGGGGGACGGTTCCTCCCGCTAGCCACACGGTAGGCCAGGCCCCAAGGGTCCTGGTTGCCGGAATCGGCAAGCCCCCGGAAGTACGCGATCTCAACTTCACTCTTCCTCCTCCTATATGCAGCCCTATCCATACGAAACTTCTCACCTGCACGCTCCTCCGCTGGACCGCCTACACGACGGGTACGTTGCCACGCTCGACGCGAGGCCCCGCACTGCCGTCGGAAGCGGTCTAATTCTGGCGTCCACCATTCATACGCCACCTCCCGGCTCTTCCTCCTGAAACCGAGGGATTTTCTGGCAGATTGGATTATCACATCAGTGAAATCCCTGCTAACCACAGAAGCGGGGTTCCTAAAATTCACGTTACCAATCTTACTCTGGACCATGGACCTGAAAAGCCCCCAGCTTACACCCCTCTCACGAAAGCTCGGAGGATCAGTCGATAGCTGCAGTTCCGGTCGATCCTCTCCCTCCTCCTGCGATGGGGGCGCACTACCCACGCGAAAGGTGATCAGCCGATGGTCGCTGACCGATGCTCCCTCGTGGACGCGCCACTCCCCGACGCGACAGCCCCGCGTGTACAGGGTCAGATCGACATTAGACTCCCCATTAGATGTGCTGAAGGTCGCTGGTTGGTTCTCAGTGTTGGCGATATTGAGCGAGTTGGAGAGGATGAAGTCCTCAACCAGCGACCTTCGCCGGTCCGCTACGAGGCCCCTACCTGACGACTGCCTGATGCTGCAGTGCCACATTGGCGAGTGGGCGTTGGAGTCTACCCCCACAACCACACGCCGTCCGCGAAGTGCGTGCAGTACCTTCTCCATATGGTCCAAGTGGGGCTCGATGTCTTCGGAGAACTTGAAGTAGGCCGAAACTGCGTAAAGGTCAACCTCGGCAATGTGTGCCACTGTGCAGTACTTGGTGGAGAGATGCAGCAAGATGGCAACCGTAATGTTGAGTTTGTGGTGGACGTAAACACCCGCCAGTGCAGCCTCCCCACTGCATAACACGAGGCCAGGCCTCGGGTATTGTTCTTGAACAAGAACAATATCGAGGCCAAGGTCGCCCGCCACAGCAGGGAGCTCGTCCGTGGCAAGTTCCCCACCACCGAGGTTGACCTGGCCCATTCTTATTATACGGCTAGTGAATGTATTTTGTTGCTGCTATCATTCTGCTCTCCGCGTGTACCCTAGCTGGGCAATCTCTTGCCGCCGTTCGATGCGTGCCCGCCTCAGGTCTCTTAAATTTATGGCAAGTGGCACATCTTGGCTGTGGTGCCTTGCACTCCGCCGCCCTGTGTCCGCTTACTCCGCAGTTCCCACATACCGTCTCAGGAGAGCGGCAGTACTTTTCGGGGTGCCCGTACTGCTGACACTTGTTGCAGCATGTCACTGCAATGTAGTCATGCACCCTGCACACATCCCACCCCATGTAGACGCGCTCCATAGTAACTAGCTTCGTCCTCAGGGCCGCGGAGCACTCGAGCACCACCGTGGTTGTGCCGCCCGCCCTACGGGTCTTCTTGAAGGCCACTTTCCCCTCTTTTAGGATCTTCTCCTGGTTCCAAGTTAAGTCGTCTGCTAGGTTCTGCGCGTGAAGGTCCTCTAGGAACTTGCTCACCTCCGGGTCTTCTGATAGGCCAGATATGGCTACCAGAGGCTTGCGTTCTCTGGGCTCCGTAACTCGCAGGGTCGGCGGCATTGCTTCCCGTAGGCGCTTTGCTGCTGCTTCACTGGTGGTCCCCAGGAGGACCCCTCCGTTGCCAATGCGCTTGCACTGTGCCACCTGCACATTCAGAGCCTTCGGGTTTTCGGACTTTTTAAGTTCGGCCTTAGTGTCCTCAGCAGTCTTCAGAGTCGATCCGGAATCCGATGGGTAGATTGCAAGGGTCGGGCCGGTCCGAGCAGGTATAGGAATTTCTGTTTTCCCTGATTTCACCGTGTGGGCGAATTATGGTCGTCCTAAGGGCTGCTGTTGGCGGCGGCAGCCGTCGCATTCCTGCACCGTGGTTGATTTTAGGACCTGAATTCGCAGCTCGTGCTTCTCCACACGCTCCTCTAGAAGACGGCATTGTGCCCTCGCCTCCGTGGTCCTCATACCGTAGACGCCGCAGCGGGCCATGATGCATTGCACCGCTGCCTGGATGGCTCCGACGTCAGCCTTGTTGAGCTTCCCCTGGCCGCTGACCACCGACATAATGGACTGCAGTCCTGCGTTGATGCCATCGTACAGCTCTTCCTCCGACTCCGTGGACACCATCTTCGTAAGCCTGCCCGAAGTCGTGGATCCCGCCGATGTTGCCGACGCGCCACGTCCCGATCCCTGACCCGTTGATGCCGCGCCTGTCGCCGCTGCAGACGAGGGTCTTGCTGGAACTGGGGGGGTCGTTAGTATACCCGAGACTGGGGGCGCCCTGACAAGCTCCCGTCGGCCATCGGCCAGGCTCCACACGCTGCCGCCGCGGGGGGAGCTCCTCCGGCGATCCGAGCGGTCTCTTGGAGCTATCCGAAGCACCAAGGACCGCCTCGGGACGTGCAGGCGGAGCGCCTACCGCCGCAGCACTGCCGCGTGGACGGCCCGCGCTAGCAGGCGACGTAGGGCGGCTCTGGGGGGGGCTGCGACCAATGCTGGGGCGGGGGGCGAAGGCCCTCCGCTCCTCCTCCTCATCCATCTCACAGCCGTCAACTGTCACTAGTCAACGTCAGCTGTCAGTGTTTTACGATCCGGACACTAGTCCTTCTAGGGTTGCCGAAACGCCAACCAACTTTAGTTGGCGCTCAGTTGGCCAACCGTTGGCCAACCTATGGTCTGGCCAAAAGGCCCGTCGACCGACTTCACTTACAACAACTGACAGACGTCAATTAGTCAAGTGTCACTGTCACCACCACTGAGACCGCGTGTACAGCACGCGGCCTAACCTAAAAATTAGTCCCTTATATACTATGTGAGAACTAAACTATGTAACTAACAGTAACAGTGAATAACACCAAACGACAATCACAGCTCAAATTGTACACAACTAAAGCCCTGGTCTGCCGAACGGTACGCGCGGCAATGCGTTGCGTGCAATGCGGTGTCAGACTCGGTTTTGTATGAAAAACGTCATCATTTGTCTTTTGTTTTGGAGCGGTAAGCGTCAGCCAGCCGCAATGGTGAAGGGTCAACTTATTGATGATATTTTGGTCTTTGATAGAACTGACAGCGGTTTGTGGTGCTGGACGCAGACTTATATGAAAATACACCGCACAGCCAGACGTCATTCTCGTCAAATCGCCGCCGCGTGCGACATTGCGGAATGGATTTATTTGTCGATAATTTTACAGTAATAATAGCAGGAGCCCCTGTGTTTTATATCAAGATAGAAATAACACATTAACGAATGATAATAAAAGGAAAAAATCTCCGATGGTAGTGTGACCATTTTTTTTTTTCATATAAGCATCAAAATGCAACCGCAATGCATCAGATGTATTACAATTTTAAATCCAATTACAATATCCATCAGCAAGAAATAATCAGCTTCTGCCGTCAAACACTATTATACTAGCCTGCTCGTAGGCATATTTAAGTAGGCTGAACCTGAAACGCGTAATATTTCCATTTCATTTACGAGTTTACCACCTTCGTGTACGGTGGTCGGAGCAATTACGAAAATATCATTAGTTCATCCGATGGGCGTATTATAATAATACATTTCAGTTGAATACTGTGCAAATATCATCTCGTGTTGCTATTGGGCGTGGCAAATGAATCAATCTAGGAATTATTTCAGTACTTTCCACTCAATGTTTCTTAAATTTTTCCGTACATATTATAAAAAAGCTAATTCACAGCTTATACCATACGTCCCTTGTTAATATTAGTCCGTGTTGCTTTACATCTAGCTTCTCCAGCCAATATTTTTCAATATTTAATTGTCTTTCAATTTGTAATGGAGGCAAATAGACAATTCTTTTTTTTAAATCCCACTATTTAGTACCTTTTTGATAAAGCTGCGGATTTCAACAAGTTAATGTGCTGAGATCTATAACATCTTTTATTGTGCTGGAGGTTGTGTAGATATATACCTACTACCTACCTATACCTACGTATATTATTTGGCTTCCGTATTGTGAATTAAGATAAAAATTACAATTAAATGATTATTGTAAAAAGTGTCCATCAGTATTGATCCAGGTTTTGCTTGTGATCATTTATAACAAAATAATTTATTTTAATAATGAGAATACAATTTGTTTTTATGAAATTACGGTACAATTGGCGATAATTTAAGAGTAGGTATCTATACAAGTTCAGTGAAATATAACTTGATCAAAGAACAGGTTTATTAGCAGAAAAAAATAAAATAATATAGTTAATAACACGCGAATTTACATGAGAAAATATAAACTAATTATGTCACGTATCAATATTTGAGAAAATGGTCTTATGTGCCTTTTTACCGACTTCGTTTAGAATGACGCACAAACAATTTTTTAATAAAATTCTATATATTTTGAACTCAAATAATTATTATCCGTTGTCATGGAGACCCGTGAAGACTTCAATGTAAAATTGTCAATATAACATTTGTTGTCAAGTTTCGGCTCTCCCATTGGTCAACGGATTTACGCACAGAGTGAAACCTATCTGTGCAGCCTCCTTAGTTGCTTGAACTGAATTGCTTGCCGCAGTGCCGCACATACCGTTCGTCAGACCAGCGCTTAACGCAGCACTGTTTCAACGCGCAGGGGACGGCCTAACCTAATTAAAAATACACTAAAACTAGCTAGTCTAAACGGAGTCCTATCTCACACAACACCAGACGAATTCACCACCACTTGCAGCTCTTCCCAGGGACCACAGTAGGGTCAACCTAGGGCCTGTATACGCAATAATAAGTTCGCGTATCACATAGACCACGTGCACACAAATTTTGCCGGGTACACACAAATTTTGCACACTCTGCCGCGTGCGTGATCGTGCTCCCTACAAATTATTTTTCTCTTCGTCCATGTCCCTATGTGCTAGTTCTCCCCTTTCTGGGGCATGCACGTTACGAAACGTTGGCACCATCCGGTGCCAGGCCGCTCTGTGGGTCGTTCCGTAGTCGAAACCACGCGTGCGCGAACTCCTGCAGCCTACCAAAGTTGACCTCCGTGCGCACAAGATCAGGGTACCAGGCGGGTCCAAGCATCTCCAACTCGAGTCCATCCAACATACGCTGACGGGGCACAGCATACAGACTGCAGCACCACAAGACGTGGTGCCGGTCCTCCTCGCTCTCACCACATGCACACATACTGTCGTCCCTGAGCCGCATGTCACTAAGGCGCTTGTTAAAGCACCCGTGACCCGTGAGAATCTGTGAACTTGCATGATCCGGAGCTATCCAGCGTTTGCCGAACCTCCAAGCCACGTCGGGGAAAAACATATAGAGCTCACGACCCTTCGACTCCTTTACCCACCGTTCTTGCCAAGTACGCAAAACTGAACCCAGAAGTTCACGTTTTAGCCTGCTCATCTCAGCCTTGGCCGCGGTCTTCCGTGCTACTTCCGTCCTGCCAGCACGGCTGATCTCCAGGTCCGCCGGAAGTACACCCGCCAACACCGGAAGCGCGGCAGTGCTGACAGACCTATAGGCCTTTGTCAAAAGCACAAGTGCAGGCCGCTGCCCCCGGAGAAGCGTGGTGCAAATCGACTGCACCTCAGTCCGTTCGTGCCAGCACGCCGCAGCATACGTCAGAGTGGCAACGAATGTTCCCTGGTAGAGGATCCGCAGACCTTTGTATCGGATGCCCCAGGAGGATGCCGACACTCGCGACACCCTCCCGAAGCACCTGGCTGCACGCTCTACTATCCCCTGCGCATGCTGCGTGAATAGCAGACTCCTGTCGAGTACAACCCCGAGGACAGTTGTCGAGTCAACCGAGCGGATCGAGTCGCCGTCGAACCGAATGACCGGAGGCCGCTGGAACCTACCCCTGATAGTCATCGTAGATGACTTGGCAGGGGAGAATCCCAAGCGGTTCCGGGCACCCCAGGCGGAGACCGTACTGAGCACAACTGAGGCAGTGGCCTTAATCTCCGCTCTCGACTGCGCCTCGATCAAAATGGTGACGTCGTCAGCATAGGCAACCATGCGTACTGTCTCGGGTAGCGGCGACCGGAGTAAGTCATCCAGCAGGACGTTCCATAGCGTGGGGCCCAGGACTGACCCCTGTGGGCATCCCATGGTGGACGTCTTCCACAACACCCGGTCCCCCACGAAAAGGCCAACTCGGCGTCGAGAGAAGTAGTCCCCCAGCATCCGGTAGATGTTGGGAGGGCATCCTCCTCTCTTCGCCTTGACCATAACCATGGGCCACCAGGCATTGTCAAAGGCGCCCGAGATGTCCAAGAAGATGGCCTGGACATACCTCGCCGTAGACGCCCTGCCCGCGCCAATCACTACGTCGAGAGCAGTGACCGTCGACTTTCCCCGGAGAAAAGCCGTGCTGCCATTCCGAAATCCCCCTGGATATTTGGGGCGCACAGTGCAAAATTACGCGTTCCAGAAGTTTGCCAAGAACTGAGAGAAGCGTAATCGGGCGATACGCCTTCGGGTCAGTCAGTGGCTTTGAATTGCCCTTTGGCAGAACTAGGAGCCGACCGTCCTTCCAGACGTCCGGGAATACGCCCTCGTCGACACATTTGGCATACACCAGGTGGAAATCCACCGGTGCAGCGGCCCAGACGTTCCGTAATATCCTGGCAGTCACCCCGTCGAGCCCTGGTGCCGTGTTAGGCAATTGCCTAATCATGATTCCCAGACTGTCACGCGAGGGAGGAAGGGCACTGGGACCTGAGGGGACCAGGGCGGCCGAGATTCGCACCTGGGTGTGATACTCAGTATCCTTAGACATGTCGTCGTCCGGACACAAAGCATACACCAGACCGTGCATGGCCTCTTCCACGGACCCCGCAAATCCCTCGGCGAATGTCGTGCCGCTGATCACGTTAGCGGGGGGACGGTTCCTCCCACTCGCCTCTCGGTAGGCCAGGCCCCAGGGGTCCTGATTGCCGGACTCGGCTAACCTCCGGAAAAACGCGGTTTCCGTCTCATCCTTCCTCCTTCGGTATGCGGCTCTATCCTTCCTAAATGACTCACCTGCCAGTTGCTCCGCCAGCCCACCCAGCCGCCTCGTGCGTTGCCACGCACGACGCGAGGCTCCACACTGCCGGCGTAGGCGGTCCAATTCGGGCGTCCACCATTCATACCCTACCTCCCGGTTCTTCCTCCTGAGACCGAGGGCTTTTTTGGCAGATTGGACAATCACTTGCGTGAAGTCCCTGCTAACCTTGGAGGCAGGGTCCCTAAAATTCAGTCGTCCTATCTTACCTTGGATCAGCGATTGGAAATGCGACCAGTCCACTCCCCTATCCCGGAAGCACGGAAGCTCCTTCGTCGGCTCGGCACAGGGCGTAGTTTCCGCAGTTCGTTGGCCGCCGGGATTTCCCACCTCGTAGGTGATCATACGGTGATCGCTGACGCTGGCCCCGTCATGTACACACCACCCAGACACTTTACAGCTTCTGTAGAGTGTGAGGTCCACGTTCGACTCCCCGTTTTGCGTCGAAAATGTAGCCGGTTGCCCCTCCCTATTTGCTATGAGCATGTTATTGCCCAATATGAACTCCTCCACCTGTGCCCTTCTGTGATCGGCCAAATGGCCCCTGCCTCTTGTTTGGCGTAAGGCACAATGCCACATGGTGGAATGTGCATTAGAGTCCATCCCAATGATAATCCGCTTGCCTTGTAGGTGGTTTAAGACTGATTGCAGATGGGCGATGTGGGGGTCAGCGTCATCCGAGTATTTAAAATAGGCCGATATTATATAGATGTCTGGCTCCGCGATGTGGCCCACCCAGCAGTAATCCGTGCACCAGTGGTGCAGCACCGCCAACACGATCCTATCCCGGCGGCATATGAGGACCCCTGCCTGGGAAGAATCACCACGCTGGAGGACGAGCCCAGACCTCGGGTACTGTTCTTGTACAAGAACAATATCGAGGCCCAGGTCGCCCGCCACCGCAGGGAGCTCCTCCGTGGCAAGTTGTCCCCCGCCGAGGTTTATCTGGCCAATTTTGAGGGCAGACTTATGGAATGTAGCGGGTGGCTGCAACAGATCTGCCCTCCGCGTGCACTCGTGCCGGACACTCCCGCGAGGCAGTCTGATGGCTTCCCGCACCAGTTTTCTTAAACTTATAACACGTGGCGCACCTGGTGGTCTCCGAGCGGCAGTCCGCAGCCCTGTGACCAACTTCGCCACATCTACCGCATGTGACCTCAGCTGCTCTGCAGTACTTTTCAGGATGCCCGTATTGCTGACATTTATTGCAGCAGGTGACGTTAATGTAATCGAAAACCCTGCAGAGGTCCCACCCAAGGTACAGCTTTCCCTTGTCTACTAGTTTCCCCCTTAGGGCCGCAGAGCACTCAATTATCACGGTGGTGGTCCCACCGCCCTTCCTGGTCTTCTTGAAAGCTATCCTGCCCTCTTTTTTAAGTCGCTCCTTGGGCCACTCTTTGTCGTCTGCCAAGTTTTGGTCGTGTAAGCTGTCCAAGAAGGTCCCCGATTCCGGGTCGTCAGACAATCCGGAGACAGCCACCAGCGGGGATCTCTGCTTCGGCTCAGTGATGCGTAGGATGCCTGGAACTGCGTCCCGTAAGCGCTTAGCGGATTCCGCGTTGGTTGTCTCCAGTATGACACCCCCGTTACCGATCTTCATAACTTTCTCCACTTGCACGTTGAGCAGCCTCGGGTTAATCGACCTCTTAAGTTCCGCCTTAGTGTCTTCCGCCGTTTTTATAGTTGTTCCAGACTCTGACGGGTACACCAACAGAGTTGGGCCGCTTGGGGCAGGCATAGGGATCTCCTTAGCGGGAACCTTCAGAATCTTAGCAAAGGGCTGCGCTACTCCTTTGGCCGGGGCCGAGCCCAATGGAGGGAACTCGTTCATGGCGCCCAATTTAGCCCGTAGGAGCTCCATCTCCAGCTCCTTACGCACCATGGTCTCCTCCAAAACCCTGGTTTGGCTCCTTGCCTCGGTCGTCCTGATGCCGAAGATGCCGCTGTGCGCTTGCACACTGTGGATTGCCGCCTGTATGGAGCCTAAGTCCGCTTTATTAAGCTTGCCTTGTGCCGACACCACAGTCATAATGGCCTTCAGGCTATCGTTGATGCCTTCCAGTAGTTCCGCCTCCGTTTCATGAGCCACCATCTTGGGCAGACGAGTTCCTGGCGGTGTTGTAGTAGACACCGATGCTGCGGCACGTGCCGTCGTTGATGCTGTAGTACCCGACGACGCTGCTCCTCTTGATGTTGCCGGCGTTGACGTCAGTGGGCCCGCTGCAGCAGCAGCCGCCATTTTTGCCGCGTCACGCCTTTGCTCGGTGCGTTGCCGACGAGCTGGCAGATCCTCCGGTCCCTCTGTCTCCCAAACCCTCCACCAACCCATGGCCTAACCAATCTTACGATTATATAGGCCTAATCTGGGGAGACGCACGCGGAACCTGCTATCTGCGATGCAGTGTGCACACTCTGCCGCGTGCGCAAACGAGCTCCCTACAAATTATTTATTCTTCGTCCATGTCCCTAATGCCATTTCTCCCCCTTCTGGGGCATGCACGTCACACAATGTTTGCACCATCCGGTGCCAGGCCGTTCTGGGCATCATTGCGTAGACGAAACCACGCGTGCGCGAATTCCCGTAGCCTACCAAAGTTAGCCTCCGTGCGCACGAGATCAGGGTACCAGGCCGGTCCAGGCATCTCCAAGTCAAGTCCATCCAGCATTCGCCGGCGGAGCGCAGCATACAGACGACAGCACCACAGGACATGGTGCCGGTCCTCCTCACTTTCCCCACAAGCACACATACTATCATCCCTGAGCCGCATGTCACTAAGGCGCTTGTTGAAGCAGCCGTGACCCGTGAGGATCTGCGAAGTTGCATGATCCGGGGCGATCCAGCGTTTGCCAAACCTCCCGGCCACGTCGGGGAAAAACATATGGAGCTCACGACCCTTCGTCTCCTTTACCCACCGTTCTTGCCAAGTACGCAGAGTTGAAACCATAAGTTCGCGTTTTAGCCTGCTCATCTCAGTTTTGGGCGCGGACTTGCGCGCTACCTCCGTCCTGCCAGCCCGGCTCACCTCTAGGTCCGCCGGAAGTACACCCGCCAACACCGGAAGCGCGGCAGTGCTGACAGACCTATAGGCCTTTGTCAAAAGCACAAGTGCAGGCCGCTGCCCCCGGAGAAGCGTGGTGCAGATCGACTGCACCTCAGTCCGTTCGTGCCAACACGCCGCAGCATACGTCAGAGTGGCAACGAATGTTCCCTGGTAGAGGATCCGCAGACCTTCGTATCGGATGCCTCAGGAGGACGCCGCCACACGCGACATCTTCCCAAAGCACCTGGCTGCACGCTCTACTATACCCTGCGCATGCTGCGTGAATAGTAGACTCCCATCAAGTACCACCCCAAGAACAGTTGTCGAGCCAACCGAACGGATCGAGTCGCCGTCGAGCCGAATGACCGGAGGCCGCTGGAACCTACCCCTGATAGTCATCGTAGATGACTTGGCAGGGGAGAAGCCCAGGCGGTTCCGGACACCCCAGGCGGAGACCGTACTGAGTACAACCGAGGCAGTGGCCTCAATCTCCGCTCTCGACTGCGCCTCGATCAAAATGGTGACATCGTCAGCATAGGCAACCATGCGTACTGTCTCGGGTAGCGGCGACCGGAGTAAATCATCCAGCAGGACGTTCCACAGCGTGGGGCCCAGGACCGACCCCTGTGGGCATCCCATGGTGGACGTCTTCCACAGCACCCGGTTCCCCACGAAAAGGCCAACTCGGCGTCGAGAGAAGTAATCCCCCAGCATCCGGTAGATGTTGGGAGGACATCCTCCTCTCTTCGCCTTGACCATAACCATGGGCCACCAGGCATTGTCAAAGGCGCCCGAGATGTCCAAGAAGATGGCCTGGACGTACCTCGCCGTAGACGCCCTGCCCGTGCCGATCACTACGTCTAGAGCAGTGACCGTCGACTTCCCCGGAGAAAAGCCGTGCTGCCAGTCCGAGATCCCCATAGAAATTTGAGGAGCACAACATAAGATTACGCGTTCCAGTAATTTACCAAGAACTGAGAGAAGCGTGATCGGGCGATACGCCTTCGGATCAGTCAGTGGCTTTGAATTGCCCTTTGGCAGAACAAGGAGACGACCGTCCTTCCAGACGTCCGGGAATACGCCCTCGTCCACACATTTGGCATACACCTGGTGGACTTCCACCGGTGCAGCGGCCCAGACGTTCCGTAATATCCTGGCGGTCACCCCGTCGAGTCCAGGTGCCGTGTTAGGCATGTGCCTAATCATGATTCCCAGACCATCACGCGAAGGAGGAAGGGCATTGGGACCTGAGGGGACCAGGGCTGCCGAGATCCGCACCTGAGTGTGATACTCTGTGTCCCTGGACATATCGTCGTCAGGGCACAGGGCATGCACAAGACCGTGCATGGCCTCATCCACAGTCCCCGCAAATCCTTCAGCGAATATCGTGCCATTGATTACATTAGCAGGAGGGCGGGCCCTCCCACTTGCCTCACGGTAGGCCAGGCCCCACGGGTCCTGGTTGCCAGAATCAGCTACCCTCCGGAAAAACGCGGTTTCAATTTCTTCCTTCCTCCTCCGGTACGCGGCTCTATCCTTCCTAAAACACTCACCTGCTAGTTGCTCCGCCGGCCCACCCAGCCGCCGCGTGCGTTGCCACGCTCGACGCGAGGCCCCGCACCGCCGGCGTAGGCGGTCCAGCTCAGGCGTCCACCATTCATAGCCTACCTCCCGGTTCTTCCTCCTGAGACCGAGGGCTTTTTTGGCAGATTGGATTATCACTTGCGTGAAATCCCTGCTAACCTTGGAGGCAGGTTCCCTGAAATTCACACGACCTATCTTACTTTGGATCATTGATTTGAAGAGTGGCCAGTCCACTCCCCGGTCCCGAAAACACGGATGCTCCTTCGTCGGCTCTGCACTGGGCGTGGCTGCAGTCGTTGGTCGTCCCCCGGCATGTCCCACCACAAATGTGATGAGTCGGTGGTCACTAACGCTGGCCCCATCATTAACACACCATTTGGTGACCTTGCATCCCTTATGCAACGTGAGGTCAACATTTGACTCACCATTTGATGTCGAGAAAGTAGCTGGCTGTCCTTCCACGTTGGCGATGTGCAGACCATTGCCCAGAATGAAATCCTCTACTAACCTCCTTCTGCGGACCGCCAATTGTCCCCTACCCCTAGTCTGGTGGGGTGGACAGTGCCACAAAGCAGAGTGGGCGTTGGAATCTACCCCTATGATGATGGGTTTCCCCTTCAGGCAGCCCAGGATTTGTTCAAGGTGGGCAATATGGGGCTCAGCGTCGTCAGCATACTTAAAGTAGGCGGAGACAATGTGCACATCCGCCTCGGCGATATGGCCCACCCAGCAGTAGTCCGTGCACCAATGGTTTAGTACTGCGATTGTGATGTCCCGGCGATGTATGTAGGCTCCAGCCTGGGCCGAGCCTCCACTCTGCAGGACGAGCCCAGACCTCGGATACTGTTCTTGGACAAGAACAATGTCGAGGCCCGAGTCGCCCGCCAGAGCTGGAAGCTCTGCGGTGGCTAATTCACCCCCTCCCAGGTTTATCTGACCAACGCTTAATGATCTAGGTTTGAATATACATGGTGGACGCCACGACTCTGCTCTCGGCATATATTCTTGCTGGGCAGTCCCTGGCCGCCGTCGCGTGCGTTCCCGCATCCTTCTTGCCAAACTTATGGCAGGTTGCGCATTTACTGCTAAGCGATTTGCAGTCCGCACTCCTGTGTCCTGCTTCTCCGCACTTGCCACAGATTATATCTGTTGAGCGGCAGTACTTTTCGGGGTGGCCATAGCACTGGCAGCGGTTACAGCATGTTACCGCCACATGGTCCTCAACTCGGCACACATCCCAACCCATGTAAAGTTTGCCCATGCCCAGTAATTTTGTCCTAAGGGCGGCGGTGCATTCCACCACTACTGTGGTCGCTCCTCCACCCCGACGCGTCTTCTTAAAGAGCACCTTGCCCTGTTTTTCGAGGATATCCAAACTCCAGTCCTTATCGTCCCTAAAGTTCTGGTCATGCATGTCTCTCAGGAACGTCTTGGTATCTGGGTCCTCTGACATGCCATAGATGGCCAGTAAAGGCAGCCGCTGCTTAGGCTCCGTCACCTTCAACGTGGCCGGTACCGCCTCACGAATACGCCTGGCCGCTTCTTCATTAGCGGTTGTGACCAGGAGCCCATTGCCAATGCGGCGTACGGCTTCCCCCTTGAGCCTTGATGGCCCGTGGATCCACCGCCTTCTTTAGTTCGGCCTTAGTATCATTCGCCGTCTTGAGGCTAGTCCCAGTTTCCGATGGGTGTATCGCCAGTACTGGGCCTGTTTTAGCCGGAATGGAAAACTGGGTTGCCCTCGCGTTGACCCGCACCGTGCTTGCGAAAGTGGGTTTAGCAGGGTCCGCAGCCTGTCCCGCGGGGCTGGTCCCACACATCGTCTTAAGTAAGTGTATCTCCGCGTCCTTACCTTTGATAGTCTCTTCGAGAATTCTGCACTGCAGCTTGGCCTCCGTGGTCCTAATGCCGTAGATGCCACATCTGGCGATGACGCTTTGCACCGCCGCTTGTATAGCACCCACGTCCGCCTTGTTCAGCTTTCCTTGGCCTGTAACTACACCCATTATTGACTGTAGGCCCGAGTTGATACCATCAAGGAGCTCTTCCTCCGTTTCAGAGGAGGCCATCTTCGACAGCCTTCCTCCGCTGGTCCTTGGGGCTGATCCTGCTCCTGTTTCTGAGACGGGGGCACGGCTTGGTCCCACCTTCGTCTCCATTGCGCCGGCCGAGGCAGACACCGCCGACGGCCTCGCGGGCACCGGCGGAGTGCTGAGTATACCAGCAACGGGGGGGGGGCTCTTGTGAGCTCCCCGCGTGGCTGCTCCGTGCGTTGCCGCCGCGGTGGCAACTCCTCCGGCGAGCCAAGGGGTCGCTTCGCACTGTCCGCCACAACCGAGTCCGAGCCCGTCACAGCACGTGCCACCGCAGTGCCTGCCGCTGAAGCACTGATAGATAGGGACAAACCCTCCACCAGCCCACGGCCTAACCAATCTTACGATTATATAGGCCCAATCTCGGGAGACGCACGCGGAACCTGCTATCTGCGCTGCAGTGTGCACACTCTGCCGCGTGCGTGATCGTGCTCCCTACAAATTATTTTCTCTTCGTCCATGTCCCTATGTGCTAGTTCTCCCCTTTCTGGGGCATGCACGTTACGAAACGTTGGCACCATCCGGTGCCAGGCCGCTCTGTGGGTCGTTCCGTAGTCGAAACCACGCGTGCGCGAACTCCTGCAGCCTACCAAAGTTGACCTCCGTGCGCACAAGATCAGGGTACCAGGCCGGTCCAAGCATCTCCAACTCGAGTCCATCCAACATACGCCGACGGGGCACAGCATACAGACTGCAGCACCACAAGACGTGGTGCCGGTCCTCCTCGCTCTCACCACATGCACACATTCTGTCGTCCTTGAGCCGCATGTCACTAAGGCGCTTGTTAAAGCACCCGTGACCCGTGAGAATCTGTGAACTTGCATGATCCGGAGCTATCCAGCGTTTGCCGAACCTCCAAGCCACGTCGGGGAAAAACATATAGAGCTCACGACCCTTCGACTCCTTTACCCACCGTTCTTGCCAAGTACGCAAAACTGAACCCAGAAGTTCACGTTTTAGCCTGCTCATCTCAGCCTTGGCCGCGGTCTTCCGTGCTACTTCCGTCCTGCCAGCACGGCTGATCTCCAGGTCCGCCGGAAGTACACCCGCCAACACCGGAAGCGCGGCAGTGCTGACAGACCTATAGGCCTTTGTCAAAAGCACAAGTGCAGGCCGCTGCCCCCGGAGAAGCGTGGTGCAAATCGACTGCACCTCAGTCCGTTCGTGCCAGCACGCCGCAGCATACGTCAGAGTGGCAACGAATGTTCCCTGGTAGAGGATCCGCAGACCTTTGTATCGGATGCCCCAGGAGGACGCCGACACTCGCGACACCTTCCCAAAGCACCTGGCTGCACGCTCTACTATCCCCTGCGCATGCTGCGTGAATAGCAGACTCCTGTCGAGTACAACCCCGAGGACAGTTGTCGAGTCAACCGAGCGGATCGAGTCGCCGTCGAGCCGAATGACCGGAGCCCGCTGGAACCTACCCCTGATAGTCATCGTAGATGACTTGGCAGGGGAGAATCCCAAGCGGTTCCGGGCACCCCAGGCGGAGACCGTACTGAGTACAACTGAGGCAGTGGCCTCAATCTCCGCTCTCGACTGCGCCTCGATCAAAATGGTGACGTCGTGACGTGATAGATAGGGACAATCCCACCTCCATCCCATGGCCCAACCAATCTTGCGATTATTTGGGGCCGAAACTCGGGAGACTGCCCACGCGGATATTGCGGCTGCTAAGCAGGTTGCACTCCACCGCGTCGGCTATTCAAGCTCCCTACAAGTTGTTTCCAGTTCCTTGTCCCGAAGCAACTCTCCCCCTTCTGGGGCTTGCTGTTCCCATCTAGCTCACCATTGGCGCCGACGTTGACGATGATGGGCCGGCCGGCGGGCTGTTCCTAATCTTGTGCCAACCATACGCAAATTCCCGCAGTAGCCCGAAGTTCACCTCAGAGCTCACGAGATCGCAGTACCAAGCAGGGCCGTAGTAATTCAGGACGAGGCCCCCTAGCATGCTCCAGCGGAGTTCCTTATACAATGGACAGTACCACAGAACGTGATGCCTGTCCTCCTCATCCCATCCACATTCACACTTGCTGTCATCCTTGAGCCGCATATCAGACAGGCGCTTGTTAAAGCACCCGTGCCCAGTCAATATCTGAGAGGTCACATAATCTGGTACGACCCAGCCCATGCTGAGTCTCCCAGCCACGTCGGGGAAAAATTCATGGAGCTCTCGACCCTTCGTCTCCTCCTCCCACCGGTTCTGCCAGAGTACTATTACCGAATCCCAAATCTCGCGAGTACGTCTGCACATCTCCTCCTTTGGCGCTGCCTTTCGCGTCGCCTCCTTTCTGCCAGCTCGTAGCACCTCCAGGTCGGCGGGTAGAACCCCAGCGAGCACCGGGAGCGCAGCAGTGCTAACCGACCGGTAAGCCTTGGTCAGCAACACCAGTGCAGGCCGCTGCCCCCGGAGTAGGATGCCAGAGATAACCTGCACCTTGACCCGCTCATACCAGCACGCTGCGGCATACACAAGGGTTGCAACAAAGGTGCCCTGATAGATTACTCGTAGGCCTGTGTAACGAATGCCCCAGGAAGATGCCGACACTCGCGACATCTTCCCAAAGCATTTGGCCGCGCGATCAACTATCTCTTGTGCATGCCGCGTGAACAGGAGACTCCCATCCAGCACCACACCTAGCAGGGTAGCCGAGGCCACCGAACGGACCGAGGCGCCTTCCAGGCGAATGACTGGGGGCCTCTGGAGCTTTCCCCTGATTGTCATCGTTGATGATTTCTCAGGGGAGAACCCCAGGCGATTATGAGCTCCCCAGATCGCAATGGCGTTAAGGGCCGCCGCAGCAGCAGATTCAATATTCGCTCTGGATTGCGCCTCGATCAGCACGGTGACATCGTCAGCATAGGCCACCATGCTGACCCCCGCCGGTAGCGGTAGCCGGAGCAGGTCGTCTAGCAGGACGTTCCATAGGAACGGACCAAGCACAGACCCCTGCGGACACCCCATGGTGGACTCCTTCCACAATGCCCGGTCACCCACGAAAAGGCCAACTCGGCGGCGGGTGAAGTAATCGACCAACATCCGATAGATGTTGGGCGGACACCCCACCCGCTTTACCTTGGCCAGAATCATCGGCCACCAAGCATTGTCGAAGGCACCAGAGATGTCCAGGAAGATCGCCTGAACATAGCGTGCCTCCGACGACCGGGCGGTCCCGATAACCGCGTCCAGGGCAGAGACCGTAGACTTGCCCCGGACGAAGCCGTGCTGACAGTCCGATATCCCAGCAGGGATTTGAGGCGCGCACACGAGCATGACACGCTCAAGCAGTTTGCCAAAGACCGAGAGTAGCGTTATCGGACGATACGCCTTTGGGTCCGTAATCGGCTTTCCATTGCCCTTTGGCAGAACAAGGAGACGACCGTCCTTCCAGACGTCCGGAAAAACGCCCTCGTCCACACATTTGGCGTACACCGAGTGGAATTCCACCGATGCAGCGGCCCAAACGTGGCGCAAAATTCTGGCGGTCACCCCGTCGAGCCCTGGAGCCGTGTTAGGCAATTGCCTTATTATGTCGCCCAGACACTGAACAGACGGAGGACGGGCGTTAGGGCCCGGAGGGACCACGTCAACCTCAGCCCGAATGCTCGCGTGACACGCCGTGTCCTTTGATTTGTCATCGTCAGGACATAGAGCATGCACGAGAGCACTCATGGCCTCGTCCACGGTCCCAGCGTACCCCTCCGCGAACCTGATGCCGTGGATAACATTCCCAGGAGGGCGGTTCCTACCGCTCGCCGCCCGGTAAGCGAGACCCCATGGGTCCCGGTTACCTGACTCGGCAATCCCCCTGAAGAAAGTCGCCTCGGTCTCAGCCATCCTCCTCCGATACGCGGTTCGATCCCGCCTAAAAATCTCCTTCTCATACTCCTCCGCTGGGCCACCCCCGCAGCGGGTGCGCTGCCACGCTCGACGCGAGGAGCCACACCGGCGGCGCAGGCGGTCAAGTTCAGGCGTCCACCATTCGTATCCGACCTCATTCGATTCTCTCCTGACACCAAGGGCAGCACGAGCAGAGTGCACCACCTCGTCCGTGAATCTCCGGCTGACCTCGGCAGCAGGAGCGCTCATTTCCAGATAGCCCATTTTCGAATGGATCCTCGTCCTGAACCGACTCCAGTCGACACCCCGATCCCGGAAGCCCGTCGGTGCCTCGGGCCGCATTGCACGCTGGCATCTCGCTCGCTGGCCATGCGGCTGGCATGTCGAAAAAGTTAGGAGGCGGTGGTCGCTTGTGCTGGCTCCTACATGCACCTGCCACTCGGTGATATGGCAGCTCCTGGTGTGCAGAGTGATATCTACGTTGGCCTCGCCGTTTGCGGTGCTGAAGGTCGATGGTTGGTCCTCCGAGTTCGCCACTAGTAGATCTTGACCCAGTATTAAGTCTTCCACTGCTCTGCGTCGGTAGTCCGATGTGGCACCGCGTCCCCTATACTGGGAAACGGAGCAATGCCACATCGGCGAGTGGGCATTGCAGTCAGCCCCAATGATGATGCGCCGGCCTCGCAGATGACCCAGCACCCGAGTCAGATGATCCACGTGCGGGTCGATGTGGTCGGAGTATTTGAAATAAGCCGAAACCAAATACAGGTCGAGGGCCGCCACGTGCGCAACAAAACAGAAGTCGGTGCACCATTCCGCCAGCACCGACACCGCAGCGCCGCATTTATGGATGTATATTCCCGCCCTTGACGACGGGCCAAGCTGGTGGACAAATCTGGACGGGGAGTACTGCTCCTGGACCAACACGATGGAGAGGCCAAGCTCACGGGCGATCGCTGGCAGCTCCGACGTAGAGCACTCCGACCCGGCCAGATTCAGCTGCCCAATTCTCCATACTTCAGGCGAGAATGTAGTTGGTGGCAGCGACAGAGCGTCCCTCGGCATTCACTCTTGCAGGGCAGTCGCGGGATGCCGTGGCGTGATTCCCAGCATCCTGCCGCTTGAAACGGGCACACGTGGCGCACCTCGACGTCGCAGCAGTACAGTCGGCCGCGCGGTGACCAACGCCTCCACAGCGTCCGCACACGACCTCACCTGAACGGCAGTACTTTTCCGGGTGCCCGTACATCTGGCAGTTAGAGCAGCACGCCACATTCACGTAGTCAAAGACTCTACAGACGTCCCATCCGATAAAAATCTTGCCACCCTCGACCAGTTTTCTCCGAAGGGCCGCCGAACATTCCAGAACTACGGTCGTGGTCCCGCCTGACTTCCTTCCCTTCTTGAAAGCTACCTTTGCTTCCCTCTGTAGACGGTCCAGGGGCCAGGTATCATCGGCGGCCATATTCTGCGCGTACAGCTCTTGAATAAAATTTTTAGCGTCGGGATCGCCGCTGAGACCGGCCACCGCGACTAGCGGCATCCTCTGACGAGGCTCGGTCACGCGCAGTGACGAGGGCATGGCGGCCCTGAGGCGGGCTGCACTCTCTTCGTTGCTGGTCTGGACCAGCACACCGCCATTCGCCAATTTGCGCACTTGTTCCACCTGAATATTGCTGGTCTTCGGGTTAACCGTCTTCTTTATTTCGGACTTTGTGTCCTCTGCTGTTTTCAGAGCGGAATCGGGCTCCGCGGGGTAGACTGCTAGCACCGGGCCGCTCTGGACCGGAATCGGGACGGTGGCGCTCCTGGTACGCAAAACGGTGGCTAGAGTTGGCCGGTTCCTGACGGTGACATCTGCTGAGCCAGACAAGCATTCCGCTATTCTGTCCTCCACGCGGCTCAAAAGTATTTGCTCGTTGCCCTTTGCCGCCAGCTGCAGTTCCAGAGACGAGTTTTTCAGTCGTGCAATGCCTAATTCGTGCTCTGCGTCAGACAGACGAAGCTCTAACATTGCGACGACGGCCAGTACTTGCTGCGCACGTACGTTCACCACTTCCCGATCCGCGGAGTACAGCTTGAATTTTTTCTCTGAAACCATGCCGTTGGCGAGCTTTGTGATATCAAGAAGCGCCGTATGTACCCGCTCCAACAGTTCCGGTTTGGTGGCCGCGCTAAGTTCTCCTCCTATTATGCTGGTGTCCAGCCCTGAGGGTTCGGTAGACTTCACTTCTGGCTCGGCAACTGGGCCAACATGTCCGACCTTTATGCCTGAAACGGGGGGGACCACAGGGGCGTGTCTATCCGCGCCTAAGCATCTTCGGAGCTGCTCCTGGGTGTCCTCCGGAGATTGGAGAGGGCGCTTTGATGCCGTTGCCGCAACCTCCTGATGGTGTGGCGGTGTCCGAGCCAAAGATTTGCGCGGCGTGAACCCCTCCGCTGCACTCTGACGTTCCAGTGCTAACAGCTCCTCCTCTTTCCTCGCGAGGGCCAGGTCCCATTCCGCCTGACGGCGGCGGCGTCCCAGCGGGTCGGTGTCCTCCGCCATACTACTCGGTTATGCACACCGGTCAATCAAATCAGATGAACCGGCGTTACACTGTAGCAGGGTGGCACAATGTTTGCCTAGGTGGCAGTAGCTTCAGTAATAAATAATGAGTGAAACGGAATGAAACGAAATAGCCGTCCCTGTCACCTGTCACTGTTAATCCAGCAGAGTTGCCTGCAGATGGCCACTAGATGGACCGGCTGGCTGGCCAAAGGACCAGCACCGCCGCGTCACAAATCACCAGTAGCCACGCTGTAAAACGCAACCGTACGTCACAAGTGTCACTGTCACTAACCGCGTGCACACCACGTGCAAGCGGGTTAACCTAAAAGCAAGGTCTAGCCTAACTAACCTAGTTTAAAATGCCTAAATCCTAACAAATAACACAGAAAAATAATAACACAAATTGCCGCAATGCGAAGCAAGTGGTCAATCAAACAAATCACACCAAAACAGTGGATAATACATCTAAAACTAAACTAAAATCTAAGTGGAGTCCTGTCTCATGGGTCCTTTTCCCTGGGTGTAGCTGGAACAACAGCACAACTGCACGCAGACGTCCCGGGGACCACGAGGGGGTCAACCACGGGAACAACACAAACACACTGTATCACTGCACAAAACAAACATGAAAAGTAAGTTCGCGTAACACTGAGCGGAGCGTCGCACGCGCACGTCCGTTCACGACGACGTGATAGATAGGGACAGTGGAAACATCGTTTATCCATGATTGCTCGTCATTATTCAGATGACACAGCATTTAGCTAGCTTAAGAGAGTCAGAGTTACTCCCGCCGTTAGACCGCGCTTGCTTTAAGTTATTCAAAAACTCTTCTAGTTTAGTCTTCTTGAAAGCCACACGGCCCTCCTTTAATAGTCGCCCCAAGCTCCAATTCGTATCCTCGGTCATGTTTTGCGCATGCAAATTTTTGAGAAAGGTGGTCTGGTCCGGGTCCTCCGTGATGCCTGTGATTGCCACGTGTGGCTGTTTTTGTTACGGCTCCGTGACTCGCATTGTCATGGGCACCGCCGCTTTCAGCTTCTGTGCTGCGATTTCGCTTGGGGTTTTAACTAACAGACCCCCGTTTCCTATTTTCTTGACCCCCTCGACTTGCATTTGCAGTGCTCTAGGATCCATTGTCTTTTTCAGCTCTGCCTTCATATCGTCCGCAGTTTTTGGAGCCGATCGACCTAAATCTACAGTTCATGTTTTTCAAGCCGCTCCTCTAGGAGACGGCATTGGGCCCTGGCCTCCGTATTCCTCATGCCGTATACGCCACGGCGGGCCACGATGCTCTTAACCGCGGCCTGGATTACTCACACGTCGGCCTTGTTAAGTTTGCCTTGGCCGCTGACCACTGACATGATTGACCGCAGACCTGCATCTATACCATCGTATAATTCTTCATCGGATTCCGTATACACCATTTTTGTCAGTTTTCCTGAATTTGAAGATCCCGCTAATGCCGCTGGTACACCACTCCATATCCCGCAGCCGTTGATGCCGCGTTGGTTGCCGCTGTAGAAGATCTCGCAGGTACCTTTTTCTCTAAGGACGCTAGTAGGCACGTAACTATCGGTAAGTTAGACATCACGATGGACACGTGAGCCACCAGAATACTAAACGAACTATGAAAAAATAAAGAACAGAAAAAACTGAAAAATAGTGTTGGTAACAGAACATCTAATTCAGCTTTGACATGTTCCGCGCAGTTTTCTTTCTTAGCGGTAAGTTCACAAAAAGTGTTATTAAATACCTTGAATGAGAACATTTCGATTTAATGCTTATAAAAATAAATCTAGCTAATAAATACATAGTTTATTACAAGAATAATACTTGAAATGTGTTTACGCCTCGAAAGTACTGATTTAGCACATGCCACAGTCGACGGTAACAGCGGGGGTTGCGGCGCGGGCAGGATGGGGCGACGCGCTGGGTGACGACAGGGGCGGCATCGCGGCGCGGGCGGCGATACGATGGCCACCGCGCAGCTCACAACTCACAAGACGAATCACTTTTCTCCGGGTCGCCGTGCTAGACCGTCGCCGCGCATTCATAATTCTCATATTGTATTAAACGTTTCACAAACCAAAGGCAGTTATCGTATTAGCGCGCAAAATGCTTTAGCTCTGAATTTATGGTATTTGTCTACGTGGCAAAGGTTAACGTTACAAAACATACAAGAAAAAAAGTATAATTGTTGGAACTACCATAATTTTATTCCATTTTCTTATTCCTCCCAACTATTGCGGAGATGTATAATGATTGAAGTACAGTAAATATTTATTGCTCATAATATGACATTCTATTCGGTGATAATCTTATCAGTGCTAATACAAGTTTCACAATTTCAGCCTCTACAAATAATACATATGTATTTGTACTTTGACAAGTATAGTTACAATAGAAATTAATAGAATAAGTTTAATTGCTATGAGGTAACAAACGTAACTATTTCGATTTCAGTATTTTTTGTTTTTTTCTATTTTTCTATTTCTCTCTTTATACATATATTTCTTTTTTTTTACCTTATCTTTGCTTTTTATTTATTTTTTAATTTTTTTTCTTTTTTTAATAATATATTATTCTTTTGTACTTTTAGCTAAGGTTTTCACAGAATCTTTTTAAAAGCTGAAGCTGAACCCTAGACGATCATGTAGCATGGAATGCGTTAATTGATGGATTCTATTGTCTGCTAATAATATTCTATCGCCAACACTTGTAAATAACACAGCAACATTTGTTGTATAAACTACAAATACGTTGCGGAAAAGACACAAAACATAATATGATTAAAGGGTGGGCAGAACGAATGCTAATTTATGATACATGATATAGCTGCTTACAAAACCCACGATTTTGAAAACTTACTAAAGATGGCGCTGTACGCTGTCCATGTGCATTGTTGACCTCGTTTCGAAACGAAAAAAGCTTTTGCATGATACCGATCTCAATAGATTGCGGATAAAAAATAAAAATAATTTTCGCACAACGTACTTGTATGTCGTTTACATCGATCGATACAATATAACGCACGATAGACTAGGGTCCGCTTTACAAAAATCTTTTCTTTTCCTTTTTCTCTTCCTCGTGAATATCCTCTGTTTTCTTCCTTTCAATTCTTATTTTCTTAAAAAAAATATTTCGGTGCGTTCTTCTGGTGATTAGGGGTAGTGATCTTCGCGCAGTAACCGGCTTGGAATAGATGAAAGAATCTGAAAAACACCCAAAAGCCGCATATTTGTAGAGTGTGACTTGTCCACTAGATGAGTTATACTGGGAATTAGCACCTTAATCTGATCCACACGTTGAAAAGTCTTTTGCTATTGGCAGATAGTTTAATCTTCATCCCGTTTGATGCAACATTTTTATTTAATTGCTTTTCGGGCAATTTGCTTTTTTTCACACTTTGTTTAACGAATCAAAGCATTACTTCTTTAAATAAACTTCATAACTACTTCAAGCTTCAGTCCAAAAGTTTTTACAAAAATAATTTATCACATTGTTCAAATGATAAAAACTTAAAGAATGCGTGTTCCGATTTTAGTTATTACTTCTTTACCTTTCATGCAGAGGATCAATTGCTAAATGACAGCTTCTTCGTACTACGTTTCAGGACTTGTTCACATTTTGTTCAAAGGATTAAAGCCTAATAACTGCTTCCTCGAGGCTTTCTTCAAAAGAACCCAGGTAATAAGTATTATTGCTTCCTCTCCTTGTATGCTTTATGTTGCCTTTCCCCACTTTTTCGGTTTTGTTAAAATTTCACTTCATACGTGTATTCTTGAAAGTGAAAATTATTTATGTATATCTATCAGCCCATATACGTCCGACTGCAGGACATGGCCTCCTCTACAAACGAGAGTGCCATATTGTGCCATATAGTGTACCACGCTGACGTAGTGCGGAGTAAAATTATTGTAAAATTTGATAGTAAAAACGTTTAAAAAGGATTTGATTAAAAGAATATGGATGATTACAAGGAAAAGCCTTTTGATGTTACAAAAACCCACAACATGCGAAAAATGCTCATTACGACGATATTTGCTGAATACAGTAAGTTTAAACCTTCCGAACACTAAGATAATCAAATCAGAGCAGTTTGAAATTTTCAGAGTGTCTTTAGGATACTTTAAGGTTGAAAAGTTACCGACGATATCCTTCGTTTGTTTCCTTTATCCAAAGATATGCAGTGTTTTCCGAATATCCATAAATAACCGATTTTTCACCTTTTTTTCAGTCAACAATTTTACTGAGAAATACTGTTTATTATCATAAGACTTTAATACCATCTTATAGAACATGTTTTGAAGTTACTAAAATTTTGATTTCTTTTTCCCCATGATTGATATTCTTGGAGTAATCCAATGTCAAAGTGTGATAGGCCATTTTTACTTTGATTTACCATAAGTCAGCTCCAAATCACATCACGGAGGTTTCTGGTATATCAAATTAAAGGCAATTAAATTATCTACGGGAATTTCATAATGATGTCACCAAAAAAACACTACCTAAGTAAATGCACGATTTTGAAAACCAGAAAAATTTTGGACTTTTTTTTCTCGTTGGATTTCTTACGATTGCTTATCAACTAAGCGAGCAATCAGGAAATAGAGCACATATCTGCAAAATAGACATTTCAAGCTTCAATGTTTTAGTTTCCGAATTTTTAACGATCAATTTTCTGTAAGTTACAGTGGGGGTCTGTCTCTCGTAACTCGCTTCAACTTTCAAAGAATGGCGCAAAGTTTCTTAAAATATAATTTAAGCCGTCAGTGTAAAAGTGGCCTAACTGCGTGACAGTTACACGCAACATTTTTACTAGACATGAAATGTAAATTAAATAATGCTTATAATTTAGATAGTTAGCAAACAGAGGTTATTTTCTTGTCATTTTGTTTAGTTTTCTTTGCGATAGTATTTGTTTTAGCTGAATATAACTTATTTTATTGAATATTTTGTGTGTTAGGCCACTGTTGCATTTTGTTTTCGGATCAATATTGAAAATGAAGTACAAGGTTTAGCCAACACGGGAAGAAAATTGCCTCCGAAATGTAAATGTTAGTTACATTTAAATAAATGACAAAGCTTAATGTGAGTTGCAGTTTTATTAATATCACCTCCTCAACGTCGTTAGTAATTAGGTACATCAAATGATCTTGATGACAATTTTAAATTATTGTACAATTTACTCTGATGCATGGTAACGAGTGGTGTATAGTATAGTATAACAGCTGTAATATTTTTTTTGTGTCGTCTCGGTATTGTTCGTGTAGATGGGTTTAATACCTACTTCAAGAGTTACAATATAAGGTACAAAACAATGAATTAATTTTCCTTAAATTAACTTCTTGTAAGTAGACGTCCGTATTAGTGGTGTAACTATTTGAAATATAATCCAAAAGGCTGCATTTGCTAAAACATAATCCACTGTATTTTTAACCATTCAACTGTAAGGCGTTTGCAATTCACTACATTTTTAACAAAATGTGAGAGAAATAAAAGTGTTTGCATTGACTATGTTTACAATACAATACAATACAATACAATTTAATAAATGTAAATACAATTGTTACTTTTGTTACAAAATAAAATATATACTGAAACTAACATTAATGGATGACATCGGTTATAGTATGCTGGGTAAGCACACAATAAACGTATCTAATTCTTCTTTTCTCTTTTCGATTGGTAAATTATTGTATACTTATGACATACGATGCATGTTTAAAAGGATGGTATTTCAGATATATTTGGCTCCGACGACAATGAAGACTGGCTTAGACTGTGTACCGAAAAATAAGAAATTGAAAACACATTCAGTTACTTTTAAGGAGTTTATTGATGGTTTTACCAATAATAATAGTAATTGATGAGCCCATCACAAAATGTTAAAATGTAATTAATATAGTTCGCTTAAGTGGGATAGGCCATTTACAACACAATGAGAAGAATAATAATCGATGCAAAAACACATTTTTTCTCGTCATAAATTAGACAATTAGAAATCGATTGTTAGATCTTCATACATACATTTAATTTTATTTTTTTATTGCATTTATAGGCAGATGAGCTAGCGGCCCGCCTGATGGTAAGCGGGTACCGCTGCCCATAGACCTCCGCAGTGCCAGCACAACAAAGTCGCTGCCTAAATGCCTGCCTATTCATACGTAAACTCCCGCCTTTATCCTAGAAGGGGTAGGAAGAGGCGCCACCAGGACACCCATATTTTGCCCATTTAGATCTTCAGTGGGATAAAATTTATTATATTTGAAATCGTGTACCATACTTAGATTCAAAATCATAAAATTGTGGGTTAGGCCACATTCGCGCTTACGGACTCATTTTAATCTTATCAATTAAATCTTAATCCTGTCTAAAATGTTTACAAGCTTGTGTAATTCTCAGTGAATGAAAATTTTTGGTATCGTTTAAATTATATTATTCCTATATCTGTTGTAGTATAACGGTCGATCCATTGTTTATTTGTAAGTTTTTCTGTTCAATTTTAAATATATTGCCTATATGACGTTCAATAAACTATTGGGTATATTATGTACCTATCTTCTGTTATATAAAAATCGCCTGGTCGATAAGTACATTTTACAAATTCTTTACTTTTTGTACAGCTAATTTCACAGGGTGATAATATCGTCAGCCAACTGCGAAATTCATTGTATGAATGGAATTATTTATGTTGTTTATTGTTGTCTTGTTTCGTTGCACATAAGTTATTGCAAAATATTACAAGCTGTAAATAATATATGATTTTTGCGTAAACTTCTTATACTTACTAATTGCCATGACTTAGACATTGATTAGACAAATAATATTTAAAAAACCTGAAATACAGGCTTTAGTAAAAGACCCAACTTAGAAAGTAAAAATAATTGATACTGAGTTAAAGATGTTATTAAAAAACTACGGCTGTCTTATCAAAGGAAGGCAGCTGCGCGCAAATTACCTAAAGAACTATGTATGTGACTGTTGTGTGCATCTATTTTAATATTTTTTTTCAAAAATAATAAATGTTGAAGGTTTTTGCTAAGATAATGTTACATACTGTATAAATTATTGTATTTTCATCGGTCCTGGACAAGTTTGCAGTTCTACACAAGCTTCGCCTTATTGAAGCACCATCTATGTGAAGTTAATGGTACTTTGTGGGAAAACTTAGTGGAAATGCGCATAATCATGGTCCAAAGTCACTTTTTGTAATAATAAGATACCAATGCTAAGTATGAAAACCCGTAGAAATTGTTATTAATAATAACATTTTATTGTTATTAAAAATGGCATTAACAATTCAGGAACGCATAAACAATTTTATCAAAATCTGTTAAAGTTAAACATCAGTGTAAATGCACTGTTATGTTCCGGTTTTAAAAGTAACTACTGGACGTAATGAGACTAAACATCTTATATCTCAGGATGGCGAGTGCAGTTAAATGCCTAACATTGCTTTGTAATTCATGGTGTTTGGTTTTGCTACTATCCGTGAGCGGTCGTATCGCTTACCATCAGGCGAATGGCTTGCTAGTCTTGCCGTTCATTGCAATAAAAAAAAACTTAATGAACCTTGATCATCCGGGAACGTCCTGTCAGCAGATTCTGATTGCTTCTTACACTAGCGCTTTGACTCGCAGTCGACCCCGCCACATGACACATCACACGTCTTGATCCAAAACTCTGGAAATTCGGGAAGAATTCGTTTTTAACTATCATACAGAAGAAATTGGGACACTTTTTATATTACTTTTGTTGAACATTTCTGTAAGAATATTAAATTGTGTATAATGCTCATCCACAGTGCTCAGCTTACGTCTGCAACCTTTATGTATTGAATGTGTAAAAAATTTATATATTTTTTTAATTATGGAGGGAAATAAAATTAATCTTTTTAAATTCTACAATATTTTATATTCCAATTTTTTTTGAGGTCCCACGCTATACGCTACACGGGTAAAACCGGTGCTGGTTCCAATGATTAAGGCTGGCACCGACCCCAAAAAAATAGTTGTCATATTTAAGTATTGTAGAATTTAAAAATAATTAATTCTATTTCCCTCTTTTTTATAACAATTTTGAAGTCTGTTTAATTTTTTAAATGATTTTTTATTTCTTATTTTTTTCTTAAGTTCCTTAGTAGTAATTAAAACTAATTGATTCCAGCTATCTACACATTTTCCTAGTGAGTGATACAAACTTAACTTTAACTCACAGTGAATTCGATTAAAATCTAAGTTAATGAATGCACTATGTATGTATATTTTTTGTATATGTACGAAATTTAGGAATCGTATTAATTCCAAGGAAATGTATACAAATCCAAGCGTGTTTAACATTTCGATTTTATATCGGATTGACCCGAAATATACAATTCCGAGACGATACTAGGTAATACATGAAAAATGAATACTGCTGTGTATAAAGTAATAAAACGTGCTAGTAAACTGACAATTAAAACACCTGACCATAATGAAGCCATTGTTTCGGTTCGGTTAGGTTAGTTTATTTCCATTTTTTTTAAAACCATTTTTTTTTTAAATGTTATCCACTTTTTTTGTATAATTTTTCTCAATCCTAACCTAACGTAACAATCGCTTTGTCTTACCTTTGTATTCGTAAGCGTAATAAAAAGCGGAAAGGAATGCTCCACATACCCACTGTTCTCATTGACATCCTGAATGTACGGATGGACGATGATAATGACGGATTACATACATTTTCGTTCACATATGTACCTACAACCCTTCGGAAATATTTATACACCTGACTGAGTGTCATTGGAACCATTAGGGTCAGAAAATTCAAAATATGGGTTTTTTTTAATTAAAGTAGAATTTTTTTTTAGTAAAAATATATTTCGCATACAAAAAAACAGACTATGAGGCACTCTGTATAGTATTCCCAATTTTACAACTCTAAACAGTTCAACAATATTTTGTCAAACAGATCTTCTAACACACAACAAAAGAATGAAATTTCGAGAATTTAAATACCGCACGTGCGCTCGGGCTTTCCCTGCTACCGGTATTTCGAAGGCGAAAAGGGGGCGAGGTGCGAGAAGCGCAGGGGGAACTGCATTCCAGCTAGCTTTACAGATATTTCCGACAGGATATACATATACAATGTAAAAACCATGTCTGAACTTAAAAACCACAAAAAACTACAATACAATATTAACCTACCTTGATGAGCCGGGAACGTGTTGTCAGCCAGTTACAGTGTCGTCTTACACTTAGCACTTTGACCCGGAGTTGACGCCGCCACGTGACCTCGACACTTAGTCCAAAACTCTGGAAATCCGAAAGAATGGTATTTAGCTATCTTAATGTATGTACAATGTATATTTTATGTATATGTTCGTCACGCAAAGAGGATGGACGAAAGGAGAATTACCAAGCAAATATACAAGGCGAGGGAGGGTCGGTAGGGGTCGACCTCACCGTACCTACACCATCCAAATCGGTGATACCCTCGACAAGGGTCAGGTGAAAAGTACCCTGAACCGACAAGAATGCATGAAGAGATTGATGAAAATGGATGAAGCGAAAGTAATATGTCAGGATCGAGCAAAGTGGCGATCCATTGTCTCTGCTTATCCCTATGGGATACAGGCGTGACGATTATGTATGTATGTATAAGCCAGGACGTATATGGTAGGGCACGGTCCTCCTCTACAATCTAGAGTACGATTTATATACGTTAAGCCATATCATAGTCCACCACGCTATTTTATTTATAAAATTTAAAAATCATGTCTGAGTTTAAAAACTGTAAAAACACTACAATGCATTATGAACGTACCTGATAAACTGGAATGTCTTGCCGGCCCATTCTAGTGGCTTCTTACACTAGAACTTTGACCCGGAGCCGACCCCGCCACGTGGCCTCGACAAGTTTTGATCCAAAACTCTGGAAATCGGGGAGCAACTGTTTTTTAGCTATCTTACAGAAGAAATCAAACGAAAACTCTACCATATATCAATTATTTATTTGTCACCAACGTGGCACAAGTGGCGGCCACGTGTTGAAAACTGTTCTAAAAACACTTTCCTAGTAATTTGACAACTCAATGGCATAATACAACAAGTAATATTTATATTTAATACAGTCTAAAGCACTATTAATACTTTAAAAGACAAAAAAAAATTATGTTACCAGCTTGGTTGGTGGCACAGTTGTTTCGATGCGAGCGCGTCAGTAAATGACCAGTCAAATGGAGTCTTCCAGCCTGAGCGACTGATTTCGAAATACCCCCGAGTTTTTATTCTGAAATACGTAACAATCTCAACTTATCTGTATAAATTTAATAACGAACGTCTGTTGGTTTCTCGATTAAAAATCTATGTTGCTTAGAAGCATTTTATGGAATTAATATTATGTTGTTTTTGTTTAGTTTATTAAACAGCTTAAAATTTATTTTATTTTGATTATAATTTTATTTTATTATACAATGATTTGATTATCTTTCAAATAAGTTTTAGCATCTATAAGTTAACAAAAAATTAACCTACAACCGACACATCAATTGAGAGAGGTGAGGCCATAGTCCACGCGAAATATGTGTGCACATCTTTAATACACACATCGAAACGAAAATATGGATTTAAATAGATAAATCATAAACAATGCTGTATTTTGTGTATGTGCCAAGTTTTAATCATATAAATGGGCTAAATAGACATAATGGCCATTTTCTATTCATATCAACGTGGGATCAAGCTTATTACTACTGGAATAGTGGGATACAATAAATTAACAGCAAATGCGTGTCAAACGTTACTTGTTTATTTTATTATCAGCCTTTAGTGCCACTGCTGGGCAAAGGCCTCCTTCCTTTCCTTCCAGATCTAG
Source organism: Deilephila elpenor (assembly GCA_949752805.1). Lineage (NCBI taxonomy): Eukaryota > Metazoa > Arthropoda > Insecta > Lepidoptera > Sphingidae > Deilephila > Deilephila elpenor. The sequence continues at coordinate 1,288,798 of OX457118.1, forward strand.
CGGTCCCGCGCGATTTGGCAGCCACGGAGGCTTAAGTGTTTATTAACAATATACTTTTGACTAAAAATGAATGGCGAGACGAACTTGCCATTCGCCTGATGGTAAAACGATACGATCGCATATGTACAGTAGCAAAACAATTCTAAACAATTAACCAATGTGTAGATGTTGACGTGTCTATATTATATGACGTGTTTATATGACGTGTCTATGTCTATATTATATTATATTATATTAGCTACATTGTTGTTCCCTTGAATTATGAACCTATTTTTATAATGCATATGTTGAGTGTTTATTTAGTACAATGTTTAATTTTATAGTCGTTCATTGATATTTGTTTTCTTTTTAATATTGTTTATTTTTTCATTTTTAAATATTTTGGTTCCTATTTAATCTTTCAATTTTGTCGTTTAATTTTAATTTAATTTTAATTTTATATTGATATTTTATAGTTATTTCATAGTTCTTTCCTGTTGTACAGTATTATTGCATGTTGTGATCTCCTCTAACTGAAGAAACACAGTGTTTAAACTGCAACACTACAATAGCAAAGCTTGTAAAGTGTATTCTTTGTTGGAGATCCTAATAAATAAAAATAAAAAAAAAACCTAACACCATGAATAACAAAGCAATGCTTGGCATTCCACTGAAACATAAGATGTTATGTCCAGTAGTTACTTTGGCCACAATAGAAGGATATTGTAAATCGGAACACAACAGTGTATTACACTGCTGCTTGGCGGGAGAAATAGACATTATGGTGGTACCTCTACAGACGGCCTCTCATATATGAGGATCTATCACCAGTAAATGATTGGTAATACCCAGATATAACTTTAATATAATCAGATACAGGTATTGGCGACGTACACCGAGCGTGGTGATTTTGTTGAGAATACCAGTTTACAATTAAAGTTGAACAAAACACTTATATGACAAATAAAATATATATTTATCAAGAACAGTGAAAGTCAAGTTACTATTGAATATTGGACTCTTGACAGTTGACAATTATACTTTAAATAACATAAAAACATAATATTCAGACTCAATATATGTATGAGTTTAAATTGTATGACATAAAATATATTTGCATTCATTTGAATATTTTCGATGCACATTAATAATATTATTAATTTGTAAGCAAGTCCACGGTACAGATACAATGTTGTAAAACATCAATTATTATGTAGAGGGTAGTTCAAAATTCTTCATAGAATTGTCGCTAAAACGGCAAATGAAATGCCATCTATTGGCAAGTAGCTGAACTATTATCTCAAGCAAAGTTAAGATTATCAAGATTCTAGAATATTTCATGAGTGGAACCGGATTTAGATATAAAACTACTGTAATTCTTCTTAGTCGAATATATTATGAATTATTATTGTTGTTCGTGGCATGAACACACAATACCTTTTAAAATGAACATCAACTGATTATTTAATTTTATTACTCATGCGTATGTGTAAGTGGTAATCAAATAAAATTACTCCAATTGTCCACATTGCTGGCCTAGTGTGGGTTTACGGACTATTTTATTGATATTTAAAAAGGATACATTTCATAGGATTCATAGACTACTAACGCCCTCTCATAGGTTATAGATAAAACTTACGATAAAGAAAATATAATCATTTTCTATCTATTATTCGACTTATTATAATTTTATTTAGTGTAATAATTTCTACAATTCACTTTTGTTTAATTATTAATCGGTACAAGTCTTTTTTTTTGTTTTAACTTGCTAACGCCCTCTGTCGAGGGATTTGTTCAAATTAATTACAATGCAGAATTATTTATCACACGTGAAACGAAAAAACTATTTATGTATCGAAGTGAGGTTTTCATTATATTCAATATGTTGTACTGAAATTACAATTTATTCATGGTTTCTTAGATTTACGCGAATGTTACACATTGAAATAACACTATTTTTTACGGATTTTATCGCGATTTGGTTTAATTTTTAATTTTTTTACTTCCCGACGTTTCGATTACTTTACAGCTTTCGTGGTCACGGGGCGGACTGAAGTATTAGTCATCCGCTCAGTGACAGTCACCATCATGGGATCCAATTCTACATTTAATTAAATCGGAACCCAAAAGACCAGCTGCTGACCTCAAGACACATTGAGTTTCTTCAGCGTAAAAACTAGTTAACTTTTTAAATTAACTTTTAGATTTAATAATTGTAAATTAAGCGTAGTTAAAGTGTATCAGTAATTTATTAATATGATACTTAAGTTTGTCACTAAATAAAAATAGTATGATTCATAATTGGGTATTTTACTATAAGAAAGAAAAAATCTAAAAACTATAAATGTATATAGTAGAGCATTAAGCAATAAGTATATGTTAATTTCAGTTTTTATTTCCAAGGAATAAATTTTATAATTCGTTTTGAAAATTTCAATTTTTTTATCTGTCCTAAAAATATGTGAAACGGCTGCCGCCATGATGGATAACGATTCTACGTCATTCCGTAAGTAGAATACCCCCTCCGGTGTCCAAGAGCTCATACAAACACAGGTTGTTTACTGGTTGAGTGACGTACAATTTTAAAGGAACATGGCGCCTAGCGTTTTCACATATTTGCGCGCATAAATTTAAAATTTAAATTTTAAATGGTTTTTTATTGGACTTGCCGAGCGAATAAAAATTTGATATTTTTTTAAATAGTTTGTCTTAATCTTAGGAACAACTTAAAAGACTTTTTGAAAATGGGTAGAATACCCAATTTTCATTCATTCGCAAGCGCCGATCTTCGCTAGCGAGAGATACAAGTGGTTCGAGCTCTGAATACTCGGAATACTCTCATACTAAAGTGAAATGGAGCTGTCACAGTAACCCTTGTATTTACAAACAATACTATGAGGACGCATAGTGCGGCCAAAGAATAACTGAGTGAGCGGTAACACTAAGCGTTAACTTAAAGAGATCCTTATGTAAAATAGCTCGCCAGCTATATTACGCAGCGCACAGTGTCGGTTGATGACATTCAAGTGTCACATGATATTGTCATGTAATTTTGGACCTCAATGTTTATCTTCTATTATTCTCGCTGCAACTCTTCAACTAATTCGTGTTCATCCATTAATTAAGTAACATAACTGAATGAACATAAAAATTATAATAATCGGACAATATTTACATACATACATACATATACATAAACTCACGCCTATGTCCCATTGGGGTAGGCAGAGACTATTGAGCGCCAAGTGCTACGGTCCATACATACCTCTTTCGCTTCATCCACTGTCATTAATCTTTGCATACACGCTCGTCGGTTTCGAGGACTCCGTATTTTTCCTTTCTTTAATAGATCTTCTATGTGATTTTTATAGGTCTTCCTGGGACGTCCTCGACCGACTCCACCATCCATCTTCGATATTTACAATCCTAGAAATTACATGGATTAAATAATGTCTAGATACGCCATTGTCATATATTCTCGTCTTCAAAGACAGCCCATATTTTTTGTTCATAAAACAAATATTCCTTCAAAATAAATAAAATACATACATAACCTCACGCCTTTTGTCCAGAAGGGGTCGGCAGAGGTGCTACCAGGACACCCACGTTTCGCCTTGTACTCGTATGTTCCGTCCCATGATGTGAAAGTGGGCGAGCCTATCGCCATATCGGGCACAAGTTCTTGACTCCGGGCTGATAATGATTAGAAAATCCAATATCACTTTGCCCAACCTGGGATTCGAACCTAAGACCTGAGCTTTGTAGTCATACCGTAGTCCAACTACGCCACCGAGGCTTTCTAATAAATAAAATGAAATGTGAATTTTCACGCAATGATTTATGCTATTATTATTAAATATTATGTAATTGCGCTAAACTATACACACTTCTTGTTTCTTTTTAATATTCGTATTCCACAATGCTGCTAAAATTCCAAGAAAGCAGTGGCCCCGGCACAACCATTACAATTTCCAGTTTTGATGTTCCACCGCTCCATCTAGACATTATTAGATCTGAGTCACCGCGAAACATGAATTGTTTGTACTAGTCGCCTTGTAAATGCGCACTTTATCGTTAGGATTCCACTTTATAGCAAAAGAGATTGCCTAGGGGACTCGCGCACATCGGCACAGCGGAGTTTCTTCGCTTTAGAAAAAAGATTTAGGAAGCAGCCATTGTTAAAGCAGTTATATACAGAATTTATGAGAGAATATGCAGACCTTAATCACCTGTCTGTCTACGTCAAAGACCTTCAATTACGGCATACTATATACCAGATTTCCCACGCGACGCGCCGAACCGAGGCGTCCTATTGGACGAGCGCGCCGACGTCGCGCGCGGACCCAGCACCAGGGATTAAGACGAATCTGAAATGAAATTCGTTTAATGAAATTATTATTAAATATTTATTTCAGAATAGAATTCCATATAATTGTTAGTTACAATGATTACTTAAAAACTACATTAGTATAGGTAATACAGAAATATATTTGATTTGTCACTAGTCAATACAATCGATTATTCAATGTGCCGCTGAATGCACCTTCGTAACAATTGATTACTCCAGCGGTCTGAAAAAATCTGCAGGATGCTGTTGGTGCTAGCGCGGAGACGTGAAAGAAGCGAAGCACACCTTTTTCTCATGATGGCCATGAAACCATCAGTGTGCATCTGTGTAAACATGTTAGAAGCACTACATCTCCACGGTAGCCCCAACAACGCCCTAAAAGCATTATTATATTGAACGCGCAGATCGCTGAATGCCCGCTGCACGTAAGTAACCCATAGGCCACACGTGTAAAAAGACTGACAGTAAGCTTTAAAAAGAGCTGTTTTTACGGGTAAAGTGCAACGTGCAAACCTACGAGCCAACATATTACAGCGGACAGCCAGCGACCTACGCTCCCTCTCAATATCACAATTATCGCTTAAATCCTCGGTGACACAGTGACCTAAATACTTAAAGCTTTTAACCCTATGGAGAGTTTTGCCATAAAGCTTAAATTCAGGTATATCGGAATAGGTTCTTTTATCCGACTTAAAAATCATTATCTCACTCTTATTCACATTGTATTTGAGCCCATGTGCCAACGCATAGGACTCACAAATTAATAAAAGCCGCCGGAGGGCACAAATCGATGGGCTAAGCAACACCATATCATCAGCATAACTTACATTATTAACAGCGACACCATCAATATGACATCCAATACCTGTGGCCCTTAACTCAATTATGAGCTGATTTATATACAGATTGAAAAGTAGTGGCGAGCTTAAACCACCCTGTCTAACTCCACAATTCAACCTGTACTCATCAGAAAAAGCACCTGACCATCTAATCCTATTCCTTTGGTTAAGATACCAATATCTAAAAATTGATATGACTTCAGAGGGTACATTCGTTTCACTCTTTAGTTTTTTCCATAAATAATCATAATTAACAAGATCGAAGGCCTTTGATAAATCCAAAAAACAGGCAAAAATGGGCGTTTTACGTGTGGTATAGTACCGAACAGTTTCCTTGAAACATAAGACGGCACTTTCCGTAGACAGACCCGGCCTAAAGCCGAATTGAGCATCGTCAAGTTTAATGTGTTCATGAAGTAGCTTGTCAAGCAAACCGTCCAGCACTTTAGCCACGATATTTGCCAGCGTTATTGGTCTATAATTGGAAATATCAGAAGCATCCCCAGTTTTGTTTTTCAAGACTGGCACCACAACTGTCTGTAATAGGTCTGCCGGTAAGTAACGATGAATCATACACAAATTGAAAAATAAAGCCAGCACCCTTGGCAGGTGAATACCAGCGTATCTCAGGTGCTCAACGCTAAGCCCATCGTAACCGGGGGATTTCCCACGATTCATTTTTAGGATAATCGAATCAACTTGTTTAGCATGAAAGAGAACAGTAGTCCCTACGGAATCGAACCCGCCCCATGCATTGGTCAGCTGAGACGATTCATTGAGCGGTGATTCTACCTTAAAATGTTGCCTGAAAGCATTCGCTATGTTTTCCGCACCATGCTCGCCCGCCACTCTCATGGGAGGTTTAGGCTTGGAGTTTAAATTATTTGTCAATTTCTAAATATTACCAAACTTCTTGTCAGAGTGACTTTTGGCTATAATGTCCATTTTAATTTTTTCCTGATTGTCAAGACAATACTTTAGTTTTATTTTAAAAAGTTTTCTTGAAGCACACATATTTTCATACGTACGTCCTATTTTGGGTTTGCCACATAATAACCATGATTGATAACACTGTCGAGCCTCCTTATGAGCGTCGCGAACGTGCATGTTCCAGCCCGGTATGTATTTTCTTTTTCGTTGAGCCCTACTAGTACTGCTTTCTCTCCCACTATAAGTACAGACAGCACCACACTTAAGAATATCTATTATGTCATTATACATTTTGTCCAACAATAAATTATGATTACAATTATTATTACAACATGAATTAAATGAACATTTATAAAATTCCATACAAAAATCAATTTGTTTCAAATTAATATTACAATAATTCCTATATTCTTCTATCTGTTTGTCGTCCCTTTCACCCCAAATTACTTTATTAGAGAAAAAATATTGTTCTGTAGTCTTAGGAATAATCAATTTAATATTACATTCAATTAACAATGGGATATGGTCCGATGAATAAACGTCATATAAAACTGAAGCATTTAAAACTATTTTTTAGCTGCACTACTTACCACACAGTGATCAAGCCAGCGCAATGCACCATTAGCAGTGCTCTCAAAAGTATGTGTATCTTTAGGTAACAATTCCATATCAATACATGCCCATAATTGTTGTGAACAGAATGCACGTAATTCGTTTGCGAAACACTCACCAGGATGGGCATTAAAGTCTCCTAATATAAAAACACACTCGACACCGAAATGATATTCGTTTATTTATTGGCCACGTAGGCAATTAAATAGCTCTTATGACAAGTCAATGCACACAGTACTTATTTTCTATTTACAAGACATTTGTTGTAATATTTATATTAATTTTATTATATTAAGTATTATATTATTTATTAGTATTTTATGCTTTTTTTAAAGGAAATACATTATTTATTTATTTACGTTAATCTCGCTATAAAGATAACAGCCTCGGGCCGGGTAAATCAGTTCGGTTCGGATCACTCCAGCCCACTAGTGGCCGAGATTAATAAACGATCTTCGTTTCTATCTAAAGATCGATCGCGAAAATAAGCCAATGGGCTCAAGGTATTGCCGACACGCCCACATTTGATGTGTTCAGATTGGTCTATTTTCCGGATCGATCCTTAGATAGGGATTGGGATTGCTTATTAATTTTGAGTGTAGATGAAACAGCAAGGAGTCAGCAAGTAAGCAGCAAGTAGTCAGCAAGTATCTACGTTATTGACGGAACATCCGGCGTTTCATCGCTACGCTTCGACGGGACAGCCTGCGCAGCGACACCGTGACGTCACCGTCGTGTCGTCGTCGCCGTCATACCGGAACGTCAAATTCACGTAAAACGTACTTCTCAGTGCGAAATAAATTGTTTCTTTCATCTTATCATTGGTATATCCACACAACCCAGCACGTATCCTGAACACACAAGTACGTACATTGAACGCGGACCGATCGAAGGCTGTCTCGTTCAATTAGTACCAATGCCAAAATGTACCAACAGTATATTTCGGGTTTCGAATAAAAGCCAAACTAAGCTGTGTTTCATGGTGAAATTTTTAAGTCTACGTGGTAGTTGCTTCCATCCCTCGAAAATTACAAATAATCGAGGGTAAATCCGTACTAATAACTGCGAAACTCTGTCTTCTACCTTTTCACGCCTAAACCACAGAACAGAAGAGATCTCGGAAAAGGACATAGGCTGCTTTTTTGTAAATTAAAGGCTTGAAGGGATTAAAATAAGGGTTGGTATCTTGAATGGAAAATTGAAACTGCTAAAGCTATTTCCATGAAAAATTATATTTTAGATAGTACGTTCGCACAATGGTTGTAAACAAAAGCGCGCGTAAACGTGCGCTCTCTACGACGCAAAACGTAGTAGGCAAGAAGTTCGCGTAATGAAAAAAAAAATTATTTAAATTATTCACTGAATTACATAAAATTATTTTGAACACATACACACACGTAGATGATCATTGTCTTCGGACGAATCACGCACGCACGCAAAGCACGACGCTGCTCTCGTCGCAGACTATTCAGAGCTCCGACATCGAACCGAGGTAAATATGGACTTTCGGAGCTGTGATGCACGTGTTAATCCGTGAGCACCGATCTCCGACCAGAGAGGAAAGAGGTTTTCTCAAAGTTCAATCGATAACCTAGTCGCCCAGCGTAACTTTCTTCTGACCTTCCTTAATTTCTTTAACAAGAAAATCCTTCGCCATTGAATCCTTCGCCATACCAGCATGATCTATGGGCATCACTCGTAGAGCTCTGAGTCTGGCTATTGTAGGACTTGGTGATGAAAGGCGTAGTGAGGTCTCTTCTCCCATGCCACCCCGTCCCTTACTGCAGCGTGAATGTACGCTGATGGACATTCATGCGGCAAAAATACCCATTTGCGGAACTCCTTAAAACCATTACCTCGCTTTATTGAGCGTGCCCATTGAGACACGTTCCCCAGTGCCAAAAGATGAAAAACTTGGGAGCACTTGCGTTCTCAATGCATACAGCTCCTGCTGTCGCTTCAGCGGTGCCTTGGTTAATTTCACCAGTAGCGCTCTCAACTACGTAACTGATTTGGCGACGAGGCGACCAAATCCACATTAAACCAAATCAGCATTAAAAGAGATGCCTAGGTACTTCCACTCATCAGTTGTCGATAAGGCTGGTATGGCGCACCCATCGATCTTGGAGGTGGACTTTGCGTCAACCACACTCTTCTTCGCTCGTGGTACAGGTCCTATACTACGGTGAGGTTTCCTCTCATTCACGCGAAGTCTGCAGTTTCAAAGTATATCACTGGCAGAATCTAGGAGAGATTGAAGGCCTTTCTTCGTTTCAGCAACCAGGAACAAATCATCGGCAAAAGCTGCACCATTTAACTTCAGGCTATCCAGACGGTCTCGGACTTCTTCCGGCAGCTTTCGTAAGAATATGTCTACGATCATATCAAAGATGATTAGTGATAAATCATCCTACCTGTCTTCAACCTTAGGGTGGATGGGTTTGTAGATCCACTCTTTGGAAATCGACCGGTGGTACCTTCGGAGGCCAAAGCCAGCTTAATTGCACAGTGCGACACACTATGCTACTATTGCCACGTCCAATGTAGCTAGAAACGGTGGTTTGAAGTTCTTATGGTCTAAGTTCAAATCAGATCCAGGATAAAACCATTATCTGCACAGCCATCCATCTGTCTAAAGGTTCTCGGTAGGTCATCTTAGTCAAAAGCCCCGAAAATCCGTACTGTAATATCTTGTGGTATGTGCGAATTAAAATCGAAAACACCGTAATTTGGGTTTGGGACTTTAGGGATGAAGTTAGTCTTGCACCAAAGATCCTTGTTGGAGCCATTGCATAGTATAAAGAGATGTTGAAACCTTTTAACAGTATCGCGGCTAAGGTTCTTTTTAAGACCCTGGATTAAAGTCCATCAGGACCAGGTGACGTGGAGTTCTCCAGGCGCGCTACCCAGATCTCTTCAGGGGTAATTAGATCCAGAAGATGGACCTGCTGCTCCGCCACAGCCAAGTTCTTCGGCTATTGCCGCCAATTTGTTCGTCATCGTCTGCTCCCAAAAGAGAATCCCAAACGGGAATCATGCTATCTGCCGATAGTTAGTCGAAGACGAGTGTTTTACTATGTCCGTTACCGCTCTCGATATGCAACGCTTTCATCTGGTCTGAACCTTCTTGAACTCAAGTCTCCTCTTTTTCCTAGTGAAGTTGGACCAATCCTCACACCTGCGTGCTTTCCCAATCCATTAAGCCCATGCGCTAGGTGGAGGGGAAGAAGTTATTAATAAGGTTATTGGTGTCTTCACACGACAGATCTCTTATGTTCGAACAGATCTGACAAAGCTCTTAGGTTTCTTGAGCACCCACCAAAGATGGGAGTCCGTTTAGATAGTCTAGGATCCTTTCACGATATGGAACTACAAGCGAGGATGGAGACTCTTGGTGATCTTGGGCTCCTTCAGCCACATGCCCAGACTTAAGTGTGGCTAGAAGCTGGATATAATGTCCAAAGCCCTGCAGTCTCCTCTCCTTCTCTGCCCCTTAATCATCTCAACAGTTCTATGATTAAAGAACCTATGCAACTCAATGTTAATGAATCTTACTGGAAGGTTCAGCCGTAGACAGTATAGTCTCCGTACGCGCCATAATGTGCTTCTCCTCTTCAGTCCATCTAACCTTCACTTGTTCCACATTCTCAATCGATGTTCACCACTCTCAATCGATTCTCTCGATTGTAGAGTAAGCCCGTGCCCTGCAGTGGGACGTATATGGGCTGATATAGATAGTTCCACATTCTAACGGGCATCTTGGCAGTCCTTGTGGGCTGATTCCTAATCCACACCACAACC